>VXAK01002017.1:25777-46621 GCA_013399435.1 Arenaria interpres
GGGGGGGAACTGTCTCTTTGCTCTGCCTGTCTCCTGCTGAACAAGGATCACTTTTAATGGGCTGAATACATACAACATACAGCTGACAACAAAGATGTTAGACTAACCTAACAAGAGAGTGAAACAGAAACAGCACACAGTGAGTAATTAGAATCTAATTAATTTGCATTTCACAAGAGAGTCAGAGATGTCAGAGGGGAAAAAAAAAAAAAAAAATTAAAAAAAATAATCCCCCAAGATTAAAGGGCTGGCAGAGAAGAGAGAGGGGGTGAGTGGAAAACGCTCGGCAGAGCCGGGACCGACAGGCAGCAGCCCGCGGAGCCGGTCGGGATGGGCAGGATGAACCGGCAGCAGGTGGGAAGATGACAGGTCTGGGAGCAGCGGCCAACAAAGGTGTCTGCAGGTCAGCAAAATCCCACCCAAAATACCCAAACAGCAACTTCTTCCCTTGAACGGCATCCCTTACTTTGCAGGATTCTTCCCCCCCCTGCAGCTCGGCGGCTCTGCCAGAGGAAAAGAAGGTGGGGAAAATAAAATAGAGATAGTGTGGTGAGAGCATCCAGCTCTGGGAGCTGCTGGGAAGGCGGCGGCAGACGCGGCGCAGAGCCGCTCACAGCGTTACCGACCACGGCTCTCCTCGCAGAGGCAGTTCCTTCCCAAAATTAGTGCTTGCAATATGTTAATCTTTATGTTCGACACCCTATTTCTTAACGCTGGCTGTTCCCGTGAGGCAAGCCTTCCCGGATCTACATAACATCAAGGGAAGATTTACAGCTTGTTTCCATAATGATGACACCAGGCAGAAGATTATGCTGTCAGAGATGCCGGCACATCCACACAAGCCCTAGGGAAGAAAAACAACCGTCACCCCCCCGTGGTGCTACGTGATTATCATCCCTGCCTACCGACAGCTGCCCAGCCAGCCCTGCCTGCACCCCTGCCTGCACCCCTGCCTGTGTCCCCGCTCCCTCGTGAGAGCGGGTGCACGGGATGGAGCAGGAATTGAGGGAAACGTGTCTGGCTAAACTCAAACAACACCATCCCGGGCTGCAGGCAGCCGCCTGCCTAGTGAAGGGGAGGAGTTTGGAGACCAGGGTCCGCCGAGCCCCCACCTATGAAGTCCCATTGGATTTTCACAGAATTATAGAATAGTTTGGGTGGGAAGGGACTTTTAAAGTCCATCTAGTCCCCGTCCCCCCCCCTGCCATGGACAGGGCATCTTCAATTGGACCAGGTTGCTCAAAACTCTATCCAACCTGGCCTGGAACGTTTCCAGAGATGGGGCATCGACCCCCTCTCTGGGCAACCCGGGCCAGGGTCTCACCACCCTCAGCATAAAAAAATGTCTTCTATATATCGAGGCTGAATCTACCCTCTTTTAGTTTAAAACCATTATCCCCTGTCCTATCGCTACAGGCCTTGTTAAAAGCGTGTCCCCATCTTCCCTGTAAGTCCCCTTGAAGTATTGAAAGGCCACAATAGGGTCTCCATGGAGCCTTCTCCTTCGCTGAACAACCCCAACTCTCAGATTTTGGGGATTTTGGGGAAGGAGGAGGCGCTGCTCCCAGTTTTCCCTGGTCCGGGCCAAGGGCATCCATCCCCTCAGCAGCAGTAGGTCCTTCCACCCCAGCACCGTTCCTGGGCTCTGCCATCGCTGATGCTTTCACAAACCCCATGTCCAGCGCTGGGGAGGAACATCTGGCACATCTGCATGCACTGAAGGGACGGAGAGTGATATGGAGCAGGCTCCCCACTCCTTGCACCCCCGGCCGCAGCGCAGGGACCGTGGAGGTGGCAGCAGGAGACGCAAACACAGATCAGATGCAAACAAAACGCAAATCCAAAACCCTGCTGCAGGCAGAGGGGGCTGGAGGCAGCTGGGGGGGGGGGAGACATGGGACAGAGGGGTCCCCCCAGCCCATCTCCGCACCCCGAGCAGCGTTTTAGTGGGAGAGGAGGCTGCAGCGGGCAGATGGGGGAAACCACCCAGGGCAGAG
The DNA here is from genome assembly GCA_013399435.1 of Arenaria interpres. Taxonomy (NCBI): domain Eukaryota; kingdom Metazoa; phylum Chordata; class Aves; order Charadriiformes; family Scolopacidae; genus Arenaria; species Arenaria interpres. The sequence continues at coordinate 27,775 of VXAK01002017.1, forward strand.
CTGCTTCAGGAGTCAGGATGCCAAGGAAGCCTGGGAGCGAGGAGAAGCCCTGGGAAGGGAAAGGAGAAGGGGTACGGGCTGCAGCGGGGGGAGAGGGGCAGGGAGAGCAGGTCCTCAAACCCAGCCAGAGGTTTTCTTCTCCCAGGGCCCCTCCTGCCTCACCGCAGGGGCATTCCAGCACAGAAAGCCAGCTCCCGAGGCTGCCTTTGCTTTTCTTCTCGAAATGCCTTGCCCTCCCATTTAGGCTGGTGTTTGCAGCACCAAATCAGCACTGTAAACACGCCGAGGGGGGATTTATTTTTTCTTAAAAGCAAAATAACAAAAACAGCACATCAGAAGGGAGGCGTTTAACTCAGTCGGCTCCTTTCTTTTGTCGGGAATCAAAGCGATGATTATTTGAGCAGGTTTCTTCCAGGCGACCCACTGCCGCAGTGGAAAACGTGTTGCAAACGTCTCTGGAGTTACGTGGGCTGAGGGAGAGCGGGGATTTTGGGCAGCGGTGCTGGGGACACGGAGGCAAGCGGGGGTACATCCCCTGCTCTCGTTGCCATACCCACATCCTGCCCAGGAGAGCTGCGCGGAGGCATCACAGGCAGCACAGATGACTTAACGAAATGGAGATGCACGTCCTCTGCAAAGGCATCCTTTGGGGAGGGATCCTGAGCCGGGGGACAGCCCTGAGCAGCAGAGCATGGCCAGCCCCACAGCTCCTGCCATTTTCAAGGCCCCATCCTTTCTTTCTTCCTTCCTTCCTCAGGCAAAACAAAACAAAACAAAACAACAAACAAAACCCCAACAACCCCAAACCCTCCCACCGAAGTCAAAGCTTTTCAGAAAACAAACACACAGAGTGCTATATCTGAAGTCCCCGGGCGCCCAGCCACCGCCAGGGCGGCAGGATCCAGCCCATCATTTGTAATGCGAGGGCTACAGCAGCATCGCCACAATCTGCTGAGGCGGTGAGTCATCCAACCACTGAAACCATCTCACCAGTCCCTCTGCAACTCAGAGGCTGGGAAGGGAACACACATGCACTTACGGTTTGGGGGTAACTCTTTTCCCCGGGCTGCCTGGAGAGCAGGCGGCTCAGGGCAGCCCTGGCTCAGCAAAACCGGCTGCCGGCACGAATCCTCCGGCCCCGGGATGTGCCTGCTGCCTCCCGCCCTGCCCAGCCCCTGCAAGCAAGAAATACCCCCCCTGCCCCGGGGTGCAGGGGGAGATGGATCTCTGGGAAGCGTCACATTCGGTGGGGGGGAAGCGTGGACACGCTGTGGGTTTCGGGGATGCTTTGCCAACGGGCTCCAGCCGAGGGAAGGGGCTGAGGCTGAGCCGGGCAAACCCTGGTGCTGCCATCCCCGGTGTGGGCACAGCCCCGGGCAGGGTGGCCTGGGGACGGGTGAGCAGGGCAGGCATCACCTCCGGCTTTTGCCAGGCTCAAAACAAGCTCCTCGGAAAGTCGTCCGAGGCGGCAGCTGGAAAACACACCGGAGGAATCCTGCCACCAGTCCTGCCACCGGCCCANCTGCCCCCAGCCCAGTAACCCCCCCCCCGCCTCCTTCGGGGACATTTGCAAACAAAACAGAGATGGAAGATTAATGCCCCGCTCTCCTGGCAGCCGCGCCGGGCTGTGATACATCCCCACCTCTGGGATACGTGGCAGATATTATTCACCCTTCCCATCTCGCCTGTCGCCGCTCGGCTCCGGAGCAAAGCGGGCGGAGAGCGAGGGGAAGTTCCCGACTCTCGGCGGCAGATCTGTCACTTCGCTAAAGACCCAAATTACTCACGTTTACGGAGCCCGATCCACTGTGAAAACCTGAACGCCTTACTGCGGAGATTAGAGATTCACTGCAGTAATTATGTTAATGTTGATGTGTAGACGGATAACTGGCAGCAAGGAGTTGTTCTGAAATGTCTATTTATAGTTCGGAGGGAAAAAAAAAATATGATAAAATAAACCTTGCCATCTCCAGGCAAGCATATGGGCTACCAAGGCAGATAAATTAAGTGGGAGAAAAAAGGGAAGGAAAAAGAAATTGGAGTCAGGCAAGCCCTGGGTGCCTGCTCAGCTGGTTCCCGTGGCCTGACGTTTGCAGGGAGGATGGTTTTAGGGGCTGGCACCTCAGTGGCACCCTGTGCCCCCAGTGTCACCACCTCCCGGGGCTGCCTGTGCCCTGAGGGAGGCCAGGCCGGGCGCCTTAACCCCAGCACATGCTGCCAAACGGGCTTGTTCTGCCCCAAAACCAACCCCCAGGCACAAGGAGCTCATCGGGCTGCCCTGGAGCACCCGGACCCCACAACACCTGCGCCGCCGGGTACATCGCACCTTAATCACCCCCTGTGTAAGGGGAGATGGCAGCACAGCCACTGCGGGGAGGGTCGGGAGCCCTGGGGCTGCCCCACGTGGGGGTTAGCAGCGCCCCAGCTATACGATGGGCACCTCCCAAAATATAGTCCTGGCACCCGCTTCCCCCAGAGCGGTGCTGAGGGTGGCACAGGCGACGCCGTGTTCTCCAGCTCTCAGCAGGATGCGAGATTTAAATGTTTTTTAGCCGTGTGGTAAATTACACGGGCCGTCAGTCAACTCTTGGAGATGTTTCGAGCAGACAGATTTATACAAACACTCAAAGCTCAGCAGACCCAGCGCGGTATCTTTTATACCAGCCAAGGAGGAAATAAATCACCGCTCCCCTTCCCCCCTCTTCCACCGCGCTGAAATTTCTCCCAGACATCTTTCAAGCAGGATCACAGAAAATTTTATTTACCGTGGAAAGAAAAAAAAAAAAAGCCAAAAAGAAGCCAAAGGCCCAAAGCAGCAGGAGATTGTGCCTGCCCTTGGCTGACGGGCCACCCAGCCCTGGCAGGCTCTGCCAAGAGGAGCGAGCATCCCTGGCCCTGCCCAGCCCCACAGCACCGTTCCCAGGAACCTCCACATCCACCTCAGGAATAACCAGGGGCAGCACCCCCAGATTTCCAACACAACCATCCAGGACACTCAGGAAGGCAGGGACGGACACAGAGATCAGGGTGGCGATGGATGTGGGAGCGAAAGGGTCACTGAACTGAAAATCACACCTGAAAATACTACATTTTTCTTTTTTCTCATAACTGATGCTCTTAAATTCCTGCAGGCTGGCCCAGCGCGCTCTTCCAGACACTGCTATAACATGCCATTAGAAAAACAAAGTGCTTTCTCCACTTGATAGCTGGCCTTTTATTTTTGGAACTGATACATGCAATCACAGTAGCATGGCCCCAGCAATTAGGAAGAAAAGTACTTTTCTTCTCCAGGCCCAATTACCCATCCTGTAATTGACATAATTATTATCTTTCAGTTTTCTAATAATATTTATTGAACACTACAAATTCTCATTCTCAGTGAAGCTCCTCTTGGAGCACAGCAATTTTCGAGTCCTAACAGGGTCCGTGCTGGAAGGAGGGATCAATACGGTCTTTAGCAGAGCTCTCACCAGGGCCGGGGGGAGAGGAGCTTCCAGCACAAAACCGTGGTGGAAACCACAGGGCACGGGGAGCTCCTGTGCCCTCCAGCCCAGCACACGCCTGGGACCAGGCCGGGCTCAGCAGAGGAGCCCTCGGATCCCCAGGGATGGGTGGAAATGGAAACAGCATCTCTTCCTCACTCAGACCCTCCTGAAGTTCTAACAAGTGCTTCTTAGGGGCTTTCCCACCCCGACAGCAAAGCCGCCTTCCTCCTGCTGGCACCCCCTTTCTCAACAGCCAAATGGATTTTAGGCTGGGCATGTTCCTATATATTGGAAATATGTGATGGACAACAGGCCAGTTACAAGCCCTAAAGGTCTTGAGGGCGGGAGGGAAGGGAGAGAGAACTAGTCCTAGTTGTAAAGAAAACATGCATATTAATTTAAAACAGGAGTAAAAAAAAAAAAAATTCTATTAATTTTAATTTTATTTTGGCTGCCTGGGGGCCACTGTACCATATGCACAGACAAGTTATGCAGAATTCCTGCATGGAAATGCGCTTGCTGGCTCCTCCATGTTTATCACCGCAACCAGAAAAATCTGTCAAGCTCTTCCCTTCCCCCCGGGCTCTCCGGGAGCGGTGGCTGGAGCCAGCCCACTCGGGGAGGATCAGCCCCGACTTCTCCTGCGCCTCCCCACCAGCGGGACCGTGGGGGATTGACTGGGATTCAGAGCCTTGTTCACCCCCCCGGGGTGGATCCGAGCCTGGCAGCTCAGGTTCAGCAGGCAGGGAAGGGTTGAGCTGAACCGCAGAGCATCCTCCCTCGCCCGATGCTGCTCTCATTCCCCTCCTGAGCTCCTCCACCAGCTCTCCGGCGTGGGGATGCTGCCCCAACTCTAACGCCACGGAACACCAGGGCCAAACATTCTCCTTGGATGGCAGATTCTACCCAGAGAGGCTTCCAAGCTGCACGCTGTATCCCAGGGATAAAACTTTTCCAATGAAACACAACAATAAGGTCTCAAATTCTGCTCTTTCTCGGCATCAGGAGCTTGGGCAGGGACTATCTCCCTGCTCCCCAGGAGAGATGGACACCCCCCGACCCCATCTGAGACCAGTGTCCTTGTCCAGCTTGCTGGGAATTACCTTCTGGCATCTCCAACCCGAATGACTGCAAGGGCTGCGGCACACATCATGGGCTACAGCAGGGTCTGACTGCAGATGAAGACCCCACGCACCCATATCCTGTTTTTTCACCAGTTCTGGTAAATATCTACAAAAAAAAAAAAAAAAGTCAACCCTGAAGAGATTCAGCCCCAGTCACACCAGGAAACCAGGGACAAAGCAAAGCCCGCAGTGCCCATGTCCTTGGCTGGTGCTTTATCCTCAGAACCACCCACCTCCTCCAAACCCACTCTTTTGAGCCACGTCCAGAAGCCAAAGGTCTCTCCCAGCCTTTTGAATCCAACACATCAGGACACATTATCCTAACCACTGCTTTTTCTTGCATAATCTAGGTTATTTATGGTCACGATCTCCTAATTGTCCCAGTTATCTGATAAGTGGATGCAGGGAAAGGGTGGGTCAAAGTAGTTCTTGGCAGAGCGCAGCTGTGTCGGGCATCAGATGCTGCTTTTTGAAAGTCCTCCCAGCTGGAGGTGATAACGGTCTGTGCCTCCTGCCCTCAGCCCCCGGGCAGGCTCCAGGGGACTGGAAACACCCTTGAAATTCACTGTAATGAACATTTCTCAGGCAGAGATTGCAGAGATGCACCCGATAGATGAACCAGGTTCTTCCATTATCCCCTCTATAGACTATTACCATGTAGAATTGAACAAGCATGGAAAAAATACGGCCTTAATCTTTTCCTAAGCTTCTCTTTAGTACTAACATTACTGCTCATGCCAATGTCATCCTTGGATCATCTCAGCAGCTCCAGCAACCCTCCCTGGCGGAGAAACCAGGGCTGTTTTGAGGAGCAATCTCACGTTTCCTGCTCCGCCGGGGTGCAGGGGAATCGTAGGCAGGAAAAGCGTGTGGAGCATCCACCATCTGGGAGGGTGGCAGTGTGGGGACACCGGCTCCAGGGAGGCCAGGGGGGAGTTTGGACCTTGGGAAACGCCTTGGGATGATGCTGGGTTGAGAACGTGCCCCACCGATCCCCTTGGCGAGCAGAGCCGACCGTGGGGCCAGAGGCCGCTTCGCTCGCGCCGCTGCGCTGCCCAAGGCAGACAATGCCCTCCTTGTATTTAAATCTGATTCATTTCATCTAGAGGATAAAATTAGAAAATCAACCTAATTCCCAGGAGCCTTGTTAAATCAATACAACATACATCAAGCAGGCGAGGCACAATGCAAGGCTGAGATAAAATTAGAACGAGTCCCCCTGGGTGGGTTGATATCAGCTCTGCATTTCAGAATTGGCAGGCACTTTTGCATAATTTATCAATTACAAACAATTTAATTCATCCAGAATAATGAGTTGCAGGGCAGCTTTTGACGAGTTAAGTGACACGGGGGCTGGCGGCCGCGGTGGACCTCGAGAAACACCCGCTGGCTCGTGCAAGGTGAGAAAATGGTGGTGTCCCAGGGGCAGGGGCCATCTGCTCCCAGGGACCTGGCCTCCCCTCGAGGTGCTGTGAGGACCCAGCCCCGCAAAGCAGGGTCCCCAGCGGGGCCTCGAGAGATGGGGGTGCTAAAGCGGAGATGACTCTGCTGTAGATGAAGAGACGGAGGAGAGGAACAGGACAATGAAGCCCAAGGCTTCCCCACCAGCGCCCTGGAGCCAAGAGTTACGAGCGCTCCCAGCACTATCTTGCTGTCCCAGAAAGGGAAGCACAAAAAGGTTAAGGGTAGGTTATTTGAAAGAACAAAAGTGATAAAAATCAAAAGCATTTCTTCTGCTGAGAGGGAGCCTTTAGAAGGTTATGAAGCATTTCCTTCCTGCAGCCCTCTTTTGTTCCTCTGCCTATTGCCCCGTTGGGGCCGGGGGCCGAGGGCTCGCTCCAGCCCCGAGCCGGGCTCCGTTCTCACACAAAACAATAGCAATTGCTGGGGGAGAGGGCAGGTTTCGCTGCACGCCAGGAATGGCACCCCCCTTGGAAATGCCTTCTTCCCCCTCTATTTCCCCCACGGCCGAGCACCGGGATCCTGCTCGCTTGCTTTAATGCTGGCTGACGCAGATATTAAAGCCAAGAAGTTAAGTGGTGCATAATTATGGCATTGTAGTTGCTAATTATAATCCCACAATGAAATCAGTGCTTTGCAGTGAAGGCCGCAGAGACCTGATGGTTTGGAGCGGGCTCCTTTCTAACCCCTCAGAATTCCTCCTTCAAGTGGTGAGAGCTCGCGAGGAGGATTTGGGGGAAGGGGATAAAAGCACCCCTCCAGCCCCGTTAATCTCCTCCCCCTGCCCGGCAACTCGCTCCGCGGTGCCTTTTGTGAAATAAGTGTTATAGAGCGGGCGCACGGCCCAGGGAGCATCCCGGCACGGCTGGGGATGCAGAGCAGCCCTCTGCGATTATTCGTGGCCAAGCAGACACCCGGCCCCCCCTCTCCCCATCGTTTTCAGCCTGGCTCCATCCTTATCTGTTACTACCCCTCTCCGCAGCAGCCTAATAACACTGTCCGCTTTATATCCTAGGTGCTTGATTTATTAGGTAATTTGTTTCTCCTCCGTGGCGCTGGCCTGCTTGTCAGCCGTGTAATGGGATGATGGAAGCGCGAGCTATAGACACCGGGCATTAAAAGCCAGGCGAATATGACCCATCGAAACTTGATGTCCAAAAATCGATCCGTCGCAATGCTTGTGCTTCTGGCTTGCCTGAGAAAAGAAATATTAAAAAAATAAATAATAAAAATACAAAAATCAGAGGGATTCGCTGGGGCCTGTGTGAGGTGGGGAGGGCAGAGGGAGCCTGGCAGTGGGGTCGGTCCTCTGCCAGCCACCAAAGAGCCCCAGCACAGAGGGGGCCTCCGCCCGGTTTGTCCCCCAGCCCTTTCAGCCGCTCCCCTGTTTAAATGACCCCGTGAACCGGGTGTGCGCTTGGCCCAGGGACTCGTCTTAATTAGACCCAAGCTCTTAATGGCTTCTCCATCGATGCTCCTTGGGGTGGGAGCTCGGTGCCGGCATGTCCCCCCCCCGGGGCTGGGGGAGCGGGCAGGGATGCCCAGTGCGGGATGGGCCACAGGGGGGTCTGCACCCCCTTCCCGAGGATGTGTCCCGTCCCCCGTGTTGAGGGCCAAGCCACGGCAACCCCAGGCAGCCCTCGGAGGGTCTGCGGCGGGTTACTCCGGAGTAAGTGGGGCCTTCGTTACAGCGCAGGCTAGAAACCACAGCGGGCTCTAATTCGCACTGTAATTTATATTTATTAAGGTAATTATCCCGCTTCAGGTAGCAGTGCTGGTGAGCAGCGTGAATCACCGGACCGGGGAGCGAAACCAGGGTGTCTGCAGCAGGCTGGGGTTCAGGGGGGTTCAGCCAAGGACCACCCCCCCACCCCATGGCTCCTGCTTCCAGCCCCCTGTTACGACCCCCCCAGCCTGTCCCAGTGCCTCTGCTGCCGGACTGGGGCATCCGACCGGAGCAAAAGCCGGGCGGGAGAGGGCTGACGTCCGTCGCCGCTCCCCGGGCGATTGCAGCAGCCTCAGCCAGAGCAATAGAGATGCAGGACAGATTGGGGAGCTCCGGCACGGCCGGGGCGTCGAGCTGCACCCAGGATCTCCCACACTGATAACCATCGCTGCCAGGGCGGGTACCACATTAGCAGCTCAAAGAGGATTAGGAGGGATGTGCCGCTGGATGCCGGGATGGATGCGCCCGCAGAGCTCACCCCACCGCTGGCAGGGGCCGTGGGGTTGTTTTCGGCAGGTTTGGGATGAAATCCTGACGATAAGGATCTGCCGCAGCCCTCGGTGAGGCAGCCGGCACACCCTCCCCGGGAACGGCCCCGCACCTCCATTCTCAGCTGCCCCAGCCAAGGCACCGCCGGGGGTCACTCCGGTTGCCCCCACCTCCAGATCCTCCCGGGATAACGCTGCCAAAGGAACCCCAAAGGGGGCTGGTCTGGGTTTCAGGTCTCCCCAGAGCCAGGGGGGGTCTCCCAGCACCAGCACACGAGGGCAGGATGAGCTGGCATGCACGGGAAAAAAAAAAAAATAAAAAAATTAATGGAGCCAACCAGAAGAACCCAAAGGTAATAATGAGCAGGCTGGAAATCACAAAGCCAAAACCTGTTTTGGCTGGGGGTTGCCGCCCCGACGTGCCAGACGAGGAGCTCTGGGGGAGGAGGATGCTGCCCGGAGGGCGCTTCGGAGATGAAACGGGGTTTTGTAAATATGTGTCTGTACCCAGGCCCGGAGAAGGGCTGGTTGGGGCCGGGACCGCGCAGCCGCTGATCCCCGGGAGGGAGCACCCAGCTCACCCTGACTCACACCGCTCCGCTCCCCCGGCCACCCCCTGCCAAAGGGCACCCGAAACCCGCCCGCCACCCGGCTCTGCCCGGCCTGACGCTGCTGTGCACGCCTGAAAAACACCAGGGGAGAGAAAGGGAAAGTAAAATCTGATTTCAGCACTTTCTGCCTTTTTCTTTTTTTTTTCTTTTTNTCCCAGCTTTGAAATGCGAATGGCACCTTCATTTATTTATTTCTTTCGTGACAGCTCGCGGGGACTGCTCAGTTCAGTCCCCAGACAGAGGGACGGGAGCAGCACCCCAGGGCCATCGCGGGGGGATGGAGTTACGATGTGTTCGTGTTCACACGCACACGTCACCCTGCGCCGACGGGGGTCCTGCATCGAGCTGGATGCGCTCCCCAGCCCTCCCAGCCCCATGGCCAGCGCGGGGCTACCAAGGGTGGAGGGGCCGTGGCCACGGCATCCCACCAGCTCCCACCCATCCCCTCCCCGTTGGCCCCATCCGGGCTCCTGCTTGCCGCCCGGCTCCCACAGCCCCGTAAACACCGAGGGCATGGGCCGGGGAGGGAAAATAATGGTGCAGGGAATTAATCTGGGTGTAGTTTGCATTTTTATTGCTCTAGCCTCAGATTCCAGCCTACAGAAAGGTTTCAAAAAGGATTAGATGCCATAAAACCTTTAATAATCCTCCCACATCTTACGTTTAATTATTGTTTTTACACATGCGGAGCCAACATGCCTGTAGCGAGCAATCAAGTATCACATGCCACTCCTCCTGCATTTCTCCTCTCCCGTGTGTCTCCAGCGGTATTAAGCCAGCACCCGGTTTTCCACGGCTCATCCCTGCGATGACGGGGAGCTCTCCTCCTCCTCCTCCCCCCACCCACACCTCCCACCAAAATACAGCCCTATATAAGCACGTCCCGGCTGCTCTCGGGGCGAGTGTGCCACCCAGGGGGAGGCAGCCACCACGGGAGGGGACAGAGATGCCACCATCGAGCAGCCCCTGCCCACGATGGGGGCTGGGACCGGGGCCAGATGGGTGCCCGGCCCCCAGCGGGTACCAGCAGGGGGTAATGGAGGGGGGGGACACGCTCACCATCCTCACCGGAGCTGCTGAAATCACGCTTGGCTGGGAATTCAAAAAAAATAATTCCTCGTCTCCAATTATNATTATTTTTATTATCCTCTCTGCTTTGGCTGCGGGGCTTCTCGGAGAGAATGGAGTGTCGCGTGGGTGTTACCGGCTGCTGGCGCTTACCCGGCTTCAGAAAGAAACGCCAATTACTAATTTCATGGAGATAAGCCATTCTGAAGGAGGGGAGAAAAAAAATTATATATATATATATATATATATATAAAATTTCTAGGAAACAAGAATTTGACCAGTAAGTTAAGAAACTATCTAGAGGGTAGCTGAAAAAATGGCTTTGCATTTTTGTACTGTCTGTAGGTTAGTGACATAATGCAGGTTTTATTGCTGTATCATTGCTAAGNGCATGGGCCGGGGAGGGAAAATAATGGTGCAGGGAATTAATCTGGGTGTAGTTTGCATTTTTATTGCTCTAGCCTCAGATTCCAGCCTACAGAAAGGTTTCAAAAAGGATTAGATGCCATAAAACCTTTAATAATCCTCCCACATCTTACGTTTAATTATTGTTTTTACACATGCGGAGCCAACATGCCTGTAGCGAGCAATCAAGTATCACATGCCACTCCTCCTGCATTTCTCCTCTCCCGTGTGTCTCCAGCGGTATTAAGCCAGCACCCGGTTTTCCACGGCTCATCCCTGCGATGACGGGGAGCTCTCCTCCTCCTCCTCCCCCCACCCACACCTCCCACCAAAATACAGCCCTATATAAGCACGTCCCGGCTGCTCTCGGGGCGAGTGTGCCACCCAGGGGGAGGCAGCCACCACGGGAGGGGACAGAGATGCCACCATCGAGCAGCCCCTGCCCACGATGGGGGCTGGGACCGGGGCCAGATGGGTGCCCGGCCCCCAGCGGGTACCAGCAGGGGGTAATGGAGGGGGGGGACACGCTCACCATCCTCACCGGAGCTGCTGAAATCACGCTTGGCTGGGAATTCAAAAAAAATAATTCCTCGTCTCCAATTATAAACTGCCTGTTTGGAAGGAACATTTTGTCGCTAATTTGGTGCCATCAAAATTGTTGCTGTTTCTTCAGGGGAAAAAAAAAAAAAAAGAAAAAGAAAAAGAAAAAGAAAAAAACCACCCAGACCCTTTAATCAATTTTTTTTCACCTCGACAGCTTTTCTTTAAGTCGAACAGCCATGGAAAGGCCTCTGTACAGCAGCCATCTGTAGGAAAAGGTCAAGAGGAAAAGGCTTCCCGATTATTTTTTTAGTAGGATTTTAGAGGCTCCATTATTCACCATAAGGAGTTAGATTTATTATGAATAAGTTTCAGTTGCCACCCTGCTGGGAGCAGGGAGTGTGGCTTTGTGCCCCCAGCAGGGGTACGGCCCCGGTGCCTGATCCGCAGGGACACGTTAGCGGCGGGTGCCCGGTGCTGCCCGGGGACAGGGGGACACCCTCCTGGGTGGCCTCGGGGCCCAGACACGGGGACTGCGGCCTCGGACGTAGATAAATAACTCCATCGCTGCAGACTCTGCTCCATTAGGCTCCCAGTGAACTGGTTTATTATTATGATTATTGTTGTTGTCATTAAGTGCTGCTTCCCCCGTCACTCGCGGTGCGGCTCAACGGGGGGATCATTTTTGCCCAGTTATTTCTGGGCTGGGGGGGACCAGCCGAGGCCGGAGGGGCTCCCCCGCTCCCGTGCCTGCTGCTGCTCCCCTGGGACAAGTTGGGGTTGTCAAGAAAAACCTTTTTTCTTTAGGAATGTTCCCCGTTTTGCCCCCGGAGCGGTGGGGGGGTGTGGGGGGGAGACCTGGGTGAGCTGTCTGACCCCCCTTTACCCTCCGAAACATCAGAAGTTTCAATTATTCTGCCCGTGACTCATTTCTGATGCAGACTCTCCTCAGCAGACACTGGGTAGGTGGGACGGGCGGGCACCCAGGGCGGCTGTTGTCTACCTCTGGAGACCAAGCTGTGCAGCATTGGCAGAGCCAGCATCTCCCGGGGGGTGACCGTGGTCCGGTTTGGGAGGGAGGGAGGAAGGACGTTTCAACACACGCTCCCCCCACCCCCGTCACATGAGGAGTTGAGGGGGTGCCCGGAGGAAGCCCCCCTGGGCTGGGGAGGGACAGACAGGACAATCACTCCGTTTATTCTGGTCAGAGGCAGCGCCCCGTTAAAATGCCGCCCCGCAAGTTGTGCGCACATGGCAAAAACCAGGGCGACGGGCTCCGGCCAGACAAAGGCAGCCTGTGCTCCCCAGATGTTTTATTCATGCCCAGCCTGGAAGCGCAAACAAGCCCGGCGATTCTGCCTCTCGGGGCTGGCTGCAGCCCTGCCTTTGTGCTCCTCGGCTGCGGAGATGGGAATCGCAAAAGAGGGGGCCGGAGCCCTCCCCGCCGTGTGGGACTTGTTGCTCCTCTGCCGGAGAGACTGCTCCCCCCTCCCCAGGCGGCTTCAGCCCCAGAAATTGCAATTGCTTTTCCAATTTGGCCGGTTTATTGCACTGGCTCGCCTGGTTGCTTTGCCAGGGTGGCAGGCTCTGCTCAGGACCGGCGCTCGGTCCCTCCATCGCTGCCCGGAGCCACCGTCCCCGGCGAGGACACGGGACGGTCCCCTCTGCCCAACCTGGCTTCCAACGGCAAGGAGAGGTCACCTGCAAACAAAGCAGTAATAGCAGAGCCGGCCTTCCTCTCACCCTGATCTTTCCTAATTGAATATTAATACCATCTTGATCTTTCTTTAATGCTCCATTTAATCTCAGTGTTTGTCTTATTTTCGTTCCGGGCAGAGGATTAGCCACCCTGGGCACACGTGGTGTCGGGCCACGGCCACTGCAGGCGGAGTTGGAAAGCCACCGCCGCACGGAAATAATTGCTAATTCGACTATTGGAGTCGTTAGAAATGAAATTAATAGCTCGTGCTGGGGGGTGGCTTCACCTCAAGCCCACTCAGCAGGATGGAGCAGAGCCACCCCATGGAGGAGAACATGGGCATCTTGGGGTGGGGGACACGGATGTCTCAGGGTGGGGGATATGGGTCTCAGGGTGGGGGATATGGGTGGCTCAGGGCTCATGGAATAACTGTGCTAAAGCTCCTGCCGAGGGAGGTAACCACATGGGTTTTGGGCAGAGATTGCACGTCTCCCATGGGTAAACCGGCCTCTTCTCTCATTCCAAGGAGCGCAGATGGAGGTGGGACCAGACATGACCACGCTGGGAGCTCAGGCCTTGCCACCTGTGCTGGATGATCTGTCGAAGCTGGGGACGTCCCATCCTACGTACAAACCCTGTGTGAGGGCAGCGGGGCAGGAGGGAAGGAGCAGACTGGGGAGGGCCGTGGGGCGGATTCACCTCCGAAAGGCAAAGTGGGCAATGGTTAAGAGATGCCACACATCTCCACCCCCATGTTCCTCCAGCCCCAGGCTCCTGGTGCTGTGTGGTGTCTCACGGTGAGGAAGACCCCCTTGGCCACGGCAAAGCCAGCTCAAACCCAGCATCCAAGGGCTGGCTGCACCCCATGCTCCTGTCCACGTGTGACTTCGTTTTCCTGCTTGAGCCCTCGTTCTTCAGAATTCACAACACGGCTTGGAGCACGGAGCAAACAGGCACCAGCTGAAAATAAGAGGGTGAAAAGGACCTTCAAGACCAGGCTGGATGGGACTTTGAGAAACCTGGTGCGGTGGGAGGTGTCCCTGACCAGGGCAGGGGGGTTGGAACTCACTCGATGATCTTTAAGGTCCCTTCCAACCCGAACCATTCTGTGATTCTATGATTCCACGAAAATAACATCACAAAACCCCTGCGGTGTGGACCCAGGCTCCCCGGCCCACGCCGTCCTACCTGGCTTCTCCAGGAACACTCACAGCTCCCCAGCCACCGAAGGGCGTTTGGTAACGCCTGAGTAATGGGCCAGTTTAATCCCTTCCAAAATCACGCTAGCCCCGCAGGTCGTACCAGCCGAGGAAGACGTTAGCAGGGAAGGCGTGCAGCAAGCAGCGCCGCTGCCAGAAATACCAGAGGAATTAGCAAATTGGGTTGCAGCTCTCAAGTGAAACCATTTATTGAGGATGGACTGTTCCTTCTTGTAATCCTCTGTCATCAGCACTCGCTGCGAAAATTTAACTGTGTCAGACTAAGCCGGCGTGGTGAGCCCCAGGGCTAGCTCTGCGGGTAGAAAGACTCATGCGTTGCCCAACGCTATTTGCAAGTCGAGTGCGTTTCTTTCTTCGTGTTGTAATTGCCGGGGACTGGGAATGCCTTACTAAGCAGCGAGCCGCCGTCTGGGGCTGAGGTGTGCCGGTCCCATCCCGCCGGCTCCTCGCCTCCCGCCGGACACCCGGACGGAGGGAGACAAAGCGAGATGTGCCAGGGCTGTGGCAGGGCTGGAGCAAACTTGGGGGGATGCACCTTCCTCCGTGGCAGCCACATGGACCTGCTCCCTCCCCTCCATCCTCGTTTTCCAGGGAGCTGCTCTCTGGAGGAGGTGACGGACCCCACCTGCACCTGGATGCTCTCAGGAGGGGGACACTGAAAATATCAAGTCACCCGCTGTCATTTTAGTGTCCTTAGGGCTGACAGGCCAGAAAGCTCCAGCACATCTCTCCACTGCTCCAAAGGGCCCGGCAGGAACAGCCTGGCCAAGGAGAGCTGGCTCAGGGGAGTTTAACACCCCTAATAATTAAAGACATCAACGTGGGCAATGCACGGAGTATATAAAGCACCCGGTGGCTCAGAAAGCAGAGAGAAACGGCTTTTCCAGTGCAGTGCCAAGGTAACAGGAAAGCCACCCCAAAAGGAAAAGGCTACATGGAAAAAATGTGCTATGAACGCCCCCAGTGAGCTCCCTGTTATTTACTGGGAAAAAAAAACCCAACCAACTGGTGAAGAAGGAAGCTTAGAAAGAAGATGTAGCAACTCCCAGGTGAGAGAAGCTTTGGCCTCCAAAGCCAGGAGCACGAGGGGTTCATCTGGGGTTATGTCAGACCTGGTGACACACGAAGCTTCTCCCTTCAGCGCTGGAGCCTGCGTGCCAGCCCTTGGCTCGGGCCACGGGGCTGTATCGCGCCCCGGCCTCCTCTGCAGGGTAGCGCACGTCTGGTCCCCCCTCAGCCGCCTCTAGATGTGCAGCTTCTTTGGAAATGAGTTGCCCGTCTCTTTGGGCTTTTGATGTCCCCCAGGAGGAGGGTGCGTGGTAAGCGTTGCTTCACTGCTGTTTGTGCAACCTCGCTGCAGATCCCTTATTATTCACGATGGTATCTTGCCACTTGATATGCATAATAGCTCAAAGGTACCGTTGACTACATTTTTCCAGCTCTTTGATGTGCTGGCGATAACTCGTTTCTGTTTCGCAGCCATTAAGCTAGGTGGAAATCATTACACTGCCTTAAATGTGGGGTTTGTTCTTTAATCAGTGTTGTTCTGGTTCCAGGCTTGGTGTTGCAATCTGCCATAGGTGGAAAATATCCTCTTAACCCCGGTTAACGATGCTGGAGGAAGTGAGCATAGCTTAGCAGAGTTTCTTCAAAGTCAGAGATCGAGGACCAAATGCTCCTAAAAGACTCCAGCATCCCGGGAGGGCTGCAGCATCTCCCCAGCAAGTTGAAAGCATCGCAGAGGTACCCACAGCATGAACCAACCTCCTCACAGCCTAAAGCCACCCAGAGCAGACCCTACACATCCACCTCACAACATCCACTTGAAGTTTTAATATTGTATTTGTGAAACTAGACTAAATGAGCCACTTCTTGGGCCAGGCTTGGGCTTGTAGGGTGCATATTTTTGATGGTTCTGCAGCCGCCAGCCATGGCCAGGCGGTTCCTGCCCTGTAAAAGCCTTTTTCTGCTCAAGAAGGGGATGTTCCACCCTTGGCAGCCCTTCTCCCCCAGCACCTCTCACGCAGGTCACGGTGTCTCACCATCCCTTTGCATTAACCACCCATAGTGCCGGCCCTGGAAGACCATCTGAAAGCAGGAGGGGGAGAGGGAAGGCATTCCCTGCCCTGCGCTTCTCCAAGCACCCCTCTGGACACAGCACCCCGAAACCGGGAAGACTGGAAGGTGAAAGCTCACATCTCCACACCTGGCCCCAACGAGACCATCGCATGTTGCTCACGGAGACCTCTTCCCGGCGGTAGTATCCACATGTGGCTTCTGGCAACAATCTTCTCAGGGAAGAGTGATCAGAGGGAGACCTGACCTGGTGATGGAGGGATGTCTGTCTGCCCTGCAGATGCCACGGAGCTCCACCAGCCACACACACATCAAACCATCAACACACAATGGCCGAGTTAAGCCTGGACAGCACCGGCTGGGGATGCGATGAGTGACAAGTGCATTGGACCAGCCACATGCTGCCACAAGCACGACCAGCTTCGGTCCAAATCCTGCAGCCTGTTCCCTCCACGGCCACGGGAACTGGGCACATCCACCCGCCTCAGCTGGAGGGATGCGTGGGTGCTTGGGTGGCTGTAGAAGAGCTGCTGGTGTCCTCAGAGTCTGCCCAGACCTTATCAGTAGGTGGTTTCTGGGCTGGTTGGACTTTTTCTTCGTTGTCCTGCAGCAAAATGAGGGTGGAGGGGTCCTGGCTGCTGCAAGAGGAAAACTCGGGAGAAAGGAAAGGCCACAGTTAGAGGATGCTTTGGGGCAGGGAGCACTGTGCCTTGGGGAGGCAGAGCAAAGCGATGGGGCCCTGGGTGTGAAACAGCCAGTGAGTGAGCCCAGGTGAGGCCGTGGGGAAAGCCTGGGGACAATCTCCCTCCCTGGGAGTCCTGGAGAAAACAGCAGAGCCCTAGAGCACCTGTCTGCAGAGCCAGCAGTGCCAGAGCTGGGCTGGAGCTGGCTCCATGCCCTGAGCACAAAGACCCTCTGCAGTGTGCTGTCCCCAGATGGGGACTTCTGGGTCACACGTTTGCTGCTGGTAAAGGCAAAGGATGCACCAAGAGAATCATAGAATCACAGAATGATTTGGGTGGGAAGGGACGGTAAAGCCCCCCCAGTGCCACCCCCTGCCCTGGGCAGGGACACCTCCCACCGGACCCCTCCAAGCCCCCTCCAACCTGGCCTTGAACCCCTCCAGGGATGGGGCAGCCACAGCTTCTCTGGGCAACCTGGGCCAGCACCAGAGAACATGGCATGTCACCCTGTGCCATGTGGGGCAAGGACAGAGCTCCTGGGCTCAGGGGCATGGCAGAGGCCCCTTTTTCATGGAGGGGCATGAAAAGAGGGGATGCAGAGCAGGGGAGAAGGTCCCCAGAAAGAAGAAACCCAGCAGGAGGGAGCCCGGCGAGCAGCGGGCTGTGTCTCCGCGCAGAGCCCCTCGAAAGCCGGTGTGGTTTTCAAATGAAGGCTATATTTGCTTTGCAAAACCTCAAACCACCCCTCCCAAGAGCGTAGGACAGAGTCAAGTGAAAATGGGAAAATCTTTGCCCATTAACCCCTCGGTGGCGGGGGCCGGGGTGGGGAGAGGCTGGCGGTGCTGAGGAGGGGGCTGGCAGAGCCCGGCTGGGTGACCCGCACCGAGAGGCAGCGGCCGCTCCGCTCCCGTTGGCCCTTGGCGCTCGTTCGAGGGCTTCGGCGAGCGAGGGCTGGGTTTCGCTTCCTGCTCCCTTGCAGCCTCGGTGTGTTTAGTTCGGCCTCCTGCGTTCTGCGACATGAAAGCCTTGGCTATAAATACGTTGCCCCCTGTCTCCGAAGGCTTTGTGGCGTTTTCCTGCCTGCGCTCCTTGGTCTCCCTTTGGGAAGGCTGGGAGCTGGGAGGAGTGTGTGGAGCCGGCTCCGGTGATGTTGCGGGATTTCATGCCCGGGATAACCGGGCTCGTAGTGCGAGGCTGCCAGCCCCTAACGAGCCCTGCTTGACTTACAGATGTTTATCGTGGCCAATAAGGCTGTACCGGCTCTTTGCACAAGAAGAAGGGGGGGTTGCTGCAGCGCTGAGCTGCTCCCAGGGTCATGGTGGTGCTGGACTCTGGGTCCCACGGGTACCACTGCCCCAGGGCTTTGGCATCGCTCCTTCCTGGAGGTCCCAAATACCTCCAAACACACAGCCAAGGTCCTCCCTGGGGCCAGTGTGCCCAGCTTGCCCCATCGATGGTCCCGTGCTGGCCCGGGCAGCGTGCCACCGAGCGCCCACGCCGGGGCAAGCCAGCCTTGCAGAGGGTAAACATGTGTACGGTAGCAGCCCAATAATTACGGCCCTAATTCAGCACAGCATCACCACTTATAAGGCACCTAAGCATGTGCTTAAAGTTAATTACACACTTAAGGATCTTTCCTGAATAAGCATGGATTTAAGGCTGCGTTTGGTATCTCCTGTACTTAACTGTGATTCAGCTAAACACCTACCCTACCTCTTCGGTTCTAACAACCCAAACCCATTGTGGAGTGACTGCAGAGCCCAGCTCCACCATGAAAAGCCAAACATCTATGCACTTCTCTCTCTGCTGGCTTGCTTTGTAGATATGAAAGTAAATATTCTTTTGATTCTTACGGCTTTGTTTTCCTGATAGCACTTCCCTCCCTGCAAGCCAGCGACTTCCAGTCTGATTAGGAACTTGCTCTGCAGAGACCTCGTGAAATGGCTCCTCTGACAGAATCAGACACTTGGGGGAGTGGCAGGAAAAAAAGAGAGAGACAGAAAAACACCTCGGTAGAAACTGTCCCCGCTTGCAAGTCGGCGAAGCTGAACGGGCCCCCTTTCGCAGGCAGTCAGTTTTTCCACCGTATTTGCATATCTCGGCTGTTTTCTCGCCGGCTGCCTTTTCCTCCACGCAGTTTCGGCTCAACAGTCGCGTGTGAACCGGAGCCGCGGCCGCCTGCGGTTGTGTCCCCGCCGGAGCTGCACCGCTGCGGCTGCAGGAACCCCTCCTGCCACCCCAGACCTGCATCCCCCCCCCCC
>VXAK01002017.1:46679-94486 GCA_013399435.1 Arenaria interpres
CCAGCAGCAAAAATAGCTGCGGGTGCAGCCGGTAAAGGATAAGAGGGGGCTGGTTGGAACAAGCTGGTCCCCCCCCCGGGTGGCTTCCGCTTTTAGCATCATTTCTTTAACAAATCAGAGCAGGCGTTTTTTAAGAGAAAAGGGTTTCGAAGCAAGCGGTTTGGGTTTGTTGTGTCTTTTTTGCTTCTGAAATTCCCCAGAGAAACATTCCTGGACCCAGAAAACCCAGCGGAGCCACCCAGCCACTTGGTAATTGGGGCAGGGAGGGCCCTTGCCAAGGAGAGCCCCGAGACCTGCCCATCATCTTGTCATTTTATTCAGCATTTGAAAGTCACTGAGGTTTTTTTTCAGTTGAGTTTCTGGTACAAATTACACGCTGTGGTGTGTGTGGCTCTAAAACATGGCTTCGAAAAGGGATGCATCTCGCCAGAGGGGCTGGTTCTCCATTAGAGGCTCCCGTGCAGCCCCAGACATGGCTCTGCCTGGCAGAAGGATGCTGGAGACCAGCAGCTCTGTCCACCAGCTGCCCCATCGCCTCAGCTTGGGCTCCTCCCACCCTCTCGCTGCTGGCCACAGGCTTCATCCGTGGGGCCACCCATCCTGTACATGATCACGATTCCTCCCTTAGACCCAGCAGCTGGTAACCCAGCATCCTAATGGCAGCGGGTTGCCCAGGACTGAGAGCTGCTGGGCTTCGACTGCCTCCATGGATGGATGGATGGAAGGATGTCCCCAGCCTCTTCCAGTGCCCAGCCACCCTCTCCATCAGAACGCCTTTCTCCATCCCTGTCCTCCCTGGCACCTTCCTGCTTGAAGAGGTAATCCCTCAGAGAGATCCCCGGCTTTCTCCAGGCTCCCTTCCCACCCGAGGGACAGCCACAGAGCCCACCCAGGTGGGACAGCTCTGGGGGAAGGCAGTCCCACAGCCCTGAACGGCACCGGCCCCTCGGTGCCATGTTTCGGATGCTGCCACTCGCCCTGCGAGTGCGTGTGACAGGGACCTCCCCAGCGCTGACAGCCAGGAGCCTCTCGGAGCTGCAGATAAAGTTATCATTAGCATCTATTAGCAATAACAAACAATATCAGCTTCGTTCATTGTTGTAGGCTGGGTTATTAGTGCTGGAGAAACAGCTCCCCTAACGCCCTCGGAGCCAGCCGAGATTCATCTGCGTCTCATTAGCAGAGCCTTCCTTCTTTGTTTGTTCAGTCAAAATTAACTCTCCTCCTGGAAAAAAGAGGAAGGAGTGGAGAACCCCCCTCCCGGCCCAGCACAGCCCATCCCGCTGCTGGCCCTGGCTCCGAGGGCTACCGGGGGATGCGAGGGACTGACCCCAAACCCAGGGCAGCCCCGTGTGTTTGCGGCTGGATATGGCCCCTGCTCCCACAAGCTGCTCTGTTCCAGCAAAACGCACGCCCCATCGTTGCTCTTCAATAAGAGCTGCATCCCGAGAGGCAGAAATGTCCCAGAACAGGGGGCTGGGGGGTGTGCAGCCCCTCTCTGCCGCTCTTCACTTGCACCGCCTTCCGCAGAAAGCTCCCCCAAAATGTCCCCGAGTCACCTCCCTGCCCCAGTTCTCCTCCTGACATGGATATTTCCTCCCCGGACATTTCTGCCCCTCACATCCCACAGCACCCATGCCCAGGGCCAGCATCCCCAGGTGGCACCAGGACATGCAGCATCCTGCCTGCACCTCCTGCCTGCTCCTCCTGCCTGCACCCGCTGCCTGCAGCTCTGCCGGGGGCAGAGGGTGACAGCCTGGCTGGGTTGGGGACCGGGGCAGGCTTCCCAGCTGGGTCCCAGCCCCACCATGGGTGACCCCGCCATCCTCCTGGGAACGTGTCCCCAGAGCCCGGCCCTGGGGAGGTGACACTGCCGTGTGAAAGCTTGGCTGGCCCCGGGAGGTACCGGCATCGGGGCAGGACGTGAGTAATTGGGGTAGGACGGGGCTTTCCCCGGCCGAGCACGCAAACCCAGGGATTTTTGTGTTTGCATTCACATCTACTTAACCCCACAGAGCAGTTAATGCTTTTGTAAAGTTACATCTGTTACTCGTCAGGCTCAGCATTTTCATTCGGTTGCCAAAGCCGCTTGGATATTTATAAAACAAGCCAAAAAGAACCCAAAACCCCAGGGCCCAAACAACGTAGGTTTGTCAACCACAAAGAGCCCAAAATAAATGGAAATCTCAGTCATGGACCTGCACGGCACCCTACACCCCCGGGAATGGGGCTGGGGTGCAGAGGTCGAGCAGAAAACCCACACCTGTACCCGGCCGACAGGAGGAGAGGTGACCCTATGGGCTGGAGGTGCCATGGTGTGGTTCCAGGCGTGAGCTGGGTTCCCCATCCCCAGCTGAGCTGCACGGGGTGTCGGGGAGATGGGGCTGGAAGGACTTTTTCTCTTTGAGCCCATCATCAGCATTCACAGTAAAAAACCAACACAAATAAACCCCGAAGCAGTGGGTGAAGGACGAGCCCAGAGGTCCTGTGCCCAGATCCTTGCTTCGGTGGGACAGGGAGCCAGACTCAAAGGATGCCCAGGGATGTTCTTCTGAAGGTTATAGACCATGGAGCATTTGTTTGTTGGGTTTTTTTATTTGTTTTAAAATTTGGTTACTAAATGACTAAGTGGCTTTTTTCTTAGCTAGAGTATTGTCACAGGATGGGTTTGTGCTCCCAAGAGCCAGACTCTGTCCCTGTGCAAGTTACGTGCCCAGCCTCTGGTCTGGCTCACACCTGTACCACGGAGCCAGCACTAAGCTATTTCAGGGCTCTATTTAGAAAATTGAAATGAAAAAAAAAACCACCTCTGCAGGCCTGATGCAGGAGTAGGACGCCAGCATCACCAGGGCTGTGTGAGGTGGAGACTGGAGGGCACTGGTCAGCAGCTGGGAGGCAGCTTTGCCATTTTGCTTCAGAGAACGTGAAAGTCTTTAAGGCAACAAGGCTGTTCAGCGAATCCACCTGGGGCCAGCGAGCTCAGCCCTGTTTAGCCTTCCAGTTGAGCGACAATCGCAATTGATCCTGCTGGGAGTTTAAAAAATAAAATAAAATCATCATTCTGGAACAACCTGTTTCAGCTGGAGCGGGCTGGTGCCCATTAGCAGTAATTGCGCGGCGCGGGGCTGTGCCGCGGGAAGGCTGGTTTCCCCGGGCAGCCCCGGCGTCTTTAGGGGCTCTGCCCGTGGGATGGAACGGCTCGGCCTAATGGAGAGAGAAATGCCAAGGTTTGGGCAGAGGGAGACTCCGCCGGTGTCCCCAGCAAAGCCACAGGGAGCTGTGACGAGGAGAGATGCGTGAGAACAGGTGAAAATGTGGGGAGATTGGGGTTGGCATGGCATGGCATGGCATGACACGGTGCACGGCCAGGGCTCACCAGGCATGGGAGCTCTGCGGCACCACTAAGGCTTTTACCAATCATAAGGACCCCTTAAAAGTCTCGTTTTGACTAGGGCGTTACAGAGCTCTGTTTCCTCAGAAATATAAAATACTTCCCCTCTTGCACGTGTCGGGGAAGCAGAGTCGTGGGCTAAATGGGATGGGCTGTGCCGTTTTGCCACATTATTTAGCCGCGCTGGAAATGAAGGATGAAGGTGATAAAGGGTTTATTTTAGCAGGCAGCAGCCACTAACTGCTCGGTAATGCACCGAGGAAGAGCTCAGCTCCGCCATCCCGTTTCCCATTCCAGTCACGTGCCCCCAAAATTGCAAATGGAGATTTGTTACATTTCATTTGCTCCCATCCCTGGGAAGCCATTTGCGATGAGTTCACGTCTCCCAGGAGGCTCTATTCCAATCAAAGTGAAAAGAGAGGAGAGAAAAAAAAAAGAAAAGTCACGCTAGGCCGGATGACAATGATATCTCAGTGCCCATCGCTGGTGCTGACGGGCGCCACACGTTTTAATAACAGCCAGCCCATGTGCAGCCGCAAGGCTGAGGCACCGCTCCCAGGCTGAGGGATGCTGAGGCATCACTGCCAGGCTGAGGGATGCTGAGGGATGCTGAGGTACCACTGCCAGGCTGAGGGATGCTGAGGGATGCTGAGGTACCACTGCCAGGCTGAGGGATGCTGAGGGATGCTGAGGGATGCTGAGGCATCACTGCCAGGATGAGGGATGCTGAGGCACTGCTCCCAGGATCAGGGATGCTGAGGTACCACTGCCAGGCTGAGGGATGCTGAGGGATGCTGAGGTACCACTGCCAGGCTGAGGGATGCTGAGGGATGCTGAGGGATGCTGAGGCATCACTGCCAGGATGAGGGATGCTGAGGCACTGCTCCCAGGATCAGGGATGCTGAGGTACCACTGCCAGGCTGAAGGAAGGTGAGGAACTGCTGCCAGGCTGAGGGATGCTTGAGATACTGGTCCCAGGCTGTGGGGTGCTTGAGATACCGGACCCAGGCTGAAGGATGCTGAGATACTGGTCCCAGGCTGAGGGATGCTGGTTGACACATCTCAGCCCAGGTCTCTGCCCTGAGCTGGTTCCGGCTGCTCTGGGATGGACACCCACCGCCTTGGCTGCTCAGCTTTTCTCTTTCTCCAAGAGTAGCACCTTGAGGCTGGGCCAATAAATCCAGGGCTTTGGTAAATTCAGAGAGACAGGCTGAGTGCCTGGTTCAACTTAAGCAATTTTAGTTTTATATTGGCCTGTGCTTTACAAACTCTCGTTAACCAAGTGTACACACACACAGAAACCAGAAGCAGAGATGGCTGGGGCTTGGTTGCCTTTTTTTTTTTTTTTTTTTTTTAGTTCCCCCTTTTCAAAGAAAATTTTGTTTTCACTTTAGAGCAGTTTTGTGGGCTGTGGTGTGGTGTTATTGATTAGGGCACGTTATTCTGGAGCAGGAAGCTGCCTGACATACTGCCTGCCTGCTGCTAAATTGAAATCTCCTAATCTTTCCAATCCTTTTAAGCACTGGCAAATGAAAAGGCGGCACATTGTGGAAAATCTCTGCTCAAGGGGAAGCAAGGCGAGATCTGCCAGAGCCAGAGCAGGAGCTGCTGTGGGTCAGAGGGGACCGGCTGCCCGGCTGGGGAGGCAGGAGAGGGGTTTGCTCCTCCTGGGGTGCCCTCCCTCGGGACAGGGGATGTGGGCTGAAGGACTCATCTGAGGTGCATCGACCCCTCGTTAGCACGACCTTGCCAAGGGCAGGGGCTGGCAGTGATGCCAGTGCCCGGGGCTGTCCTCCTGGAGGGTGGCTGGTGGTGGGGGTCTGGAGGGGCCCCCCCCGGGCTGCAGCATGGCTGGCCATGGTGTCCCGGGCTCTTGAGCAGGAAAGGGGGCTTGATTCCTGTTTGTGGCTGCATTTGAAGCTGAATAACTGTGTGCCCACCTTTGCTGTAATGTAAAAGGGGCTTGACCTGGGTTAGCAGAGACCCCCGCTCTGCAGCGGGCTTGTTCTCTCAGCTGTGATTAGCGCATACCACTAATTACGTGCTGAAAGCCTGCTGCTGTGCTGTTCAGAGCTGTCACCATCTACCGAGTCATGGCAGCGAGCTAAAGCAAGGCCTGGGTGCGAGTGCAATGTGCTTCTTAATTAACCCCATCCCATAATAACAGCAGAACAGGAGGAATCTTCCTGAAACCAGGAGACCTCCCGCCGTCCCGCGGCACAGGCTGCTCCCACCCACGCGAGGAGCCGGGTTTCTCCCGACGCTGATGGGGGTTTGCAGCACCAGGGCACTGATTCCTGATTTTTCCCCACCGGTGCCGCGTTCCTGGGGGTCTGTGGGGACCGGCTGCCCAAATGCGGGGGCACTGGGGGATGTGGATGGGGATGTGCCAGCTTGCGGGGAGGCGGGGGCTGCCCCCCAAGACACCAGGACTTTGTGTCGCTCTGGTTAGGGCAGCGCAGGGGCCTTCAGGAACTTCCCTGCAGAGTTTACCACCCTCAGTGATATCAACCTCACAATTTTCATTAGGGCAGAGCAATAATTTGATGTAACCCCCCCTAACGCTGAGCTTTAGCCGACCAATAACCAAAAGCATCCTTCACAGAGGTGCGTGCCTTAGGGAGACCAGCGCGTATTCAACAAATGGGCCAAGCTACAGTGCACCCCTCTTGGGAGAGCAACGTGTCCCCAACTCCATGAGAAATCAAGGATGCCATAAAGCCAAAACCTCGTGAGGGCTGTAGTTAATCTCTACATCTTGCTCTTGGCCTGTACCAGGCCACCCCTGCACCCCATGCAGGGGAAGGGCTGTTCAAAATGGGTTGAATTTCCGGCTGTTTGGCAGCATCTTCCCTCCCACTCCCACAAACTCCCTCTCTCCTTCCTGCTCCCAGGTCCACGACCTTCCCTGTGTCCCCAGCCCCAAGCGTGTGCCCTCTCCGAGGGGTCCCTGTGCTGGGGCCACCCTGGGAACACGGGGACTCCAGGATGGGGGAAAATGGGAGCTGCCGGGCACGACTTGGCCCGCTTGTATTTTTAGCGTGTGATGCTGGGAAAAGGAGAGCGTGTTCATTAACCTGCACAGCCAGGAATAACAATTGCCTTCCATCAAGACCTCATGAATAAGTTGCACCATCTGATTTAGTTATTTATATCCTTCCTGCTGGTAAATTAATTAATGTTTCATTTGCAGCACAGGCAGCCTGTAAGGCTGCTTCTCCCTGCTTTGAAAGTGGGCATGTCACAATGTCATCTGCTTTAAAAGGCGTTTTTCCTGGGAAGATGGATGGTGAATACGGACCCTTAGCCCGATGGTGATGCTGGGTTGCCTCTTGCCGTGCCCTGTGCCGGCAGCGGAGAGGCACGCTGCAGCCAGCCAGGGCCCGGGGGGTATTTCTACAGTGCAAAGGGTCATTTTGATTTTTCCCACTGGATATTGAGCAACGTTCGGGGAGCAAATCGCCATCCTGTTGCTGGGACGGGGTTCTGGTCCGTCCACCCAGGGAGGGAATGGGGATGATGGGGGCAGCCCAGGGGCCGCGGGAGCTCGGGGTGAAAAAGGAGATGCATAAAGGAGAAAGAAATAGTTCTATAAAGACCTTCAAAGAAATGGAGCAAAGGGAAGGGGAATTATTATCTTATCATGTGCCAGCAGGCAAACAAGGCGGCGTTGCAAGGAGGGAGGAGTCTGCTGCCGGGAGCCTGTGTGGAGCTGCTGGGATGGGTGAAGGTCTCTGGTGG
Source organism: Arenaria interpres (assembly GCA_013399435.1). Lineage (NCBI taxonomy): Eukaryota > Metazoa > Chordata > Aves > Charadriiformes > Scolopacidae > Arenaria > Arenaria interpres. Next base: position 53,812 of record VXAK01002017.1, read on the forward strand.
CTGTGGGGAGGGCTTGGGGCTACCCTGGGGTGGGCAGAGCCACTGACCCACCCCCCTGACAGCATCTGGGGCTGGGCTGGGGGTGCAAGGCAGCCCCGGTGGGGTTGGGGGGGGATAAAATGGCTCCTGGGACCGTGGGGGCTGAGAGTGCCCCTGCCCAGGGGGATGCGGGCTGGAGGGCTCAGCCACGGGCTGGCAGCCCCGGCGGCTCCCTTGGCATCTCATCCCGGTGCTGGCTCTGGGATTTTGCAGGCTTGCTCTCAACGGCCACAGCGGGAGATGCCAGCAGCACCGCACGGCTCCCCCGGGACCAAGGTAAGAAGCTGGAAAAACAACCTCCGCTCCCAAGATGGCAGGGGTGCTCAGCACCCCCCGGCACACGGGCTGCTTCCCTTTCCGCTTTCACAGCAACCCCCGGGGGCTTTATAACGGATTAAAGCAAAATATTTCTGCTGGGAGAGGGCGAGCGCTGGCATCCCCGCTGGCACGGGCCACTCCAAAGCACTTCGGAGATGCCCCCTCGTCCCACCCTGCCTGTGTCCCTTCTCTCCCCGTGAGCGTGTCCCCATGCCCGTGGGCAGCGAGCGAGCCGGCAGGGCTGCCCGCAGGCAGCAGCGCTCCTCTGCTTTCATTATTTGCTTATGGCATCCTAATACGCCCAATTATTTTTCAATGCAGGCAGTTGCGGTTCATTTCCTTCACCACCAGGCAGGGGCTTGTAGGAGATATTCTAATGCCGGCCTTGTTTTAATTTCCTCAAACAGCATGTTTCGTGTCTGCTAAGTACAGATAAGCTGGGCCCAGCTATGGGATCGCAGAAGATCCCCATCATCCCATGAGAGAAGGTGCTCCCAAGCTTGTCTGGCCAACTGCACCTTCCATGGCAGTGACCCACACCTCACAGGTCCTCATGTGAGGGACCTCAAGTTCAATGTTCTTCCAAGATGGAGCTGCAACATGTTGATGTGGGCTGGGTTGGGTTTTTTTCCAAGGAATATCCTTGTTTTTTCCGTGCCTCGTCCATGTCATCCCCATCCCTGGAAGCATTGCGCTGGGGAGCCATGGGTTTGAGCTGAGGCAGGTTTGAGATGGGAAATCCTTCAGCAGAGTGACCCCTGCACACATGGAGCCATTGGCACAGGTGGTTTTTGAGAGCAGGGACCTTGCTGTAACACCACGGGCAGCGTTGAACCTGAGCGGTGAGGGGAACTCCCTGCAGACCTTCACAAACCTCTGCGGCCCTTCTTTGTCCTACATCCGCGAAACCAGCAGCAAACCCAGAAATGAAGAGTATTGATGAGAACCAGAATGGCAAACCCAAGTCTGGATTTTGGGAGGGTTTTAGCTCTAATCTCCATTATTTGGGCCACCAAGTCTGACTCCTGATGATTCCCCGTGACAGAAGCTGGAGCTGTACTCTCCAGGGCAGCAGTGTCACCCTGGGGTGGGCTTTCCTTTGGCCCCTCATTTTTTGGGTGCTTCAAAGAAGGTGATCAGTCACCTCAGTCCATCCTCCTCTCCAAACAGCGCAAAGATAACGAAGATATTCCTCTCCAGGCCTCCCTTTCTCACCGCAAATCTCTCCTCAAAACCAGAAGGATGGTCCCAGCCCTTCCCCTGCCAAACCCGGGAAAGTCCAGTTTCAAGCCCTGGTTTTTGTTTATTTGTTTTCTGGATGACGATGTCCGTGTGTCTGTCTGTGCCGGGGTGTGGGTGCCGCAGCCCGCTCGGCTCTTAGCCCCCCTAAACTGTAGCAATAAAGCGTGTGCTAGAGAGATGTCACTGGCAGGACTGTTAATGCGTGAGCCTAATGAATATGAATGGTCTCTTCATAAATGTAGCTTTGTGTCATTAAATTCCTTCACACCTCGCTGAGCATGGAAAGGTTACTCAGAATTAAATGTAAATCACATATTTACTGGTACGAAACAGATCAGCGTGTCGTTTTTTTTAAAAAACATATAATTTAATAATGGTGCAATCTTCCCCCAGCAAGGCTTGGGTGATGGATTCGTGGCAGTCGCTCACTCGGGGTTTCAGCGGAAGGTGATACAGATCTCACACGAGGGGCAATTTACACCGTTTTCTTTCCAAAACAGTAGACTTCAGTTCTTAATCATGTCAGTGGCCCAGAAATTAAAGGAGTTATTTCACCCATGTCACTCCGCATAATTAAAAGATTAAGGAATGGCTTCTGTCGTGTTATAAATTAAGGGGCTGGGGCTGGTTGGGGCGGGGAGCAGCAGGGTCAGGAGCACCACGGCCAGGAGCACCGGTCCCCACTGCTGCCAGAGGGGTGACCACCCCATGCCCCCCCAAATTACACCCATCAGCATCCCCAGGCACCGCGCAGGCTGCACTCCAAAGATGATGGCGCACGGTTCCACCGAGTAACGCAGAAATAAGGCATACTTTTCGTTGTTGTTGTTGTAAAAGCATAGGATTCTGCCCATTTTTCACGCTGAGCCCATGTGGCGTTTGACCCCCCCAGCCCTCGGTAGGATGTTTTACGTGATGCAGATGCCCCCCCGCCCCCCCAGCCCCTGCACTGGGAGCGATGCTCGCCGGCGCAGACGGCTTAGCCCAGGGATCAGGAAAAAGCAGGCCATTTTTAAGAAGCTCTGAAGAGCCATCCCAGCTGCCCGCCAGTAAAGCCCCCTAACAGACTGCTTTAAACAGCACTAGCACGTATTAGCTTGTAAGGGAGAGCTGATTAGTAATTAAATGGCTTTTAAAAATAAAACCATTAAGACTAATCCCATCAAAATTGGAGCTTCATCTAAGCAACTCTTATTAATTATTGTCCCATCTTGCAGTTTCCAAAGGCTGGGTTGTCGTCAGCTCAGTGAATACATACACATATTTTATGAAATTCCCTCTGGGAGGGGTGAGTTTCCCCCCTGCCCCTCATTCGAAGGCGAGGTCCTTGTTCCCTTCTGGTATGTGCATCCCTGCCTCAGGGTGGCTGCTGGCGGCACTGTCCCGAGGGCCAGGGATGCAGCTGGGGATGCCGCCAGGGATATGGCCAGGGATGCAGCCAGGGATGCAGTCAAGGATACAGCCAAGGATACAGCCAGGGATACGGCCAGGGATGCGGTCAGGGATGCAGCTGGGGATGCCGCCAGAGATATGGCCAGAGATGCGGCCAGGGATGCAGCTGGGAATATGGCCAGGGATGCATCTGGGGCTGCAGCTGCAGCTATGGGCTTTGGTGGGAGCCTGGGGCAGCTTTCCCGAGCTGATAAACGGGGGGCTGAGCCCTGGCTAATCCCGCTGGAGTGGCTGGCCTCTCTCTGCAACGAAGGAAGGCGCAGGTTTCAGCCGCAGCATGTCATTATTTCCCTCAAAGTATCAATAATTTCAGGGTTAAAGAAACAAAAGCCTTTTTTTTGCTTGTTTGTATTTTTCCCCTCATCAATACTGGGGCCAGGCAGGCCACTTCCAGACAGTCCCCGGGGCCTACTCAGCTATTAAAGATAGAAATTATATCTTCATAACCCAGGATATTGCTGCTCGCTTATTTATGACTTGCTCCATTTCAAGAATATTTATTCTAGACAGGGAGCCTGATAATTTTCATCCAATCTACTTCTCATAGCTCAGGGCAAAAGAATGGAACAGCTCAATTGAAAGAGCACTTTCCCATTATTGCCAGGTAAGGGCAGAGCGAGCTGATCTCATTTCTGCCCTTGCCTCGCTAGCACCACTGGATTCAGCTCCTTTTTTTTTTTTTTTATTTTTTTTTCCCTTTCTTTTTCTTTTCTATTTTTTCTTTTTTAATTCATCGAGGAATGGCAGCCCACACAACCACTTAAAGGAAGTACTGCATAAATCCCAGTGCAGTAATTACCCATTTGGAAACATGACGCTTTATAGGAGAAAAGGCACCGTGCCAGGATGCTCAGCACGCTACTCCTACTCCAGCTGAAATCCTCCCAGGGCTTGTAGGCAACGGTTAGCGTCTGCAGTCACAGGCTAATAAAACTAAGCCATTACAGCTGGGGCAGGAGAGCTGCAGCCCACAAAGCGGGGAGCTCCGGAGGTGGGAAAAAGCCATTCGCGGGTTACGGAGCGGAGGGAGGAACCGCAGGACCTGCAGCCGCACGGGAAACGGGATAACACTGCCCGTCCTGGCTGGGTTTGCATCAAAACTGGCGCGGGCTGGGGCCGCCTGGGGTCCCGGGGTGCTGCAGCGACCCAGGGCCCCCCCTGAGCGATGTCCCCTAAAACCCAGCACCCACCTCCCTCCATCCCGCTCCGGCCGGGGAGCACCTTCCTCCACCTGCGCTCCTGCCCGCCGCACGCCTTAAATGTCAGAGCCAATGAAGTGTTGAAAAGGCTTTATTGCTTTTTGTGAAGCCGATTAGGAATATCTTCTACTAGGTAAAGAGTAATATTGCAATATGAAGGATGGGGGAAGTTGAAGGCAGCCCTGTGTGAATTCCCCACAGAAACCTCTGTTCTCGCAGCCAGAACAGTTATCAAAAAGACAATTTAAGCAGCATTGTGCTCTAACTAGCTGGAGGACAGGGGAGCCGGCCCTGTACAGTAATCTTTCAGCCTGTAGTAAATGAAATTGCAAAAACCTCAGCTTTCCTTCCTGATCTGCAGGGGGTGAAGATGCCAGAAGGAAAGGGTTTGGGTTTTTTTATAACCATTAGCTCAACCCAGCTCTCCCTGCCAACGGCGTGAGCTGCCACGGGGCCGGGTGGCCGCCACACGAGGATGAAGGCAGCTCAGCATCCTCCCTCCTGCTCTCTGTGGCTCGGCCACGGCTCTTCCCAAGCACCATCCCCTGGGAGAGGATGGAATAAACCCACAGTGTTTGATCTCTGCGGCTCCTGCCAACCCTACCCATTCAAAAAAACCCCAGCTGGGTATAAAATGGAGAACCCTGTCTCTGTTGAAAAGAAGGTTTCTGCAGCCATGAGATACCAGGTTCAATGAGCAAAGGGGTTTCTCGTGCGAGTGATGCCAGGTGAGACAGGAGAGGGGTTAGGGATTGGGGTGTTTCTGGGAACAGTGGTTTTGGAAATCCACCGGGCACCGTGGGCTGAAAGTCACCTTTGAAAATCTCCATTTCTGCAGGGAGAAAGGCTTCTGCTTCCATGGGGCTGTCCCTGCCTTGCCAGCACAAAGCATCTCACGCCGGCGCTGCGGGACCTGCGATCGTCCCTCAGATGACTCTCCCATCGCCTCAGTAGAACGTGCTGGAAGACAGTGCAGAAAATGGTGCAGAAAACGGTGCTGGAAAACCAAGGCAGGTTAATGACTCTGGCAGCCAGGGAGGACCTAAGGAAGCATGTGCCAGTCCTCGCTGTTAATGATATTTATTTATGGAGCACCCTGAGTTCACCCCGTGTTTTGGAACAGCAGCACGACGGCCAAATCTAGCCCCTGGTGGGGACTGCGGGAAGCAGAGAGCCATTTCCACCGGCTTTGATGGGAGCTGGACCGAGTCCTGCGGCTCTGATGACATCCCCATGAATTTACAGCAAATGCTGCCATTAGAAAAATGATAGCTTCCCAACTCGAAATTACTTACAGGCGCGTCGGGGGGAGAATTCCCTCTATTTAGTCCTCGGCCAGGCAAAATTGAAAAAAACTTTCTCCAGCTGAAATCCCCAGCCCACCCCTGGGACCTGCTGCCCCCAGGCCACGTCACGGCAGCCCCTTTGGTGCTCTGTTATTTGCCACCCAATGAACCAGGGCAGGTCGAAACCCAGGTCTGGCAGCCCTGGTTCAGTCCTGGCACTCTCCAAAACGTCAGGGCTGAGCATGGGGACAACGGGATGATGTGGGTGCTGGCCGTCCGTCTGTCCATCCCAGGGCCACCACCAGCCTAATTGTACCACCAGGAGAAGGCTTTTAATAGCTATTATTCCATTGGAGCGATTCATTAGTCAACCAGAGCAAGGTTTATGACACTTAGTGCCTCTCCAGCAGCCAGACACCCTCCGCTGCCCTCTCCCCAGCTCCCGGCCGGGGGGAGCCGGGCATCCCTCCGAGCATCCCCCTTTTTTGCAGGGAGAAGCCCCGGGGAATCACAGACTGGCCACAGCTCTGGATGGCAAGTATGAGGGGGCTTCTCAGTTTCTGTAGCCCTCTGGCCAGCAAGCAACCACCGCTCTTTTCCAGCCCTTTAATGAAGGCGAGGGATGCAGTTTGCAGGTTTTGCCTGAATTTACCAGTTCTGCCTGAATTCTCAGGCCCCTCCTCGGGCCCAGCCGCACGGTCCCTGCTGCATCCTTTAAAATGAAGAGTTTGGCTTCAAAGGGTGATTTCTCTGGATCTGATGCAAGAAAATTCCCTCCGTTTGAGGCAGCTCTGCAATTTGGGACACAAACTGCTCCCCAGACCGCTGTGCTCTGGAACGATGCATGGCTCCTGCTGCTGTTTTTTCTTTTTTGCCTGCCCATTTGAAGAGCGGAGACCGGAGCCATCAATTACTCCTGGGCAGCCCCGGGGAAGGCTCAGGGCCCCGGCAGCAGGTTGTGCCTCACCTGGTTTCCTCCCCGCTCACCCCCCGCTCGCTGCCTGCGCCGGTGATTTACTTACAAGGATGATTATTACGGGCAGGCACGGATGGGCCCTTTATCCTCAACGTGCTGCCGTGGCTGTGCAGATCCCCTGCTCAGCTCAGCTCAGCTCAGCTCGTCTCGCTGGCTCAGACCCTTCAAGACGCGGCGGAAATCTCCTGGCCCAGCTAAATCTCCATCAACAAGCCTCCTGCATCCCTGGAGATGCAGCGCTCCGGTCCCCCCACCGCCCCCAGCACAGCCCCAGGCTCTGGCCATGGCACAGGGGACACTTATCCCCTGTAACCTCCCCTTACTTGAGAAAATAGCATCCAGTCCTCGAGGAAAGCAAAGGGGAATGACTCTTTAATCACCCCTGTGCTGAACACCCGTGGTGTGACAGCGCGTTGGACCATCTGCACTCCAGAAAGGGGCCTCTTGGTTTTCCCGGCCGTTTTTTCCTGTAAGAGATCAGGTCAGAAGCATCTCTTAAAAGCCACGGCGACTGCTTTGGTTTGTGACTCTTTATGGAAAGCTGGGAAAGGGTATTTGTTTTCCCACCAGCCTGCAGAAACCTTTGTCTCTGCTTGCTCTCTGCTCCCAGAGCTTTCCCAGGACGGCCAAGCCCGTGCCGATGCTGCCGGGCAGCTTCCGAGCCCGGGCAGCAGATTCACTCCCGCCTCCTCCGAAGGGAAAGCTCATTATATTGTTGATCCAGGCATCCTTTATCCAGAATCTCACATTCTTATTAGAGGCGTCAATTAAAACAATAGCAGATCAAAGCGCTGCGCAGCATCTCATTTTGGATGATGCCTCCTCCTCTCCACAGCCTGGCTTTTGTTCTCGTTCCTTTGAGGGCACCAGCGTCGTTATTGCACCAGCATCATCCCGGGGCAAGATGGGCACCAGGAGCGCCCCAGCGCCTCTCTCCAGCTGAAGGAGCCCGACACAAGGGCACAAGGGTGACCTGTTCCCCTCCACGCTCTGAGAAAAGCATTCCCTTCCTCCAGGCAGGTGGATTTTTCCCAAGGGCTGCCTGGGCTGAGCCATCTCTTCCCCCCTCCTCGAGTCGCTCACGCTGTGACAACTCCTCTCCGCGGCTCCGAGCACGGCCGAGCGCCTGGTCCCGCATGGCCGGTTTAACAGCCGCCCTGATGGACTCCCTGTTCGTCCTTGACCAGCAATTAGCGAGTGCCTGGTGCGATGGGCATCTCCTCTGAACTGCTCTGCAGGCTCTCCCAGCTGCTGCTTATTACCGTCTGTGAGCGCAGCTAAAGCAGAGGGCAGCCTGACCCGGGGAAACGGGCAAGCTTTTATTAGCGCTGCAGATAATTACATTTAATAAGGACACTAGCTTTTCCCACACCAGATAGCTGAACCATCAATCTTCCCTTTAATAATAAAACCCTCTCCAACTCATTTACATTCATTGTTCCTTTTGCAACACAACATTACCCACGGTTTATCACCCCGGGATCTCACGCCATGCGTGGCAGGCGCTGCTGGCACCGCAGTGTGGCCACGGGGACGCCGGTGGCCCTGGCCGAGCACATCCCCGGCCCCGTGCCGGGGGGGGACGACTTGCGGCCGTTTGCCCGGGCAGCCACAACCACCTGAACCGCACGTATCTTGCAAAACTTGACAATAACTCTGTGGTTTGTGGACTCCAGAGCAATTACTCACCTGGCGTGAACCCGCACCACAAGGATTGCATCTTCCGAGCTGGGTCTTTACACCGGGATACAGAGAAATGCTCATGAGCATGTACCAGGCAGAACTGATAGGATTTTTAGAACCAGAAGTAAATGCATTTTGTGTGTGTGTGTTGGGAGGCACAGTGTCTCTCAGGAGATAGGAAAAATAATGTATAAATGAATAACAGTGCAGCAAACATTCATCTTCAAAGCTGAAATTGGAGAGTAAAGCTGAGGGTATTATAAATCCTATTTTGCTGCTACTCTGCTGTTATTTGGTTTTGCCAGCTCACACCAGGACAGATATTTCAGTGCAGTTTTCTCCCCCCCAGTGCTCCTTCCCACACCTGCCACCAAGGGTGGGCAGCAGCCCCTGGCCATGGGACACGGTGGTGGTGGAGGGCACAGCTCTGGTTGCCCTTGAAATGTCTTCTCCTGGCCTGGAGCGCTGGAAAAGACCCATCTTCTGGGTGCAGGAGGGGCGCCGGGCAGGCATGAGGCTGGGGCGGCTTCTCCCACCCTTCCCACAGGGTGATGAAGAGGGTCCGGCATCATGCCGAGACCTGCAAAGCTTGGTGGGGACTTCAAGTGACCGTGGCCACCCCCGTGCAGCTCAAGCGCAGGACGATCTGGAGAGATGCTGATTTGTGGCAGGAAAGGGGAATCAAAGAGAGTTGAAAGCCGCACCTTTCCTCCCACCCTGCGATCCCATCTGGCCGTCCCCGCGTGCCCAGACCATCCTCTCACTGTCCCCGGGCCAGCAGCCATGGCCAAGCGGCTGGTGCCAAAAGCCAGCATGGGAATGACATCATTCCTGACGGGATGGCAGCGCCGAGGGGAGATGGTCACCTGGCAAGAGGAGCCTGGAGTGCCCGGAGCACGGGGTGATGCTGCTGGGGACCTTCTTGGCATGGAGTGATGCTGTTGGGGACCTCCTGGGACACAGGGTGATGCTGTTGAGAAGTGCGGGACACAGGGTGGTGCTGCTCGGGACCTCCTGGGGCACAGGTTTGATGCTGGTCAGAACCTCCTGGGGCACAGGGTGATGCTGTTGGGAGGTGTGGGACACAGGGTTGATGCTGCTCAGGACCTCCTGCGCTGGATGGGCAGATCCCTCGCCAAGCACTACCTGGCCATGCCCATCGCCTCCGTGCTCCGGCGTGCTCTGACATGCCGATGAGCGCAGGCAGCGCAGGCAGGAGCCGCAGGCAGCGGGGGGCAGCCCGCCTGCCCTGCATCATCTCCGCCGGGAAGGGGCCGGCAGCCCCCCCACCGTGTTTAGTCTGGGCTCAGGGCTTATTATCAGCTCAGCCCCATCCCCGGCGGCTCGGCACGCCGCTCCCCACGCACCTCCTCTAATCTCCTCTGATTCCACCTCCCCGGGATGAAGCAACAGGCCATCCATCAAGCGCCGGTGTTTAGAGAGAGGGGGGGATCTGCGGGGCCCCGGGTTTAATTAGGAGCCTGAAGGCCGGGCTGGCGATGGGCAGCTCCTGCCCTCCGCACGCACAGAGGAGCCATCGTCCGGCCTTATCAGCTCCGTGTGCATTGGCATTTAAAAAATTCCCCGTGCCTGTGGGTTTATTGCCTGGTTATGCTGAAGGGAAGCAGTCGATCCCCCGTCAACCCCCTGCTTCGTTTTCAGCCAGAACACCCATCCCACCCCGCAGCTCTCCCCTCTCCCTGCAGGGTCCGTCCTGGCTGGGGCTGTCCCCGCTGGGAGAGCCCGGGACGGGGCTGCAGACCTCAGGTTTACGTCCCCACGGTCCAAGGCGCAAAAACTCTCACCTGCCTGGTGCTTCCCCCTCTCCACATCAAAACAGTTTCCAGCTCGGCTGCTCAGCCCTGGCCCGGAGCCCCTCGGGCATGGCAGGCGCCAAGCAAAGCCTTTAGCACATTTTTTATTTTATTTTTTTTTTTTCCAAAACACTTCTTCCCTAATTTAAACCATCATCTTTCATCTCGGAATATTTTCTATTTTTTATTTTTTTTCAACAACGCCTGAATGCTGGGAGCAGAAAGGTCTCTTGACTGAGAGTAATTCCTGGCACATCTGGGAAAAAAAAAGCCAGGACCGCCCGCCCTCCCCGTGCTGCAACTCCTGCTCTGACAGACAGCAAAAAATGCCAACGCCCCTGAGCGCCGCTCAGAAACCAGCAGGACCCGCCGTCGGCCAAAAAATACAGCAAAACAAGACAACAATGTTCATTTCCAGCCAGGGCAGGGGAGGCTGCAGACTTGGCAGGGTGAGGGAGAGGGTCAGAGCTGGCACCCGGCGTCCCCTCCCACGGTCCCAGCCTGACGCTGGGCTGGACCCACGCACCCCACCGAGCTGCTTTTGCTGACGGGGCTGCCCGTCTCCCACACCAAACCCTTCCATCTGGCAACCCAAAGCCACGAATTTCTTCTGTTCTCAGAGCAGCAGGGATGTCCCTCTTGTCCTCGAGTGGGTCGTGACCATGGGCTGCATGGCCATCCCCAGGGACCCGGCGCTTGCCCCGAGCCCCCCCGTCCCAGCTGGGTTCCCAGGGTGAGCATCCCACCCAAAGCACCTGGTGTGGCTGCTCCTCACCTGGCTTTAACTTCAAACACCTGCCCTGAGCACGGGGTGAGTTGTAATGCAGCTCAGGCTGGGGAGAGGTGGCCGTCAGGGTGACCACGTCCCCCCCCTGTGCCCCGCGGCGCTGCTCGGTGTGGTGTGAGGAAGAGGAGGGGGTGTGAAGATGAAGCGATGAGGAGGTGAGAGCCGGGGTGGCCGCCGAGCAGGCGGCCTGGGCTGCGCCGACCTGGCAGTGGGCTCCTTGCATAACTGTTATTTATTTCACAAGCCTGAAGATCAGCCCAGAAGCCCCGGCGGGAGCTGGGCAGAGCGATGCTTGGCCGCTCCAGCTCTGGGGGGGTGAGGGCTGGGGCCGCGTTGGTGGCTGGTCCCCGCTCCAGGCGTCGCGCAGGGCAGGCATCACACGTCTGCAGGGTTTGCTCCACGGAGCAAAGCATGGATTTTTCTGTTGGGAGGTGATTTTTCATCCTCGTTAGCAAACTGAAGCATCAAAATTAATTCAAATTGAAATTGTGCTGAAATTATGGAGGGAAAAAAGTATTCTTTGCTCTCTTGGTTGTATTTCATTGTCCATGGTCCTCGTGCCCATGGACTGTCAAGTCCGTGCTGCGCCCTGCAGGTCTCCTGGCAAGGTCTGATGCTCCCCGGGCCTGGGCAAGACCACCTACACTCGGTTGGTAAAATTCCTCAAGCCCCGGGCACATGATACTGCTCTGCCACAGCACCAAAATCTCTGCTTTAAAGGCCAAATCGCTGCGGGCACCTCGCAGCTGCTGGCAGCCTGGCTGGGGGTGCAGGAGCCGAGATGGGTGCGTTTTGGTTTTGTTTTGTGTGGATGGGTTCAGGAGTCAAGGTGGGTGCAAACCGGGTGCAGGAGTTGAGATGGATGCAGCAGCCAAGTGCTGGGTGCAGGTGGGTGCAGAAGCTGAGATGGATGAAGGAGCCAAGATGGATGCAGGAAGTGGCAAGGGTACAGGAGCCGAGATGGGTGCAAATTGGGTGCAGGAACCAAAATGGATGCAGAAGCCAAGCCCTGGGTGCAGATGGGTGCAGGAGCTGAACGCTGGGTGCGGATGGAGCAGGAGCCCAGGTGAGTGCAGGAGCCAGGCATTGGGTGTGGATGGGTGCAGGAGCCAAGGTGGGTGCAGGAGCCAAGCGCTGGGCTTAGACGGGTGCACTTGTCCCTTTGAAAATCCCCCCGAGCCCGCCCCGCTCCGTCCACATCTGGCCTCGGGCTGCAGACCCCGGGCAGCGGCGGATCTCTGCGGGCAGCACAGCAAATGTCATCGGAGGCGTAAGTATTTCCAGATTGGAAGCTCCGGCAGGCAGCCTCAGCCTTCCCCCTGTCATGTTTGCAGGCAGGTTTTACATATGGGTATCCACGGCTCTATNTCCTCCTAAGACAGCTTCCAAAGCAAGTGATTTGCACCATATGTTCCTAACGCTCCCATGGAATACCGTCCTTTAATGAAAATAAGTGTGGAGGGAGAGGAGCCGTCCGCCCGCCAGCTCGCAGGATGGGAAAGACATCAGAAACCACCTCCCGATGGCTACTCGGTAAAAACCCCGCAGAAACCCACGGGCTGGGATTTATTTATTTCTTTTTATCTGCTGCGAGGAATGATAAAAATGGAAGCTGGCAGAAGTCACCTTTGACACGTGTTATCTCTATAATATCTCGAGCCGATAATCCCCACCTAAGCTTTGTGCTTTACACCGCCCGGGGAGCAGCTCTTCGCCAGCCCCGTTCATTTCCACCCGCAGCACGTGGGCGATGGGATTTCTCCTCCATCACGTAGCCCTTCAGCCACCAGTCCAGAAATATTTGTGTAAGAGCCCTTCTCCCCCCCCGTCCTCCCCCAGCCCTGCTGACGTTACATTTTCTGCAGTGTAGCAGGCGGCTTTTTTCAAACTTTTTAATTCCGTTCATTAATCATTTAGAGAAATGTGCAATTACTCGAGTCCAATTACAGAAAATGTGCAACTACTTGAGTCCCATTATACGCCTGTACGAAATGCCAAGAACTTGATTAGAGTAAAACCACCGCCAGCCCCATATACTTTAAAAGAAAATATTGTGTGTTATCCTAGCGGGTGAAAAGAAATCACAATTTATTTACGCACAAATGTGTCTAACCCTCGCTGACAATATGGGAAATCTTTCCTATCGGCCGTAACGTGATTTCAGCGTTCCCTTAAGGAAGAGATGTCTCTCCCTTAATTAAAACAATGCCTGAACTCGCTGTAACCTCCTGATTTCATAGCGGGGATCCGCTCTGATTTTTCCAGAGGGTTTATAATTACCCCACAAGCCGATGTCTGGCCCGGCGCTGGGCTGCTTGTTTTCCATCAGCGCCTGGAACCGCCGGCCGGGGCAGGAGGAGCGGGGAGGACTCCCGATTCCCCCTCCCCAGCCCAGGCTTTCTGCCCTGGAGATGCAAACCGGGGCCGGGAAACATCACACGCTTCTCCCGACGGCTCCTACGGGACGTGGCCCCTCTCATCTTTGCAACCAATTGGCTTCCTTGGGTAATCCGTAATTACACGAACTGTCTCCTATGCAAATCATAAACGTCTCAATCAATCAGCGGGAGCGGCCGCCGATGGCGGGGCTGGGCTGGGAGGGGGAGCGGGAGGATTTCTGCCACATGTGGCTTCTAAACTCCGTTATTTAGGTCAGCATCCTCTGTGTGCCGTCTGGGGGAGCGGTAGGTATTACTGCTCATTAGGGATTAAGCCGAGATTTACGGGTCTTTCTTAGCCCGTAGCTGTGCGGACACGGACGCTCCTACGAGCCCGACTACCAAAGTCTGAGATTCTCCGGGAGAATCTCGAGCTAAGGGGCTTAGGGAGGGAAATTAATTTACTGGGGCTCCGTAGCTCGTCCAGAATAAAAATCTCTTATAAAAGTATAATTTTCTTCTTGTTATTCATGATTACTAAATAATAAGATTGTTTAAAAAGCCAATAGAATGGATGTCAATATTGGCAGGAGATGTAATTGCAAAGTGTGTGCCAGCCTGCCGTGGCTTTTCTTAATTTTAATTAGGATAAAATTTACTAATCTTACAGGGTTTGCAGAATTAGGTTTGCCAAGAGGCCATCAATTGATCTGGATGATATTGGCTTCCTTTTAAGAGCCCCTTGCTAACTGCTATGTAAAGCCCGGGCTTTTAGCTCCCTTCTCAGATCATCTCTGCAGTTTTTTTGGCATGTCAAAAGGCCAGATGTTTTTTATTTGAGAGCAAATTGACACGTTAAATTACATTGTGCAAACAGTAAAGCCAGCCATGAGTAAACAGGCGACGAGGATTCATTGAATTTTATGGGTCGCAATAATGTTTATGTAATTTAACAAATTTATGCTTCGTGTCAGCTTTACCGCAAGAGTTATTCATTCCAAAAGGAAAAACAACTTGCATTACAGCCCCCATATTATTCTGCCTCGGAGCCAATCAAAAGCAAAACAAGCTTTAACATGACAATTGCATGGGGCCATGCGTATGCCTGCACACGATAACATATATCATGTAAGTTAAACATAGTCAGTGGATATTGCCTGATTTGTGGGGGTTTTGGTTTTGTTTTGTTTCGGTTTTGTTTTTTAATTCTAATTTGATTACTTTTCTATCATCCAGCCAGAATGCAAACAACGGGGGAGGCTTCTGCCGCGCCAAGTCCTGCTCCAGTGTCAGCGATACAGATCCAGGCTCCGTGCGGTGCCTTCAGAAGGTCATGTTGATTTTTACCATAATGCATTTTCCAGGTCCCTGGGAACCTACAGCAGATTTAGCAGGAATCCTCTATGAATCAGGCTGTCTTCGCTCTCCAGTGGAGTGTATACCTAGCCCGAATTTCGCTGGCAATGAACCGTGCATTAATATTACAAACTCTTCTGGCTATTTAAATGCAAAAAAAATCACATCAGGCTTCAGGGCGAGCGAGCGGAGTGGAGCGGGCTTGCGCGGCGCTGGCAGGGTTTATCACATCACTCTCATTAATGCAGTTTAACACCTTGTGAGCTCGGGGACACACGGGGGGGCTCGGAGGAAGGTCACGGCGTGGAGGAGCAGCGGGGCCAGGAGCCAGCGTGCCCAGGCTGCCAGCCCCGTGTGGGTTAAAGCAGGGAAATTCGTCTTTTCCTTTTTTTTTTTTAGAGCAATGAGGCATGCTAAGCTAATAAGACCTCTAAACCGGCATCAATAACAAATGGCTTCCCACCAACACGCAGCAATTATCGATAGCAGCCGCCGCTGGAGGGGTTGGATCCTCTCACTCCGAAGGGAGAGTGCGTGGTGATGTTTGCTGGCAGCTCCCGGAGAAACCCTGGAGAGCAAAGGCATCTTCCCACGCTCAGGGGGTCCAGCCCTGGCCTGGTTGGAGCCCTCCCAGCTACGATGGCCACCAGGGATGCTCTGCGGCCCTCTGCTTGCCCATCCGTGGCACGGCAAGCCGGGGGCTCTGCTGCCCAGGGGCTCCTCTGCAATGGAGCTCCTCCAGGGACAGGGATTGCTTGGCGGAGCTGGGGCAGCCAGGAGGTCCAGGGCCCCAAGCCCAGTTGACGGGGAGATCTCCAGCTCACCCTGCTTATAACCCTGCCTTAAACACAGCATACGCAGAGCCGGCCAGCACTGGGCTGGGAGCAGGCCCCACCAGACAAGCTGGAAAAATCTTCTCAGAGGATTCTTTGACCCTACAAAGTATCGGCATACTTTCAAACAGAGACGGTGAAAAGCCACCGGCCAGGTAGAAGCATTCCCGGGCGGAGAAGTGACATCTCTCCTGGTGCGTTTCCCCATGAGAAGGGCTTGGTTTGAGTTCATGTGACTGAGCCACTGCAGGATGCTGCTGCAGAAAGATGCTACGAGGGGCTTTGATAGGACCCCCAACACCCAAGCAGCCCTGGTCCCCAACACCCGGGCAGGGGGGTGCAGCCAGTGTCCCCCCAACCACTGCAGGGATCGGTGGGGTTGGCTGGGAGGCAGCCAGGGTGATACTGGGTGGCCGCAGCATACACTTCCCCCATCCCCTGCCCTGCCAGACCTCACGGCTCAGTCCTACCTGAGAAAAAGCTGTCAGTCCGGGCGCTGTGGGGTGTTCACCTCCCATGTGAAGACCTCCAGCAGCTCCTCCATGCTTTGTCCTTCCCCCATAGCAAGGTGGTGCCTCCAGGCTGCCCCAAAACCGCATGCTGGGGGATGCTGGAGGAAACTCAGATGTCGTTGGCTTAAGAAAAATAAGAACCAACCCCCAAACTGATGTTTTT
This sequence comes from Arenaria interpres, assembly GCA_013399435.1. Taxonomy (NCBI): domain Eukaryota; kingdom Metazoa; phylum Chordata; class Aves; order Charadriiformes; family Scolopacidae; genus Arenaria; species Arenaria interpres. Next base: position 69,850 of record VXAK01002017.1, read on the forward strand.
CGTGTTGCAAATTTCTGGTCATCCTCCTGTCAGGGCACTGGGGACAGTCCCAGCAGCCACCAGCACTGCCAGTGAGGACAGGCCCTCATCGGCAGGGAACGGGGTTACAACAGATTCCTGGGTCTAAATGGCATTTAATACAGTCTTGAAGGAGATCTGCACACAGGACTTGAAGAGGGAACTAAGGGTTATTGCTGTCAATATAATTAATTTCAAGCTAATTTGAGCATCTGATTAAGTTTAGCATTACCATAAAAACTAAACTGCTATTTAAAACTGGAGAGGGGTTTATTAAATAAGTGCTGGAATGCAACAGAAAGCAAAATGAAGGTAATAAAGTCAGTTAAAGTAATAAAATTAAGTGAATGATAGAGATATCCTTTCCTTTACCCTTCCCCGGGATGGAGATCTTCCTTCCTCGGCTGTATTTTCTGTACAGGCTTCTAAAATTCTTATGGGTCTTTCTAAATGTTCGTAGAAACAAAATACATGAAAACGAAAAAAAAGGTGAATGCAGTATTTTCTCTTTGGAAAAGGAGAGGAAAACACCAAGGCGGAGAGGTGGCTGTTATCTGAGCACATCACCTTGCGGGAGCTCGCAGAAGGTCATGGGCAGCTGAGCCGGCCGGGAACGCCGCCGGGGGCAGGAGCACGGCTGGGAAAGGGAAAGCAGGATCCCCCCCACAGGGTGCTGGTCTGGGGGGCTTCCTTCATCACCCTCCTGCATGTAATAAAGCATTAGTCCAGTTAGACAACTGGTGGTGAAAACCCCACAGGGTTTCTACTGCTGTGCCAGAGCCGGCCAAGACAACTTACCCTTCTCCTCTGGGTTCATGTGTCATCCAGAGAAAACACTTATTTACTCTGAAGGCCACAGAAGCCTTAAAATACAAAGCCTGAGATAACACTGATAGGACCACACAGACATCCAAATTAATTTATACTACTGTCCTAAGCAGAAGTGACTCATTGATCGCGGAGGAGCCCTGTCCCTCCGTTAAAGAAGGACCTCGGCGGGGATGCTGTGGTGAGGGGTCACGGCAGAGGATGAGCTGGTGCCCACTGTCCCTCCTCCATCCCCTGCTCCCGGAGCTCTGGGCACTGCCCTGGGACAAGGATGGCAAAGGAAAACGAAGGAGGTGGTCAGCTGAAACTTCCAAACCTCCTTCGCTTGTGGCAAAGGCAGCCCCAAGGGAATAGGGATGTTCTGAGCCAGGGCTCGGGGAGGAGGGTGTGAACAGCCCTGGAGACACAGGGAGGAGGGTGACCTGGGTGGCCTTGTACCTCTCCAGAGCATGGCCTGGAGTCTGGAGAGCAGGGCAAGGGGAGCTGAGGTTTCCTTCTGCACCTGGAAAGGGACGTGAAGCCGTGACATGACCCCAAATGGCAAATGGCAGCTCAATAGCTCAGTGGAGACGGCTCTTGGACACCCCACTTCAACCATGGGAGGTGGTTTAACAATAACTTGGCAGTGGCAGGTTAATGGTTGGACTCGATGGTCTTAAAGGTCTCTTCCAACCAGAATGATTCTATGGTTCCATTATTCTATGATTCTAACCACATCAGACCCTCAAGAACGTCAGTACACAGGGCAAACAGCAGGGCTGCCAGCATCCAGAAACCCCCGCACACGCAGCGCACCCCCCACATTGCATCAGGACGTCTTGTACGAGACTTCACCCAAAGCCCACCAAGCCCATCAAGGCTTTTCCCATCGCTCCCAGCAGGTGATGGGACCCCGCTCCCCCTCAGGAGATCACCCATGCTCAAGCTGGTGACCAGAGCTGGAGGAGACACACGCTGACGCTCATCACAATTTTGTGCAGCTTCAGCAAATATTGAATTCCATCCTCAGCCCCAACTTCCCCTCCTAAGATTTCCATTCGGCACCAGAGTTTGCTGGTAACTCCTATTGCAAGGCTGAGCACAATTTAGATTATAAAATATAACCGCGGGCTGTTTCCTTAATTGATTTCTTTTGTTTCATTCTATTCCTCAAAGATTTGTCAACATTAATTTTTATATGCTTAACACTTTGCAAATTCTGGCCAACTTTTTAAAATTAATGAGTTGAGATGGAGATTGAATACCTTCCCTCCCCTACAACTGCAGCGGGGAACTAACACAGGATGATAGTAAGGCATGTTATCAGCATTTAATTTGTAAAATTGGAGTTATTAAAAAGTGAATCTGCCAGCAGCCATTGGCAGATGTATTAACGCTGCTGAGCGTTTCTCTTTGCTATTATTCTAGATGAGGTCTTCCTTTTTGCATTTCGCAAACCGAAAAAGCACCACGTTTCCCACAATAACACCATTTCAGCTGAAATTAGAAGGCTCGTGGGTTTCCCAGGGTTCAAGACAACAAATCAGCAACAACATTCATAGTAAATTCCTGGGGAAAAGCAATTTATTTTTTTTTAATACGGCGAACTCCTAAGGGCCGTGTCCTTCCACAACGTATGGCGTGTGAGCCCATGATAAAGCATCGGCAAGTAAAACTACGAGAACCAGTGCCAAATCCTCCCGAGAGCCTCCTCCCAAAGAACACCCCGGTTCGGTGTCGGGAGCGTATCATCTGTTTATAAGGACTCGCTCCGAAAATACGCTTTTTGAGATAGCTTATATTAAAGTGCAATTACAGGTTAAGTAACAAACTGGCACGCTGCCTACTGTAGAGAAACGCGCTGTGACAATCAGATAATGCTGGAATTAAACAAGATGGCAACAGCTCCCGCAAAAGGAGCCGGAGCGAGGAGCCCGCGGTGCCTTCAGCCCAGGGAAGGAGGACGGGGCTGGTGGGGCTCTGCCGTCCCCCAGCCCCTCAGACTCCAAACAATGAGGACCTTTGAGAGCCTACACCCAATAACACAGTATAATATCCGGGAAAAAAAAGACTCCTCTCCATCCTTCAAGCCCAAGCTCTTGTGCAGCCGAGAGATCCCGGCTGTCACCAAGGAAACCGGAGATTGCTGGAGCGATCTCCAGCCCCGGCTGCCTGCCGTTCCCTCCGGGGACGGGTGTTTTAGCAGTCGAGTGGCACTCCACCGGTCTCCGCTGCCTGCTCCTTGAGACACGGATGCCACTCCATCCCCAGCACGCGCGGTAGGACATTTGTGAGAGGCTCCTCCGCAGCAGCTTTTCCACCTTCTCGCTGGGAGAAGGCTGCGACTCAGTCCCAACACTTCACCCTCTGGCTTTGTGCACACAGCGATGGGTTTGGAGGAGGTGTTGTCGCTCGGGAAGGAGCTCCAAGGGCCCCGGTGGGGGCTTCTGCACAGAGACTTCTGCCCAGCGATGCACACGCAATGCTGGAGAGGAACAGATGAACGTCTTGGTGCCGTGGTGTGGACCTGAGGTCGCTCACACCTTGAGCTCTGCATCTGCTCCAGTCCCTCCTGCACTGAAGGGAACTGGAGAAGGTGCAGCGAAGGGTGATGATTGCACCTCCCTGGCTTGCACCGGGGTGCAGGCAGGGACAGCAAACCCATGGGGGTGGTAGGGAGAGCCAACGGCATGGAGAAGGACTTCCCAGCCTGGAAAAGAGACAAGAGGAAGGTTATGAAGGAGGTCTCCCAAGCTCTGGGTGCATGGGGATGGCAGAGATGAGCAATTAACCCCTGATGGCAAAGAGGAACCTCATCCTGAAAGATTTAACTCTCCTTCTTCACTCTCAAGGTGGAAACTCATAACAGCTGGTTCAGCACAGCCACCCACTCTCCTCCACGGTGCTCCACCTCCTCTCCCTGGGGAAGGGTCAGCAAAAATACAGACTCTTACGGGTCCTGCGGTGGCTTTAGCATCACTGAGGACCAACAGGACCACCTAGTCCAGCTCCCGCATTACACAGGACCTTTACCTAGGGCTGAGCCTCGGCGCATGGCAAACCTCCCTTTCCTTGCTCAAAACAGGGTTTGAAAAGCTCCCGAGGGGAAAGGCTGGAGGAGAATCCATGAGGTCAGGAGATGATGGGGGTGAGGAGTCGCTGAGGGGCTCTGCTGGCTCCTTCTGCTGCCACCAAACCCCGTAAAAATGTGCTGCTCTCGCAGGCGCCATAATTGCATTTATCCGTTCCCATTTTGGAAACAAGAGGGAAGTCAGCAAAAGCAGAATACTTAAGCACAGCTAGTTCTCGGCGATATAATTCTCTTTAATCTTTTAAGCATTTGACAGTATTTGCTTGAAAGAAGGAGCAACAAGTACATAATTATTGCACTAATTAAGCTGCCAAAACACAAGCATGCTGCAAGAGCACCTTTGAAACAGTGAGCTCTCGATTCATTAGCATCTGCTGTAAGCTTATTAATCACCTAACAGGCAATTAGCAAGCTGTTACTGTTTGAGACTAGTATGTAAATAAATTCTTGGGTTAATTTCTTCCTCTGATAATAAAGAAAACATTATGAAAATTAGCTAAGCGACAATGTAAATGATCTTGACTGTTAATTATATGATGGTGTTACATATGCGGCCGCCGTACACCAGATAAGGGATGCACCTCTCACTTTGCGCACTGTTTTAAAAATAAAATTGTTGACATAGGTAATAGGGAAGCTTTCAGCGCTGGAGTCACAGATGTTTGCCTTTAGCTAACCAAAACGAGCTGCCGAGCGACTGACACTGCAAAATTAGCGACTGGCTCGGTTCGCAGCCATCGCCAGCGCGGCGGCGCCCTGCGCAGAGCCCTGCCTGCAGCTCTGAGGGGGTGCTGGGGGGCTCGGGCCCTCTGCCGCCCTGCCTGTGGGCCCACGGATGCCCCCAAAACCAGCAGCGTGGGCCCAGCTTCCCGAACAGCCCTTGCCTGCTGGTGTGGGCAGGCAGAGGTGCAGGCAGAGGTGCAGGCAGAGGTGCAGGCAGGCAGAGATGCAGGCAGAGATGCAGGCAGAGGTGCAGGCAGAGATGCAGGCAGAGGTGCAGGCAGGCAGAGATGCAGGCAGAGGTGCAGGCAGAGATGCAGGCAGAGGTGCAGGCAGGCAGAGGCACAGGCAGGCAGACGCTGTGGGTGCAGGGATGCTCATGGTTGGGCGGCTGCACCATATGATGGCACAGCTGGCCCTGGGGCTGGACATCCAGTACCCCACACCGATGAAAATTAATCCAATTAATGTGAAAAGCAAAGCAGTGCCCTGGCAGCACAGCACTGACCAACACCACAGACCAGAGAACAGACACTCATTCGCCCTCTATCCCAGCAGGAGGACGTTGTTTTGTGGCCCAGACAAGACGATTTGCCTGTGAAGCCATTGATCATCTCTGCAAACCCGGGCTGATGGCATTGGTCTGTTATTCACAATTTCCTCGGCCAATGCACTGTAAGGCTTTCCTTTCCTGTGGCACCACCCTCCACAGAACGCTCTACCATCGGTCACTCACAGAAAAAATTTAACCTGTGGCAGGAGTCTGGCAAAACGGGGCAATTACCGACGTGTGGATGGACCATGGGAGCCGTGGGCAGAGGCACTGAGCATCCTCTGCAGGGGGATGCAGGCAGTGAGCATCCCTGTGCCACTGCCCCAGAGCCGTCCCCTCGCTCCGTGCCACCACGCAGACCGAACCCCCACGACCACACCGTGCTGTGGGAGGCCGGGAAGGACATTTCCCCGACTGTCACCTTCCATTGACAAAACCCTGTTCTGCTATGAGCTTGGCTGTACAGCTTTCTCTCCCCCCCAAAAAACCTCCCAGCTCCTTTAAGCATGCTCCAGCGAAGCAGAAAACTAATTACAGTGAACTGCGCGCCTGTTCGAGTGAGGAATTACCAGCAGCAGAGGTTACTTAATAATCTTATTAATTTAAACTATTTTATCACCATCTTTTGCCCCGTAATTATGCGTACAAAACGCACACAGAATATTTCACAATTAAAAGCATGAAACAAAAGATGAAGATTAAGGGCGAGATGAGGCAATTCCGTGCAGCTCCGGCATCCCTGGGAAGAGGAGTGCCGCAGCCAGGGCAGTGCCATCCTGGCCGGGCCACCCAGCCTGGGTGGTGGCACATGCCGAGCCACCGCCGCTGCCCCGCCATCAGCCCTTTGCAATTAGCACTTGCCAGAGAGGTGGTGCTCCGTGGCTATGGTCACCCAGCACAGTTTGCCCCCAAAAGCCTGCAAACCTGTCAGGGAGGAGGAATGGAGAGCACCAAGGGCGCAGATCGCCCTGGTGTCGGGGTTCAGGCAGGTCTCTCAGCCCCACATCCCCAGAGGGGCTCTGCTGCACCTATTGCTTTTTAGCAAAGAAAACTATTTCTTACTCCCCAGGGTTATTTTTTTTCTCTGGATGTTCTGAAGGATGGCAGGACTTCACCCCTGGCCCAACCAAGGGCACCCAGCTCGCTCCTGGCCATGGGTCTCGCCCCCCTCAGCGCAGCCCCCACATTCCCCTGCTGGGTTTGGTCCTGCAAATGCCCCAGAGCATTTTCCCCCATCTGTTACCAGGAGTCTCCAGCCCAATGGCATTTCTTCCTCTCTTGGACCCTGGAGGAGAAAAAAAACAAACCCAAATGTATTGATTTCTGAGCTTCCTTTAACTTGAAAAAAAAAGCTATAAGCAGTCTGGATCCAAAATATCATTTTCCATTTCCAGGAGCAAGCACTGGAGCTTTACAACAACCGCATGAAACCAAGAAGACAAGGAGGGGCTGGCTTGTAAATGGCTTTTTAGTACAAACTGTGTTTCAGTTTTATGGGTGATGGCTGGAGATCCCTTTAGAGCGATGTGCTAAGAGGTTATTTTGGATCCAGCTTAGAGACTGCAGCAGTTTGGCCCATTAAAAAGTAAATTTTTCATGTCAAGAAACAATCTCTTGCAGATGGAGTGCTCATCTGTGAAAAAGGAAAGAAAAAAAATAAGAAATAACTAGGTCAGGAAAGCAGCGTGAGGCTGGGCGTGCTCCTCGGGAGGCTTTTGGATCCTGCCAGGGTCCCTCCTCCAGGTCCCAGGTTTGGGGTGAAGCCGGCGTGGAGTCGTCCATGGCCCGTGTTTCTGAGCCCGGCGGGGACCCTGCTGGCAGCCACCTCGGCCACCGGTCCCAGCCCGCCCCAGGCACAAACCATTTGTGGTTGTTGAGCTGGAATCGCAGCGAGGGCTTGGTCTCCCACCAGCAATTTAGCTGGCCGGGTCCCGCAGCCGCCTGGGGCTCCAGATGTTTGCAGAAGGGCCCAGGGACAGATGTGCCTCCAGCCTCGACCGAAACCAAAAAGAAGCTGCCGTTTCCCTCCATAAATCTCAGCTTTCCTTGGTTTGACTTGATCCCAGACGGCTCCTCTCCCGCCGTTTGTTGGTTTTGCTGGGTTTTTCCCTCTGTTCAAACACAGATAAGGGCAGCGGGTGCTCTGGGCAGGATGCTGCCGGCATCCCCACACATCACCTGCGCTAAAGAGATACAGCGCGTGGCAGCAACTGCTGTTTGCTTTGAATACACCTCAGCTGAAATAACACATTTAAATAAAAAAAGCCCTCATGAACCTGGCATCGTTTCTTAACAGCCGTTGCTGCTGAAATTTCAATTCTGGACAACACCAGGGAGGAGCTGTGGCCCTTGTAATCAAAAGCAGAACTCAACACCTCAAACAGTCCACTGAAAATGCGCTAAATTGCTTTATATTTTTAAATGAAAATTCTGGTCTTTTTTTTGTTTGTTTGTTTGTTTGTTTTTTTGTTTCCCAAAAGCAAAAGCTTTCCTTTTGAACAACTTCTCTCTCTCTCCAGATGAGCCGCTGCAGACCCAGCACCCACCAGCTCTCCCTCTCACCTTGCGGTTTCGTTGCCTGCTGCAGACGGCCGCCGGCGAGCCCGTCTCCTGCTGCTCAGGAAAGCAACGTGCTTTTTCAGAAGGGAGAACTCTTTTCTTCTTTGGGTTTTTTGAAATAGAACCCCTTTGGTAGCACAGCCCAAAAGAAGGCCAGCGCCACCCAACAGCCTGGTGGAACAACTCGTTTTAAACTGAAAGAGGGGAGATGGAGCTGAGATGTGGGGAAGAACTTGTTTGGTGTGAGGGTGGTGAGAGCCTGGCCCAGGTTGCCCAGAGAAGCTGTGGCTGCCCCATCCCTGGAGGGGTTCAAGGCCAGGCTGGAGGGGGCTTGGAGCAACCTGGGCTGGTGGGAGGTGTCCCTGCCCAGGCACTAGGGGGGTTTTAAGGTCCACTCCCCATGAGCTTGGGTGCCAGCAAGGGCACGGGGGCCACGGGTGCTGGGAGAGGGAAGAGCCCACAGAGGGGCATGGGGAGCCCGAGCTCCAGCAGCCTCATCCTGCTCCTTTGTGGCCCCTTCAAAGCTAAACCAGGACTTTGTAGATCTCCTTTCATTGCGAAAGTCTTCCCAGAAATGAACAGAAATCTTCCAGCCTCATATAAAAAGTTGAGGTTTAATCTTCTGAGGTATTGTCGTTACCCATTATCGCTATTATCTCTTCTAAGTGTAACTAAATGTGAAGTCAAACTTGCAGTGAAATGGTTTCATTAACCCAAAATGAATTGGAGGGCATTTTCCTTTGCAGAAAACGCCAGCGTTTGGAGTTGTGTTGTATGAAAGGGGTTGCTCCCTCCTGACGCAGCCCTTTGCCTCCTGCCCTGCGCTGATGGAGATCGGGGATGCACAGCTCCTTAATTCTTCCACCCAGAGCGCTCTGCCAGGAAAATGCCAGGGCACCGCATCCCTTGTCATTGTTTTTCTCCTGGGGATAGTTTTGTCTTGGAAATCTCCTTAATAAAAGTAGATTTTATACACTCTGAAGTCTCTAAACAGCCTATCGTAACCAGTGCAAGAGGGTATCAGAATTACACCATTCACCCCAAATTAAATAGCCGGGTCTCGATGGCCCTGTTAGCAGACAGCCTCATTGACAGCATTGCGAAGGCTTTGGCCACGGGGCTATCGATCCATTAAATATTTTGCCGCTGAGTCACGGGAGGGCAGCCAAGCCAAACTGTTTGCCCAGTTTGAGGAAGGGATTAGTCTGGAACAAATCAACAGGTGAGGAAAAATTCCTTCGCTGGCAGCAATAAAACTTCCATCCACTCAGCCTCTTGGAGCCCGTGTGTCTCTAACGTCACTGCTGCTGGTGGCACCGTCTGACGGAGGGACCGCGACGTGCAAAAGGGAGCTGTGCTGGGGCGAGCGCCCGCATCGATCGCAGGGGGGGCAGCGGGGGGAACAGCCTTGTTGTTATTATTAACGCTGACCTTGGCCGGAGTCTCTTCCACAGATACAAAGGTCAGACCAAAGCAAACAGCTCCCCGACGGCTGGAGGTGCTCGCAGCGCAAACACCCCCACGGGACAAATAAATGCCCGGTGACCCACCGGCTGCTGGGGGGGGGGAGCGCGGGGGTCCCCCCCTGGGGCAGCAGAAGGCAGCCAAGCAGCATCCAGCGCTCGGATCCCCGCAGCTGGCAGGGATGAAGGCGGCTGGAGGAGGAGGAGGAAGGGGTGGCTGGAGGCGTTAGGCAGAGGCGGGGATGCCGGGGCGGAGGGACGCTGCCCCACCGCCCTGCCGGGGTCACCCTGCCCGGGGGCCGCATCCCCCGGCGGGGCTCCGGGGGGGGCTCGGCCGGCTCGGGTAGCCCCGGGCCACCGCTCTCGGCCGAGGGACTCTCCTACCACCGTGTGGCTGTGGCCGGCCGTGCACCCGCTCCTCCGCCTGCCCCCCGGGGGGACGGGGGGACGGCGCCCCCCGCTCCGCCCCGCGGCCCCATCGCTGTCCCGGGGGGGAACCCAAACCCCCACGGAGGGCAAAGGCACTGCCTCTCCGCCGGGAATCCTCATCCCACGTCAGGGAGGAAGGCCCCGGCTCGCCCCCGAAGGGGCTGCCGTGGCGGGGACGGGGCGGTGGGGAGAGTTTTCCCGCTGGATAAAGCACCGGTTCCTGCCGCATCCCCAACCGGCAGCTCCTTCTCTAAATTCTGGCCGTTACAAACCGCTGCCCCCCTCACCCCGGGCTGCCCCGGGGACACAGCCGCTCCAGGTGACAGGGGGGTGGCAGCCCCTGCCGTGTCACCTCCTTCGTTTTGCTTCACTGTCTTTCTTCTTTTTGCAAAACCAGGAGGTGGCAATGGGGGGGCTGTGGGGGAGGTGGTGGAAATCCTGGCCCAGGCTTCCTGCGGATCCTGGGGACGGGGACCAGACCTCCCGCCGGCTCCTGTCGTGTCATCAAGCCTCCTCTCGAGACTTCCCTCCCCAAAGATAAGCACGACGCAGGTGGTGGTCGCAGCCGGTCCCTGCTGAGGTTCCCCACTCGTCCCCGTGATGACAGAGGCATCTTTTCTCCGCAGGGCCCCGATGCTGCTGGAGCCAGCGTCACCCCCCGGAGCAGCATCCTCCGCGCCGCCCGGGGAAGGGCCGATCCAGCTCCCGCTCTGCTGGGATGGATGGGAAGAGCTCGGTGTTTTCCTCCCAGCCCCAGTCTCAACCAAAGGGCTGCCCAAAATTTCACAGTGCGTCTGACCCGTCCCACAGCCTGATCCAGCTCGCTCCACAACAAGCCTTTGGGTATGGTTTGTTTTTTTTTTCTTTCCGCAGGGCTGACTGGCTTTCTTCCAGCTCTGGGAAAAAAATCAGCAATTTCAGGTTAGCTAGATGTTACGTGCCGTTACACATACACGAGCTCACCTTGTCGGCTTTAGAAACCCATCAGTCTTTGGCGAGATAACGAGGACCAGCCTCTGACATCTCTTCCAAGATCTAGCGATACTCCGAGCTGCTCTAAGCTCCAGGTTTGATTTTGCAGGCAGGCAGCTGATGACTTCAAAGGCACCAGCCCTCATCTGTTAGACGATTTCCCCGACTGCCTGAAAGCATCTGCCCTTGAGCGGGGGGTGCTGCCCACCCCCCCGGGCTCGGCAGGTTCCTCCCGTCACAGCCGAGAGTCGCCCGGGCAGAGACACGGGGCAGATCTGGGGTTCTCAAGGGGCTGCCTTTGGGCTGAGGGGTCAGGCCGAGGTTTTAACCGCCTTAAACTCACCAGCGGAGGAGGAGGATTTGCTTTCGCTCCCCCATCCCTGCGGATTTGTGCTCAGAAGATGCAGACACAAACATTTCAAGGATGAAACTCTCTCTGTCTGCTGCAGAAATAAACATTTTTCCTCAAAAGAAGGTGTTTCACCAGGACAGCTGGAGGGATTCTGAAGGCCACCCTGGAGCAGGAGATCCATGGTGGGGGTTCCCCGCACAGCAGGTCTCTCCCTGCCACCCCGGATCTCCGTGTATCCCTCAGCACAATGCAGAGAAGGAAGAAATACTCCATCATGATGAATCCTTGGGGATTTTACCTCGAGCGCCCCAAACGGAGCCCGGTTTGCTGATTGAAGCGTGGCGTGGAGATGGAGTGCAGGAAACAGATGATGGTACATAACCGGAGAGGGACTGAGCGTTTTCAGCAAATTACCTCTGTTATGAGCCTGGCCATAAAAACCACCTCGCAAGTGAATTTAGCTTTTCTCCTCTCCATGCCCAATCAATTAGCACATGAGTAATACCAGGCCCATTAGGGCAAACTGATGCCGGGGGAGTTATGTCATCTGCTATAGAAATGATTGCTTAATATACCAGTTGGCTCAAAGGAACTCTAACCCATCGCACAACCCCCCTAAAATCGATAGCAACAGTCAAACTATATTGTTTCAAGCAGGAGTACTGCTGGGTAGCTAAGTAAGCTCAATATCAGCGTTTGTGATCTCAGACACTTACTGGGCTATAAATAATACAGAGGAACAACAGCAGCGGAGGATGTCTCTAACCAGGAGAAAGGGTTGGTTCGAGTCATTACGGGAGGGCAACAAGTGCTGTGCAGCCGGAGCAGGAGAGGAAGGGCTGGGAGAACGGCTTCCCACACAACGGCTGTGTCCTCCTTCCAGTCCCTAAAGGGGCTCCAAAAAAGCTGGGGGGGCGACTCGTGATCGGGGAGGGGAGCCACAGGACAAGGGGGAAGGGTTTTACATTGAAACACGGGAGACTGAGCTGAGATGTGGGGCAGAACTTGTTTGGTGTGAGGGTGGTGAGAGCCTGGCCCAGGGTGCCCAGAGAAGCTGTGGCTGCCCCATCCCTGGCGGGGTTCAAGGCCGGGTTGGAGGGGGCTTGGAGCAACCTGGTGTGGTGGGAGGTGTCCCTGCCCAGGGCAGGGGGTGGCACCGGGGGGGCTTTAAGGTCCCTTCCAACCCAAACCATTCCATGATTCTATGATTCTGCAGCTGCGTCTCAGCAAAATGAGCCTGGCTGTGCCCCAACACAGTGATGGTCACACCAGGCAGGATGGGGCACCGCATGGTTGGCAGACACACGTGCACACATGTGTCTGCAGGGAGCGGGCAGAGAAGACTCCACAGACCCCCATCATCTCAGGAAGGTGCTGGAACGTAACCTCTGCTGCACTGAGACCCTACCTGATGTCACTCTGCTGTGGCACCCCTTATGCTGGGAGAGAAAAAGCATCATTTCCATTGCTTTAAAATATACTTAATAAACTAGAAAGCAGCGAAGAGCAAGTTCTAAATGTGAACTCAAGGACCCTGAGTTTGGTGTTGTTCTTGGTACCCTATAGCCAGGCTCTAGCAAAACGCCCCAACTCCTCTTTCCATTACCTCCTCCCGTTCCCAGTACGGATCTTCACCCTCTCGTTGGGTACAGGGGGAGGAAATAAAACCCAGGGAAAGGCTGGGAGCTGGCAAAGGTCAGACCTAAACCCAGTGTCCTCCTGACCAGCACCGGGTGTCCACCACCAACCATCCCAGGGCAGCAGGAGGCACGGACTGCACCAGAGAGATGTTTCACTGCGGGTGGAGAAATATCTAAAAGCAGAAGAGGAAAAATCTCCTCTGCCTTGCCCTGGGGATGGGGCTTCACGTTATAAGTGCAGGACAAAGCACTCTTGATATTAGGTCTGCCAGAGGATTTGAATAGGATTGGCCTGGGCTAACAAACTGTGATCAAAGCTAATCTCTGATTAGCTATAGTGAGGAGATTTAATTTAGTTTAAAGCCTTACCTGAAATGCAGAACTGGGTATTATTGCATATCTGACTGAGACTGCTGTTGTAAAGCTGAAGTATTTATAGTAGAATTAAAACCTCTCTGAAAGCAATCATCCGAGGAAGCAGCAAAATTGATTGCAGTGCTACTGGTTCCAAACATTCAAAACTCATGAGTCAGTCCCCAAAATGTCACAAGATTCTAAAATGTAATATATTTTGTCTTATTTTTATTTAGTTTGAGAGACTAGTGTTCATTTTTTAAAGCCATGAAGGTTGAAACCTGACTCTCTTCTAAGGAAGGGGAGATTTCCACCTAACACGATTCCAGGAGCTGGTGGTTTAACAAAAGCCACTAATTATTTTGTGGCTCCCGTGCGCGGGGCCGAGGTGGCGGTGGCCAGCCACAGCCCTTCAACCCCACAGGAGATCCCAGGCGGAGGCTGGTGCCCTGCAAAGCTGCCGAGTCTCAGGAACAGCTCCTGGTTTGATGCCCACGATGCCTTTCCAGGTGGTTCCAGGGATCTTCCTGAAGAACCACAACTCAGGAGAGAGTTTTCTCACAACTCGAAGAGCCCGCCCCAGCCGCGAGGGCTGGTGCTGAGCTCAGGGCAGCCCCTGATTCCAGAGCAGGCACAGATCTTGCCCCTGCCTCCTCCAGCTCCCGCTGGGAGCTTCTCATCCCAGGAATCCCTTTCCCAGGAGCTGGCCCAGCCCTGAGCTCCCCTCTCGCTCCCGTCCCTCCCTCCGGGCCAGGGCAGGGATGCTGGAGGGACACACGTGGCACTATGGCAAGTGGGTCCGGACCTGGCTGCCTCCCTTGCATGGAATGAGCTGCAGCCAGGGCCATGGAGGGCTGTTTCCCCCCACCGGACTTCTCCTGGTCCTCCAGCTCCCCCAGACACAGCTCCTCCTGCCTCTGCCCCCTCGGGCTCCTCGGCTCCCGACAATGACAAACCTCTCCCATGTCTCCCTCTCTCTTCCAGGCCGTGACACGTTTGTCTGTAGGGCACGAAGAAGCGATGCTGACACAGTGGCGAAGAATCCCAGATGGGAGCGTGCCATCCAGCCTGACTGCCGCAGCCCCGGGCTTGACCTTGGCGGGGAGGTGGGGAGCACTGACGGCTCCCCGTGCCAGCACCCCTCCGAGATATGCCTTCCCAAAGAGGACAAGGATGGGCAGCCCTTGAAGAGCTTTCCTGCAGACAGCAGCCTTTGGAGTCAGCCAAGCGCAGTGCCCAGGACCCCACTGCCTTTGTGGGGAGAGCTGGGGGTCCGTGGGGCTTCCCGCAGCCCAGAGCCCACAGCGACTCCCTCGTGCCACCCAGGGCAGCACATGGGGCAGGACCCCCGCCCCAGCAATAGCAGAAATTTCCTCTGAAGCAGGCTGGTAACCCCTGGGTTTGCCTCCTCGCTGCTCTGTGCTGCGTATTTCAGGCACCGAGTGGTTTTGTGGGTCAGCCCGGCCGGGCTGCGAGGGGATCCCTGGAAAAGCAGGGAGGGGGTGACTGCTGGAAAAGCAGACCTCTGCAAGCATCGTTTCTTTGGGAAAGCAGAGTAAAGGGGAAAAATAACCGTAAGCTAACTAATTCCTATTAGAAATGAGCTTCCCTCGCTCTCCTCATCTCCTGCGAGCGTTCTTGATTAGCTAATAAATGATTAATCGTGCCAAGAAAAGCTGGCTCCTCCGTTTCCTGCTTTCATCCAGCAGCTGCCTCCAGGGGATTTCAAATGTCATGGGTGGATGGAACGGCCTCCTCGGGACCCCACGAGCCCCTCACCAGCCGAGACCCACCCGGAGGAGAAGCTGCAGCCCAGCTCAGGAGCCCATCCCTCCCTCTGCACCTTCATCCTCCGCCCCAACACCTGCAAGTGCATCCTCTGCCTCCTCTAAGCGCTCTGTAATTTACCTAAGAGGGAGCCACATGCACTGATGCCACAGAAAGCAGCAGGCACGTCTCTGGAATCTGTCGCTCCTGACAAGTACTCTATTTTAATGCTCCTAACAGCAATTTTTATTCTAACAGTATGTGAAGGCACTTAGATTTCTATGCAGTTTTTACTTTTTAATCTCATATACTTCTTGCTGGTGTCAAAGTGTCACCATTTAATAGTCTTACTGGAAAAAAGAGTGTTTCAGATCTTGTTCTATAGTCCACATTGTGAATACATTAGAGAACCACTGAATGATTTAAGAGGAATTTTTATACCTCTGAACATGGAGGGAAGGCTAACGTGGGAGTGCACGAGGGGCCCAGCCTCGTCGCTAGTGCTAAAAAGCTGGGCAGTGTTTTCTGCTCCAGGCTCCCCCGAGGCAGCGGGGTTTCAGGAGGGGAAAAAAGCTGCTGGCACCTCCTCCTCCCCCCCAGAAACGCCCGGAGATGCCGCCTGGCGCGGGGCACGCCGGTTTAACTCTCCCACAGCGATTTTTCCCCTGATGAGTATTTCATTTCACGGGCACTTAACACCAGGAAAGCTGATACCGGTGCCGGAGGTGACGGTGCAGCAAGGAGAGCACGCTCTGCCTGCGAAGCGAGGCCAGTTGCTCTCGGAGCGTCCCCAGGTAACAGGCAGGACAATTCCCTGTGGATAACGGGACGTCCCCAGCAGCGCTGGGCAGGCGCGGGCACGGGATGCTCAATCATCTCACCCGTTTCTGGCCGGCCTTGGCTCCGTTGCTGCCGGAGCAATGGTCCCCGCAGCATTTCACCCCTCAGCCCTTCCTGCCCCAGCAGCCCCCCCTTTCTCCCTCCCTCCCCGGAGAGGGGGCAGACGTCTCGGGGTGCTTTAAAAGAGGTTCCCAAGGCACCTCTGATAATGAGAACAGGAGACAGCAACATGGTTTCTGCGAGATCAAAGCGCTCCCTCCCCAGCCGTACATGCCCTCAGCAATATAATCATCCTGACAACCCCATCAATATGTATTCCAGCTCCACCAATTCCACCCAATTAGTTCACTAATCTCTCCCCGCCCAGGCACCCTGCAATGGCTGGGCGAAGGCGCAGCCTCCACCACGCTCCCACCACTGCGGGGACAGGGATGCAGGGGAGCCAGGCATCATCATAATCATTATTATTATTATTTTTATTATTATTATTACTACTATTACTACTATTAAATTACTATTATTATTACTATTATTATTATTTGGGGTATTAGTAAAGATCATTTGCAGCCCATTTACTCACCTCAGCAGGATTCTGTGCAAAACTTGCTCAGGGCTGACCTTCTCAGTGGGACTCTGACTTTGGGGATTTTTCATATCAATTCAGGCCTTACCCAGGTTTTTGCATCCTCTCCCTCTGGACACATCGATAAGATTTTCAGGCGTTGCCCACCAGCACGGGTCAGACCCAGCAGCACCGCTGGCTGCTCCGGAGCAGCGCAGCACCCAGATGGGGTGTCCCAGAGAGCAATTCCCGGCTTTCCATGGTCTCCACCCTGGGATGTGGGGCTGAACCCCAAATGCAGGACAGAGCCTGGGGAGCTGGGAGCCCCCAGTACCTGCCTGCTGGCTGAGTGCAGCTACCAGAGTGTTGTCCAGCACTTCCCTGCCACCGAGGGCTGTGCTCAGGTGAAACACAGCCCAGACCCCGTGTCCCACCACCAGCCCCCCAGGGTGACTCCATGGCAGTGGCAGGCGAAGGCTTCCTCGTCTTCCTCACCTTCCTCCTTCCTCCCCCAGAGCCCCAAGGGACCACACACAGCCCTCGATCCCCATCCAAGGCACCAGCAACTCCCCGTGCTCTCTCTGGGCTCCGTCCTCCTCCTGCTGCAGAGCAAGGGTTGTCACCCTGGGGTCTGGAGCACTGATTGTGGAAAGAAAAGGGAGGGAGAAGAAGAAAGCCCGCTCCTTCAGCCAGGGGATTTACACGGCATCGTTTGCTACAGGTTGGCTTTGGCTGCCATAATGATCCAGCTCCTGAGATTACCTGTCAAGCCTCTGTGAATTTTAAATAAAAGGTAAAAGGGTTTAACTCGAACACGACACCTCTGTGCATACAGAAACAGCTCCGCTCCTGCTTTCCTACAGAGGCAGGTACGCTCCGGACCCCGGCCCGGCGCTGAGCAAAGCAACAAATCAAGGGCCAGACATGATTGCAAACATATTCCTCGCTCTTTCCTTTCTTCTGCTACAAAGGAGATTGGAGGCACACATGGGCTTTGCTTACATCTCATTTCAAACAAAATATACACGCATAAATAACGCCAGCTGACAGCTCGCAGGCTTCCTGACGGCGCTGCGGAGGAAGATGCCTGATGAGCAGCACTTCTGCAGCGACAGCCCCTCTGCTGCTGCGGGGGGTGACGGCCCCCCGGGGCGAGGGGATAGCCAGTGGGGGGGCCACGGTGCTCCCCAGGGTGTCCCCAGGGCTCTGCTGCCATCGCCCCGTCCCTGAGCTCCAAGAGGAGGGCAAGGAGCAGCACCAGTGCTCCGCTGGTCCAGTTTGGGGAGAGGGGTTGCCCCTTCCAACGACAGGACCCTGCTGCCGGCAGCTTCCTCCGGCTCAAATCTGGGTGGAAAACGCTGCGTCCATGTTTTTAACGTGCAAGGCGCAGAAATCTGTACCAATAGGAAGCCTCACCCAAAATCTAGTTTAAAAAAGAAAGGAAAATTTCTTCCAGACCCAATGAGGACTGCCCAGTGCCTTGCCCACGCCCTTTTCCATCGCCAAAACTTGGCGATTTCATTGAAAACCAGTGGCGTTTTCAAAAACCAAAACCAGGCAGAACATCCAAGGCAAGCGGGAGCACGACTAGAGCAGACTGGCAAATATTTTACAGCGTTATTACATATAAAAAAGCTGTGATAAAAAAATTCTGAGGTCCCCAAGTGGGTTGCGCTGGGGGGGTGAAGCAAGTGCAGCTGGCAAAGCTGCCTCGGAGCTCGCAGCCAGCCGTGTCTTTGGGTTTGATTTCATCCTTTTTCTAAAAGCTGCTGTAACCCCCCCATCGAAGCCGTTGTCCCCAACAGGGACACGGGCAACACAACGTCCACGTTGCGGTGGCTTTAATTATTTCTAGAATTGATGTCTTCTTAGCTAGAATGGTTTTATTTTAACAACATACTTTAGAGCACCTTGATGCCTTGCCCAGCCGAAGGGACACGTGTAGCACCAATGCTCCGGGGCCACCGCAGCGGGAGAGACCATGGGACCCCCCTGCCACCGGAGCTGCTGCCCCGAGGGAGGGTTCTCCATAGGGAAATGATCCAAAGGCCAGATGGGGCCGCTTCCCAGCAAAACCAGCACTGCGCATCCCTTCCCGGGGACAGCTCTGGGGTCTGGAGCAATCACAAACCACTGCAGAGGCAAAGAGAGAGCGCTTTTCCCTCTAAACACACTCCAGGAAAGAGGTATATTATTTCAGCTGGACTTGCCCCAAAACTTAAATAATCGCAGCCCGGGGTGAACACTCAGCCTGGACTGTCCGGCTTTGGAGAATAATAATAATAAACGGAAGGCAGGGTCGGGCGGTGAATGGTCCCGATGGCCCCAGCCCGGCTCACGCTGCCCGAGAGCCCTTGGGAGCCCCAGCCCTCGGGCTACTGGGTACGGGGGGGTGGTTGCCACAGGATCGACTGGTCGGCGATGGTTGGTACCTGCATGGCCAGCTCCAGCAAAGCGGGTTATCGAGCGCGATGGAGACCGGGGGAAGGAGCTGCCAGCCCCGGGCTCCTCTCCCCAGCGATGCTCACCCCAGGGTGGAGGAGCCCATTTGCATTTCCCTCTATTAATGCAGGCACCCAGCTGGAAGATGTAGATGTCTTTTTAATGCACCTACGTTTGAAGCCTGAATACATAATCTCTCTATTACATGTATACTTTACACATATGTAGGCACAGAGAATTAGTGATTTATGCAGCGGTGTTCTGTGCGCAGAGGCCTGGGATCCCGTTGCACAGTGGGCAGCGATTTCGGTTTTCCAGAGCTATTTATTTGCGTAGCAGCGGCTGCAGATGATTAATAGAGAGCGCTGCGGTCAGGGCGAGCCCACTGCTGAAATACGGCCCCGCTTCCAGAAGCCGCCGCAGCATTAATTATTAACTCCGTACAGGAGATTTGCCACTCTCCCAGCACCAGACGCTAAAATAGTTTCCTACATAAAAGAGCATTAAGTGAAAGCCCGGGCAAAGCCGGTCGCTCGGCAAAGCGACGTCCCGCTTTCAAGACCTATTGCTCGGCAGGAAAATTTACAATCCTTTAATTCCATTTACAAGGCGGCAACACAAAAGGGAGCTGGAGACGGAGGCTGGAAGCTGAGAGACCGAAGGGGAAGAATAAAATAAACAGGAGTCCAAGGGAGCCAGGATCAGGCTCCCCCCCTCTGAAATTCAGCCGCTCATTAAATTCCAGCCGGGATTAGAGGCAGGAAAGCACCGGGTAAAGATCTTGCTATTGTACGATGGGAGGTATATTAAGTTATATAGGTTCCATCTTGTCCCTATTCATGACTAACTGCGTTGTATATACCCGAGCAGCTAAGCGTAATTTGCTTATAAATAATTGACTTCTTGGCGATTAAAATCTCTTGAGGGTCTCTCGGTTTATTCACAACAAGCCGCCTCGGCCTGCCGTGCAAATTAGGCCTTTCAAACCTGTCTCATCTCCAACAGAAATGTTATGAAGAGTGATTTTTTTATCCCCTGTAATAACCTTCAACTAACCTTTAAACTGAAGTGAATAATTTAAATCTTATTTTCATATCAATGGGGGAGTCAAGCCAAGCAATTATCTTTTATCTGTATACTCTGTCGTCAGAGCAAGGCATAATAAAGTTTTCCCAAGTGGGCAGAGCGAAGCAGCGAGAGGAGGAGAGAGCGGGAGCGCGATGGGATCTGAAGACATTAATGCAACGATGAATTATTCAGTAATGAGTACAAGATCTGCCATAAAAGATCCGCCAGCGCCCGGTGCACGCCACAAATTGCCGGATGGGGGGGTGCAATTAGCGCCGGGGCGGGTACAGCCCTGCCCGGTGGGTGGCCGCCACCTCCCGGCCCGGGGGGAGGCTGGACCGTGGGCCCCCGCCGGGATGCCGGAGGGGGAAAAAGAGGGGGAAAAGGCAAAAAAAAAGAAAACAAGAAAATGCCCTCCCCCCAGCAAAGCTGTTGGGGCTGGAATTCCCCACCGTGCTCATTAAAATTCTGCCGCCCGCCTTTCTCCCCGGGTCCCGCCGGACCGTCCATGATCTTTTTTTTATTAATTCATAAAATATCGCACCCGTGATTGAGGCCGCTGATTACAGGAGCAGACAAACACGAGAGCGGGTGAAATATTGCACGTTTTCCTACCCGGCCTCTGCGAGGGAAAACACGGCCGTCAGATGAAATATTAATCCCTTCCCCTCGGCCAGGGGCCGAGCGGAGCGGGACGGGCGGCCGGCGTCGGCGGAGCGGGGCTGGAGAGCTGTCTGAGGGTGGGAGAAGCCAGGGAAAAAAAGAAAATCCACATTAAACTACCGCATCCAGTGTCTTCCCTAAATTGCCCGGAGGCTTATTCCTCTTTTCAGGCTTAAAGGTGGCATTAACCCACAGGTGCTGCAGCCACAATTGCCCGTTTCTGCCCCCAGAGTCTAAAATTCCCCTGACACTGTCTGTAACAGTGATGCTGGTGCCCATCTCCAGCGGCACCTCTGCTTCCCAGGGAACTGACCTCACGTCACAGAAACAGGGACGGTCCAGGACGGGGACGGTCCAGGACGGGGACCCTCCTTCCCGGCTCCTGCCCCACCTGGGGAGCCGCATCCAGCGCATCATCCCGGCCCCGGGCAAACCTCTGCATCCCAGCAGACAGACGGGCTGTGAGGGTTTCCTGCCTTGGTTTTGCCTTTCCACCACCGGTGGAGAGCTGGGAAACGAGGGACAACTGGGGAAAATCCCAGCGGGTGAGAGCCTGGGCTCTCGCCGCCCAAAAAACAAGGCCTTTGGGCAACAAATGGCACGGTAAGAGCGCGCTGGGCGAGGTGTCGGGGCAGCTCTGGCACCCAGCATTGAATATCTTCATGTAATCTTTCCACTTAAACCAATGATTAAACAGATTTAGCAGATGATTAAACAAATAAAGATTAATGAAACAAGCAAAGTAATCAGATCTTTATGGGGGAATAAATGCATGATTCAAAACAATATTAGGACAAATTGTCTAAAACTAATAGTGAATGTGTTGCTTTTGTCTAAACAGCGTTTGTTACGTTCTCACTTACTCGCAGTCAAAACATTTGCTCGAACTGGGATGGATCTGAAAATCTAAAACACTACCGAGGATTAAAACAAAAACAGTGACTGTTTTGTGGGATCCCCCCTGCTCCCGGGTGCCCGAGGGGCTGCAGGGGTGACCCCCGGGGAGAGCCAGGCTGGGGCGGGCGCAGGGGGAGCACCTCGGGGTGGCCCCAGGGGACACCAAGGGATGGGACAACAAGAGATGGGACACCGAGGGATGGGGCAGCCGGAGCATGGCCAAAGGGACCCTGGCACGGGCTCCAGTGCAGCAGCCGCTAACGCCAGTCCCCCTCTAATTAGTTGTATGGCGACTCAAGGGTTTGCTTTCATATATAAGCAGCAGCGGTGGATTTTAGAGCTGTAAGTCTTTTTCTTTCATCAATTTTGCATACAGAAAGATCGTGTTTGCTCTAAATACTTTTGTTTTTAAAGCCTCTTAAATTTTTGAAATGAAAATAACAAGGAAGGGGAAGAAAAGAAAAAAAAAAAAGAAGACTTTTCCAGACAAACTGTCAGGAGGCTGCAGCCGCCAAACAAACATAAACAGAGCTCCACCACCAGAGCAGTTAATTAAGAGGGGAAGGAAAGGAGGTGCCTAACGCGGGGATAATTGCACATGCTCCTCAGGCGGCGGCACAGGCTGCACAGCGATGCTCCCTGCACAGCACCGACAGGTTCTCCCCAGCAATGGTCCCTGCCAGGATGGTGCCCGGACGCCCTGCGTGGATGCCCGGTGTTTGCCTTGTCATTCGGATGATGCTCTTAGATAAAATAACCCAATCCAGCATCGTGGGGCAGGGCTGAACGGTTTAACTTATGCCGCTAAACCCTGTCTACATTGGGGAAAAACAGGGTGGCCACTTAACACTAATGCAAGTCCCTCTTTCCAAAAATAGCGTAAAGATGCTCTGGGGAGGGATGTGGGGAGGGAGTTCATCACCTTCTGCTGCGAGACCAGATCCCTCCCTCCGGGCCAGGTAAGTGCAGAAGCAGCTTCACCCCACAACCCTTTGGCCTGGTGGGATGGCAGTGTGCATCCCTGCTTCTGGGGTCCCCCCAGCTTGCCCCCCGTTGACCACCCTCCCCTAAGCCCCACGGCAAAGGGCTAAAGTGGAAGAAAACCCCTAAACCTGCCCTCCCCGGCCTCCCATGGGGATGCTCAGCTCCAGCGATGGGCTCATTGGCGGCCACCCTCGCTCCATCACGGCTGCTCCGTGCGTTGGGGAGCGACCCAACGGCCCTTCCCCAAGACTGGGGACATTCACAGCCCCTGCTGGGGACACGCCACCCACCTGCAGTGCTGCCACCGCTCCTCTGCCGCCTCCAATGAGCTGCGTCTCTCCTTTGCATAACCTCCCAGTTCTTGCACATGGTGTACGTCTGTGAACATGGAACACAAACTCCGTCAGTGTGCGTTTCCCAGGTTTCTGGTCTTGTCTGAGCCTGTGCCTCCACCGTGACACCCCAACCCGCGGGGACATCATCTGGGGAGCCAGGACCAGAGCAGCAGCAGCAGCGACGCAGCCTCCCCTCCCGCCTGGGCTGCCTGGCATCACGCAGGCTCGTTAGTGCCGCTGCCGTTAGCGCCAGCGCCTCGCCGGGAAGGCATTTTCTGCCTCAAAAAGCCTGGGACTGTCACAGCCATCACACGCACTCCTGGGACAGCGCTGGGAACGCCGCTGCAACAACGGAGTTTATTATTGTTTTTAACTTGGAAAATAAATATCTCACGCCGCTCACAACGTTTCCCTTCCTGCACCTGAGGTGAACAGTACCAGCAAAACACCCGCCACCCGTTCAGCCTCGGTACGAGGGCGCAGGGCACGGCGATGGGACCCGTCCTCTCCACAGGGCACTTCAGGATCCCAGGGGATGCAGCCGAGCAGAGCCGAGAAGGGACCCAATTCTTCCAGGCTCTGGGCAAGCCGGCCATCCACCACGTGTAGGAATCGTGCCGTCAGGCCAGCAGTTCCCGGGGGATTTCGGCTGCCCATGTGGCTCCTGAATGAGCCCACTGGTGTGAGCCACGCTCCATGTCAGCCAGTGCCACATGCCTGTCCCTGCCTGTCCCTTCCTCCTAAAACACAGCAAGCATCACCATCGTGCTCCACAGGAATGGCCACTAAGGAGCCCAGGTATCTCTTTTCTTCCATCTTCAGCAGAAAAAAAAGTCAAAAGTCAAATGGAGGGGAGAGCTCTTCTTCCACAACCAGCCATCTCTTCACCATTGTGCCGTACCCTGCCATGAGGTTGCTGTGGCTGAGCCACGAGCTCCTCCAGTGGTGAGCAGGCAAGGGAAATGCCAGAAAACCCCTGAGAGGGTACCGCAGCCGTGATGTTCAGCTTCTACAGCTAGAGCAGAACCCCTTGTCAGTCAGCTGCAGATCTACACTTGACCTACAACATCCCCCGCAGGGCCCTCTTGCAGAAGACGCCGGCGCAGGCAGCGGCTCTTCCAGCCGGTGGCTGTGCCCGGGATGCTGACGGCAGCCGTGACCTTGCCACGCCGGGACTGAGGAGCGGGAGCCAAAGGGCTGGAGGGGAGGATGACGAGGCGATGGCAGGACATCTTCCTCCAGTGCGACCCACTGGCATGGCCCATCCTGCCCATCCTCATCCCCTGCCACGCTGGCCACAGTGCACGGCCAGTCCGCCACCAGCCAGACCCAGCCGCCGGGCCAGCGTGGCCAGCACTGCACAGAGCCTCTCGGTCACGATGCCATCCCCCTGTCCTCCTGTCCTTCTGTCCCCCCCAAACAGGACAGACAAACCCCGGGGCAATCTGCTGTGGGGCACAAGCAGCAGCTCCCATGGGACCAGCCTGCACCAACCCCTTGCCATCCCCTATGGCAGGGCGAGGGCAGGACCATGGGCATCATTACAGGGGGGACAATAATGAGGTGGGCATTTCACTGCTCCCTGCAGCCCCTGTCCGAGTCCCCGTCCTCATCCCTCGTGGGCCGGGGAGTCCCCGCAGCCCCCGGTGCCCCCAGCGTGGGTCCAGACCCCGCATTGACCTTTCCGTTCAGCCGAGGCCACCGCTCTGCTGGGGCACAACGTGGAGATTTACATCCAGCAGCTGCAGCAAGAGAATCCAGCGAGTCCATGACATGAATTACAAGTCTCCCTCCCCCAAGGAAAGGCTGGAGCCAGCTCAGCATCCCTCCTCTCTCCCCCCCCCACTCCTTTTTTTTTGGAGACTCATTACTATATTGTGGATATTCTCCACTAAAGGGCATCTCTTTGAATGCATTTGCTTTTTTATTAATGTGTGCTAAGACAAGTCAAGCCTGATTATCATGAAGACAATTGCTGAATTCCCTCCTGGAGAAATCTCATCTAGACTGTGTAGGCGTTTTAATTTCAGAGACCCATTAATTGGCACAATTGCTTAAGCAGCTGCTTTCCGTGTCATTTTAGGACCACTTTATGAAAAACAGAGCTAAAAAAAAAAAAAA
>VXAK01002017.1:94494-119638 GCA_013399435.1 Arenaria interpres
AAAAAAGGAAAAAGAAAAGTATATGACAGGCCAGAGCTTTCTACACGGTAACATAATTAATGCAAGGAGCTTCCTTTGAGCAGCAAAGCAACAAAAAGCCATCCCGCTACCGAAATACGGGCGCCCTGCTCCGGCTGCGAGCGGGGAGCGCTGGGCTCCGGGGGGGTCCCTGCTGAGCCCTTTGGGAACCGGGCTGGGCAGGGGGCTCAGCACCTTGCTGGTACCCCCCCCCCAAGCACCAGCTTCCTGAGAAAGAAAAGAATCGGTAAAAAGGGAAGGAAAAGGCACCCAGCAGAAACCGCCCCGAGGCACGTCCCACCACCGGCTGCAAACCGAGGGGCTCCGACACTGTGGATGCCCGGGGATGGGGAGGGGGCTTGGGGGTCCCTCCCTGCGGTGGTGGCTTCGCCTGTACCTCGAGGGGTGACAGGGAGGGGATGGGGAGAACAGCACCCTCAGCAAGGTGGTGGGGACGCGAGGGGTGCGGGGGGGCTCTGAGAGCCCAGACCCAACTCCACGAGCAAACTTGGATGCTCAAACGACGCTGGCATCGGTCCTCCCTGGCAAATCCACCGGGGCCCGGTCCCAGGGTCTCTCCCAGCCCCGGGGTGTCAGGGTGGCACAGGGTACCCAGCGGGATCCCAGCCTCCCCCCGAGGTCCCTGTCCCCAGGTGCCATCCTGTGAGCACCCTGCATTTCAGACAGGGCCCCACAACTCCAGCCGGCACCCGCTCCCTTTCCAGGGCAGAGCTGAGTTCCCAGAATTAGGTTAATTATTGAATTGATAAAGAACAAATCCTTCACTCCGGGAGAAGTGGCCAGACAGAGTTCTGCGCTAGTCTTTGCTACAGGCAAAAATATACATTCCCATTTATTAATAAATAAAGCCATATCAATGCCCTAAATTATCAGCGGAATATATTTGCTAACCCAAAGCAATAGTAGGAACAATTACTTATTAATAAAGCAATAGCTAAATCTAATTACATCCCCATCAGATCCTGCAAGTAATAAAACCACAGTTGCCTTCCAGAGCCGAGGGACCTCCTGACCTCAAATCAAAGTTTAAACCATCCATCAGCTTCCAATACATTCACAGCACATCCAGCAATTACCATCACCTCCGCTCCGCTCCCCGGCAGGGGCAGGGGTCACCCCATGCACTGCATGGCTGTAAGCTAGAACAGAGCCTTAGAAATCTCATTATCCTGTTAACCATACATTTATCTGACAAGATAAAAGAGACTAGGTGACCAAGCTATCATTAAAGATTAATAGAAAGTATAAAAAATTCAGCTGCAACCAGCATTACTGTTTAGTGCCTGTGATAGGCCTGACAGGATTATTAATCAGGCAGCCAAAAAGATTTAGGTCTTTGCTCTCGGTTTTTCGTTTTAAGTCCTTAGTTTCCCCCCTCTCCCCACCCCCCCGCCACAGAAAGCCCAGGTCAGGGAGGACGATGGCTAATTGGTTCTGCGGGGTTTGGACGGTAACGACTCAGACCAATTATAAAATCACCGGGCGGCGAGGTGACAACAAGGCGAGGAACCTGCCGCGGCCGCGGTGCCCGAGCCAGGGCTGGGGCTGTTTGTCGCCTGGCTCCTCTCCCCGCGCCCGGCTATTCATAAATTGTACAGATCAATGCCTGGATTAATTTTAATAGAGGGCTACAAGGATCACGCCGGTCCCAGGGTGATTTTCCCCTCATTCTTAATTCCATTTAAGTTTAACATGAAAGATTCCCAGGTAACACCTACACAGGAAGAAACGAGATTTCCCTGTTTTTAAGTCTTAAGTATTCTTTTTATTCTGCTTTGCTTTTTCCCTTTTGATCATAAATCAATGTCCTTCCGCCGTGTTCCCGGGAAGCCGGGCTCGCAGGCAGGCTGTGCAGCGCTGCCCTCCATTTCTCCACCTGCGAGGAAGAAAAACCAATAAATTAGGGAAGGGGCTTTTTTACTGTGTGGAGAAGGGGAGCCCGGGCGGATCGGGGGGTCCCGGGCACCCCCACGGCCCCGCTGCCGGTGGGTCCATGGGGTCTCCTCACCCCTCTCCCACAGGGGAGCCTGCTCTGCTTTTCTTCCAAAGGCACATTTTAAAATAAGAAATATCACTGGAAACATCCCCGGCCTTTGTTGGTACACCTCCAGGAACCATCTGCATTCCTTTTAAAAGCAACTTTTATTTTCTTGCAAGAAAATGTTCCCCTGTGAGCTCGGGATGGCTCCGACCAGCACACGAGTGTCCATCCTCTCCCTCAAAAACCAAACGAACCAGAGAAATATACTGCGAAGAGCAGCTTCCCATGAGCATCACTTGCCCTAAAAATGATTTTAAAAAATAGCTTTTCTTTGAAAAAAGTGGAAAGGAACCCACAGAGGCCCTGGCTGGGGCCCTGGGCAGCCCTCTCTGTACGTGGCTTTTCATCACTGCCCCCCCGAGCACAGCCCCGGCCGGCCCCACGGCCCTGCCCCACGGCTCTGCCCCACACCAAGCACGCTCCCCCCGGGGCGCTGCACCCCAGGAAAGGATCCAAGCGAGAGGCAAAGGCTGCAGGTGAAGTCGGAGGTGTCTGAGACACAGCCCAGAGCCCGGCTGGGAAAGCTATCTGCATAACCGGGGTGTTTTACATCCCCGGTATCACATGTAATCCTTCGCAAGGAGCATTATCTGCTGCAAAATCACATTTAAAAGCATTTGTCCCCGTCCCCCCCCCCAGTGAATTACCATGCTTTCAATCGATTCAGTCCATTGTGTGAGATCCTGCAGTTGGGCAATTAATCATCAAACCTAATTGAAATTGTGCAAAGAGCCAACTGGTCCCACAGAGATGCTGGGGGAGGTTTGCTGCCAAGGATTGGGGGTGACAGTGACCGGGGTGTACCGCAGGGACCCGCCACCCCCATGGCACGATGCGTGGCAGCTCCTCCAGACCCTCTCCCATGCACCAGCTGCAGCACAGAGCAAGATCCCACTTTTCCAGTGACACAGAAACTCTGCAAATCTTCTGAGCATTTAAAAGACCTGGGAAGGGAGCGAGGCTTCAGGTCCCGGTGACCTGGGCTCGCTGGCCTGCAGAGCTGCTGGCCACGCTCCCCAGCAAACGGGGCCTGGGCATAAAACCCTCCTGTGCTCTTGTGTCCTCCGGAAAAAGGGAAGGAAATCCCTGTTCACAGGGAAGTGGGGTGTTGGGCCAGTGAGAAGTCCACAAAGGTCCCCCACCAGCTCCATCCTATCTCCCAGGGTATGTGTCCATCAGAGGCTGTCCTGGATTGGCGGTCTGGTGCAGGAGAGGAGAAAGAGAGAGAGAAGAGAGAGAGAAGAGAGAGAGAAGAGAGAGAGAAGAGAGAGAGAAGAGAAGAGAAGAGAAGAGAAGAGAAGAGAAGAGAAGAGAAGAGAAGAGAAGAGAAGAGAAGAGAAGAGAAGAGAAGAGGAGAACCAGGAGACCAGAGGCCATCCCCCGTATCTTGCACCCGTTCTCGCTATCAGAGGCAGTGCTGTGGTTACACAGACTCTTGGCCTGACCCCCACTGCCGGGTACTCTGCTCAAAACTGCACACAGGGACAAAAATAATCCAGGGGGAAGCCAAGGAGGGCGTCCTGCCGCGCTGCAGTAACGTGAACAGCCACATGTCTCAGTTTGCGTGGTTTAAAATAAATTTAATAGAGGCTTCAACACTTCGCTGCTGCTATTCTGGGGATGGCGTGTGGAGCCGATACTCCGTCTGCTAATTGACAGATCGGGCTTGTGATCCAAGAAACACGAGTGTTGTCATCTCGTGAAGCTGTGGCTTTCTCTTGCTTATCGTCGGCGGGACAACTGCCACCGTGTGCCATGGCGCGCTGGCAGCACCCCCTCCCAGCGCCCCTGCCCTCTCCGCTGGCCCCGTTCCCAGCTCCCCGGGATGGAGGCAGGACCCATCTCCTCCGGGACGGAGCCGGCTGCGCTGGTGAGACCGCTCGTGCAAGGCAGATAACCTTCATCTCCTGCCAACCACCTCCCGTGACCGCTGGCTCCCACCGCCGGCGCTGGGGGAGCAGCTCCTTTGAGGAGCCCCAGTCGCACGCCCATGCCCGAGCACCCCGGGAGATTTTCGGGAGTTTTCCGACAGAAAGGCTCCTGCAAAACTTCACGCCGCTTCCCGCCCGCGAGAACAGGCCGTGCAGGAGGAGAGGGCTTGGATTTGCATAGGCTTTTGCCATCAAAAGCCAAAGGTGGTGGCGTCACCCTCTGAGCCAGGAGGCTAAAAAGCCTCTGAGAAGCCTGGTTTTGCATCTGTCCAGGAACTGCTGTGTAGTTGCTGCTGAAACCAAAATAAATCAATTCCAGTTCTGCAGGACGAGTGCAGGAAGCACGAGCTGGTTAATCCCCATCTGCAGGAAGGTAGGACTTGGCTTCACGGCATCTTTGAAGCCCGCAAGAGAGAGATAAAAGAGAAATGCTAAGGCTTTGCAAAAGGGAGCAGAAGGGGGATGGCAGAGAAGCTGCCACGCGGCCGAGCCGGTGCTTTGCCGGTGCCGCGGTTCGGCCGAGCTCGCATCCTCTGTGCCCCTGACACGGCTGGGATGAAAGGGAAACCTCCAGCATGGGGCACATCCCCCCTGCTTCAGCGAGCAAAGACCAAGCGTTGCTCCTGACTCGAGGGCCAAGCATTGATGTAATCAGGTTTGCTCAACGGTTTTGGGCAAAAAAATGGCGAGTCTTTGAAATAGCGCTTCAGATTTGTAACATAGCGCGCGGTCAGGCGGGACTCCCACGAGTCTGAAGGGTTCTGCAGAGGGACTTCATCTCACAGAAGAGGAAAAGCAAATCCAGACTGGTAGAAAGCTCAGTGCATCTCAGAGGGGTCCAAACCACAAGGAAACGGAGCTAAATTTCAAACATTCCCAGGGTTTTGCGGTATCCCTGCCCCGAGGGCTGGGTGGACCCTTCATACAGATGAAAACCAGGTGCCAAAAGCTGTCGGGAGGTGGGCTTGGGCCGCGGCCTCAAAGCCTGTGGGTTTTCAGATGGAGGGTTTCACTTTGGGGGACGTCTAATTCCAAGTAAATACACATGACTCTTGCTTAAAATATTCCACCGCATCCCGTGGGGCCGGCTTCGCCGTGCATCCCCATCTGGGGAGGAGCACAGTGCTGTGGCTGCCGTTAACACACGGACATTTCCCACAGGATCTCCCCCGGCCTCCCCGGGGTGGTGGGGAGGTGCTGCCGCTCTCCTTGGAGGCTCAGTGCATCCGGCAGAATCCCCTCCTATGGCAGTGACTGGAAATATTTGGAAGGAAAAATCCATCCTTTTTCCGGGGAGGAAATGTCCAAAGTAGATAGAAGATAACGTTGAATTAATTATTTACCTACGTTGGTTCATGGAAAGCCTCCCTGGGAGCCCACCGAGACCAGCGGGCTCCCATCTTTTATCTGTTTAAGGGGCTGAGATGGAGGAGGAGGAGGATGCGGGGGGAAGAGCTTAATGACGGCGTCTGTTGATCATCAACGCGAGAAAAATGAATTGCTTCCCTGAACCTGAAAAATATCAAACTGCATAAATAAATCCATTTAAATTATTAATAAACGAATTTACATTCGCAGCCTGAGCATGAGAATTAATTTCATTTCTTATGCTAAACTGGCCAGTGCGGCTGATGACTCAAGAAATAAAAGACACAGAAATGAAGGGAAAAAAAAGAAGGTGGTGGGGTGGTTTTGCAAGGAAAAAGATACCAAGTGGAAATTCTTGGCCCTAAGCAAACCCAGCTTCCAGCAGCTGTAAAGGAAAAGCAACAGGAACAAAAAAGGGTCTTTGTGTTGGAAGGTGTTTGGGGAATGATGGTCCCTCTCCATCCCGGCTGCCGGCGAGCGCCCGGCGCATCTGCTGGTGCCTCCTCTCCTGCAGGAGGCCTGGGCCGGGATGTGTAGCGCCAGCTCCTGCACGCTCACTGTTATTAAACCCCAAATCTAAGCAAAAACCCCAGATTGAAACGTCCTTCCCCGAAAAAGCCAGCCGTCCCCTCCACCCCCTGCCCTGAAGGGCCCCCCCGGCCGCATCCCCCGCGCCTGCCCGTCAAAGGCACTCGTGTGAAACACCAGCGCATCGGCTGCCTGCTCCCAGGGAAATTAATTAGAAAGCACTAATTTTAGGTAAAATATTCAGCTACAGTGGAGGGAGGGCTGAAATCCTCGCTAGTTTTCGCCCTTTGTGAGTTCTTACACCAGAAACGGTGCCATGAAGCCCACCGGGCACTGCCTCGGTGGCTGCCACAGACGGGAGACTTTGGGCAGGAATGCTGGGGTTTTGGTGCGCTTCCCCATCGTCCCAGTGCTTGTCGGACTGGTGGGGCTTGGACGTGGTGGGTTTCCAGTGCCAAGGCCAGGGCTTGGCTGCGGCAGCTCCTGGTGTCCCAGGGCACAGGAACCGTGTCAGCCCCTTCCTCTGGGCCACAGACCCCAAAGGGACTGAAAATATCCCCCCCCTCTCCACCATCTTCTGCTTTCCAGAATGAACAACCTCGTTTCTTTCCATCTTCCCTCACCCATCACTCTGCCCGGACCCCACTCGCTCTCCCTCTCCCCTGGACCAGCTCCCAGCCATTGGCATCCCCCCCCCGGGAAGCGGGACCTGGAGCTGGGGTGGTACCCGAGCGGTGCCCACCTCTCCGCCACACAGCGTCCCCCACGCTGGCAGGGGACACGGGCAGCCTGCTCCCCTCCAGCAGCACGGCTGCAAACACACATCCCAGATAGCACAACCCCCCTTTTTTTTGTTGGTTTTTTTTTTTTTTTTATGTTGTTTATCCCGTTCTGCTGGGAACTGGCATTTGTGATAGATTGCATATAAAAACCTACTTATAAAACAATCTTTTCCTCAGCTGCCCTTTCACTGGAGCCTGTCTGCAGTCTCTGCGCCGGGATGCATTGTTATTTCATGTGATGAGACATTCCAGAAAATGAAATAAAATAAAAATAGACATTTGGAGGGGCTTTTGTTTTGCTTTTTCACAGCTCCCCCCCAGTTTGACTCCTGTGAACACACTTGTCGAGTTGATTTGCTCACGCTGCCTCCTAAGCATGTCCTTGCACCGGAGACACTGCTCTTTTACATTCAGCTTCTCAGAATTAGAAGAAAAACTTGGCAAAGCAACAATAGGGGGGGGAAAAAAAAAATATGAATAATCTCAGAACAGAAGTTGCATTATGTGATGTGGTTGCCATGTGGTTAAGCCTGAGAGAGGATCATGCAGGCGCATTGTGGGAAAAATGATAACAGGCGAAACAATCCCGAGGAACGCTGAGGGTTTTGTAATAAGAGGTTATAATGCAAACCCGGCGGTACCGTGCCGCGGCCCGATGCCAAGCGATGTGGGAGAATCCGCAATAGCCGGGTGGGTGAGCCGGGATGGGGACGGAGGGGGTTGGTGTCCGCCCTGCCTTGGGCAGGCTGAATTCGGGTACCTTTGGCCACGTGGCTTCACCACGGGGGGGTTTAGGGTGGGGGATGCCCAGTGCATTCCCTTTGGGTACCGGTCCCAAACCTCACCAGGGGATAAACCATCACACAAAGTCAGGGCTTAAAGTCCGAGACAGACCCACAGCAAACCCTTGAGCATCGATGGCTCCGGCGCCTCCGAGGCAGCAGCCGGCGGAGCCTCACGGTCTCCCGACACCGCACACGCTGGCACCGACCAAAATGTGCTCGTTGGTGCTGACTCCTGCAGCCCTGTCCCTGAAAAGCCCAAACGTACCCCAAAATCTCACTTCACCTCATCAAAGAGATTTCCCTTCCACGGGTCACCCACCGGAGTCAGGCGTTCCAGGCACACAGGGAAAGAGCAGCCACCGAGCGCGGGTACCACGTGGCACCCAGCAAGCGGCTGGTGCCCACCACCCATCACCCACCCCTTCCCCAGCCACGCTCCCACCCCTGCCCGGGCTCTGCTCCGCACCAGAAGATTGTCCCCCTTCACCACCATCACAAAGGTGTTGGCCACCACAGGTTTGTGATGTAGCTACAGGAGTTGTCTTCTAAACATCACCCCTGGGGCAACGGCTGCAGAGAAAAGCAAGACTTCAGACGGGTTGAGATTCAGGTGGTTTAGGGGAAGCACTTAGGAACTCTACAACCCCACTATTTTTCCCCCCCAAGCAGTATAAGCTGCGCTGGGGAACCGTTATCGGAGCAAAACCGGCCCTGCCTCCTCTCACGTGCGCTGTCTTGGTACAAACGTGTGAGTGGGAGGACAGTCAGCGCAGCCAGCTGAGCCACGGGAAATTCGGGAAGCGTGGGGAAATACGTGCTTCTTAAAAAAAAAAAAAAAAAGGGGGGGTAAATCCCGTGAAATTCTATCAGCAATGTGAGTTCTGCTCTTCTACTGCTACAGCATTACGCAGCTCGCTTCTGGCCCGGACGGTGTTAACACCGGTTGGTGCAGCCACAGGCAGAATGTGCCCTTTGGGGTGACAACCACCGGAGCTGTGGTTCACGCGGGTCTCACCCGGCCCTGGTCCTGCCCGCACCGATGGGCGAGCGAACGCGACGTGTGGGCAAGCGAAAGCCACACGTGGGGCGAGGGGAGGAGGCAGACAGCGCTGTGACCTCTCCCCCTGGCTGTTGGGTTTTGGGGTTCCCACTCCACGCTGCGTGCTGTGGGCAGGGGGGGGGCTGCCATCCCCCCTACTCTGCCAGCCCGGGGCTGAGCAGCGCCCTCCTAAATCCGGAAGGCAAGGGCTCTGTGGTAAATTAAACACGCCGTGAAGAATTGGCAAAGCAGACCCTGCGCTGGCGCCTTGCTTTGTCTCGGAGTAATTTAGCAGGCTTTAATGAGAATTCATTCACATTATATTGTGAATAGCTGCTTTTATGGGAGACAAGAGGTGATGAACCAGTCGGAGCGGAGACGACTGGCACAGATGCCACCGTGCATCACCGCTCCCCCACCTGCCAGGAAGCACCCAAGGAAGAGCGGTGAGGAGCAGAGAGGGAGCAGAGGGGAGGGAAAAGAGCTTTCATGGGTGCAAACCCAACCTCTTCACCCCCTCAGGGTGGGAGGAAAAGTGGTGGAGGGGTTGGGATGGAGCTGCAGGACCAGCCGTCCCACCGGTGGCCCTGGCACTGTCCCGATGCCCTGGGGGGGGCCTGGTCCCCATGGACCAGCCCTGTTTCCCCCCAGGGATGTGCTCGCAGTGGCCAGAAGGCTCAAAAGCATCGCTGCCACCGGAGCCATGGGGTCCTGGCACGGGGGGACATCGGTGGCACCGTGCCCACTGCCCTCCGTCTGGGGAGCACAGAGCCCCGGGACAGGACAGCTCTGCTTCAAGAGTGACTGGATTCATACAATTAGCGACTGGTGCGAGGCGGCGGGATCCGAAACCCTAATTTGGCCTGATTAAAGCTTAATGATTCCAGCTTAATGATTAAAGAAATGCCCCAATTTCCTCGTTCCAAAGAGCCCTCGCTGCCAAAACTCAGGTGGAGCGGACACGCATGGGGCTGCAGCTCGTGGAGACAACCAGGGGAAAAAAAAATCAGGATTTCAATGGCTTGGGCCCAGCGAGAAGGATTCGTGCAAACAGATGAGCCAGTTAGCTAACGAAAGGGAGAAATTAAAGTGTTTTAATGAGGATTTCAGGATGAATAACAACCTGGCGGCCTCTCAAGCAGAAGAGGATTGCTGTGCGCAGTAATTTGAAGGGCAGCAGAGCCCGGGCTGGGGAGGGTGGGCTCAGCCCCCGCTCCCCCCGTCGCCCCCAGACGCCAGCCAGGCTCCCAGCCGAGGGGAAACGCAGGAAAACGCTCCGGCTCTTTCCCAAAAAACCACTCCAGCGTGGTGCGAGGCAGCCTCCCTGGAGAAGCACAGGCAGAAAATACAACTTACCCATCTGCGCTCGAGCTCTGGACCCCATTAAAGCGTCGATCGGCGGGGGGAGAGGGGGCAGCCTCAATTCACACAAGGTGCTCTCTTCATGAAAGCATCTTTTGATTATGTTATTGCAGCTATCAAAATATTGCAGAGTTCAGAGCATTCCTCAGGGATTCCCGAGCTCTTCAAAGACCAGAGGACCACGGCTGGGGAAAAAGAAGCCTTTAATTATGTCGGCTTCCATGCTTGTTTCTGCGGTGGAGTTCCTTAAAAAAAAAAATTGGGTCTAATGAGAAGAAATACATACGGCTTCATTGTTCAAACACAGAAAATAAAGCTGATTTTTTTTTTTTTCCTTTTTTAATAGATGTGCAAGTTCATTTTGGGCCCTACGGTATCATCCAGGACTGCATTCCGAGGGGCTCTGGAGCACAGAAAGTGCACGGTGTGGAAATCAAAGCCTGGCTGTGGAGCTGCCCTCCTGTCTCCTGTCCGGGCAGAGGCTTTTCCTCCAAACCCCAGCCCGGCCCCAATGCTCCCACCATTCCCCATCGCTCTCGCATCCTTCAGCAGCGTCTTCCTCCTTCCCAGAGACTTCAGACTCTGCAAAAGCCCAGGGCAGGCTGGTGGGGTTTCAGCAGGGTAATCTGCCGCAAACCCCGTCATTCTGTTCAGATGTTCATTTGAATCTAAATGCAAAGACTCATTTTAATCCCCAAACGTAAATAGCAAACAGCAGAGCTGGGTATTACACAACAGAAAGCACGGGCCAACCCTACATTTTAAAGAACATATTGAGTATATTCTTCTAATAAATTATCCTATCTAGCAAATTTAATTAATGGGCTAGCGTGCGGTGCAGCCTGCTGAATAAAGTATCTCTATCAGATCTGAAATGCTTTTGGAAGCTTTGAGTACTAATAAAGAGTGTTTTGTTCAAGAACTCACAGGGAACAATTACAAATAATTGCCCAGAAGGGCGTGTGCCTCATTTAAGTGACTACATATTAAAAATGATGAAGCACAATTAAAAAAAAAAAAAAAGAAAAGAAAAAGTCCTAATTATGAACCACAGTAAGAGTGACGAGCTTTGACACAGCGATTCCTGCCCGTCCCCACCTCCCTCCCTGCTCCTGGTGCTTTGCAGGATGAGTGGGGCTGGATTCTCCCGGGGTGGATGAGGAGCGAGGAACTTTCTGTAACTGCCTGAGGCGGTGGGAGAAATCACAGCCGGAGCCAGGGGTAGGAATTTGGACGTCCTGGTGTCCATCCCAACGTCTCTCTCGCATCCAGCCCCCAGCCCACGCAGCAGTGAAACAGTAAATCTGCGAGATCCTGCTGCTGGGCGGCAAAAGGCAGGACCGGGCGGCACAAGTCCTCGCTGCAATTGCACTAATGAGAGAATCAGCTCGTTAATGCGCCAGCTGTAATGTTCTGTTTCAAACCCGGGCAGCACACGAAGAGCAGTGCTGCAGGGGAAGAGGAGCAGGTTGTTCCCGTTCTTTTCCAGCCCCGCAGTTTTAAACCCCTTGACTCGCTGCTTGGAGGGGCATCTCGGAATGAAGCTTTTTTTTTTTTCCCCTTTTTTTAAAAATTGGTTGGAAACAGAAGCGCTGAGGTACCAACAGGCTGACTCCTGTTCTTACCTCTGCCATCAGAGTGGTTCCAAAGAATGTTTATCAATATGGTGATAGGCGCTTTATATAAATAAATATAAAAATGTATATATATATATTTATAAAGACTGCTCAGCACCTCCGGGAGGGCATGGCAGCTGTGGGGCTGGGCAGCCCCAGAGCCACTGGCCGCTCTGGCTGGAGGTAACTGGTGGTGGGAGCGGCCAGAGGCACCTGCCGTAAGGAAAAGGAGCTCAGAGTTATGTGCACCAGGTCTCACCACGTCAAACCTTTGCCTGGTGCTCAACAGAATCCACAGCAGCAGCCTGGACATTGAAGGAGTGACTCGCATCCTTCCAGCTCATTCCACGTGCCATCCCGAGTGTTAATCAGGCTGGAGAGGCTGGAGGTGCAGGAGATGCAGCCCATTCCCTCTGCGTGTGGGGTGGCAGAGCTGATCCCCCCCACCCCGGCGCTGGCAGTGCCGCCCCAGGAGCTGCATCCTCCTCCTCAGCCCCTTCCACCAGGCTTTGCCTGCCACATCCCTCACACACCCCGCTGGGATCCACTTTTCCAACCCATAAGACAACAACAGGCAGAGAACTTTTTTGTGATGGACAAAACAAAACCACAAACCAAACCAAGAAAACTCCAAGAGAAGTCACTCACTGTGAATAAAAGGTCTTCTGGGAATGTTCCCCCGTCCTTCCTCCCTTGAAGCTACGAAGCCGAGTGGGACTTTTTCACCCTTTTCCTGGGAATCAGGGTCTCCGTGAAGAGTCTGAGCTTCACAGGGGATCACGCTCACGACCAACAGGCTTCACCCGTGCAAACATTCACACCTTAAAAACAGAATTGTTTCCCAGAAATCATTAAAATCTCGCTGAGCCCTCTGAGTTTTAGGCTTTTCCTATTCCATATCATGAAAAAAGAAAAAACAAAACCCTAGTGCTCTCCAGGCTAAATGCGATCAGGCAGTTTTTCAGCTGGAGCTGTGAACAGAGGGAAAACAGGCAGGGGTTTGTGTGTTCTGCGTGTTCCTGTCGCAGCACTCACTGTTCATATCAAGCCGTTAGTGACCTGCCAGCGCCTGCCTCCCTCCTTTCCCACGGTGAGTACGGTATCAAGTCAAGTAAAAGAAAAACCTCCTTTAAAATGACTTCTCATGGCAGAAGGACTTACAAAGAGCAACTTTTTGAGAGGTTATAGCTGCAGCACTGGCGTTTCAGCTGCCAATTCTCTGCGCTCCTTGCTTTACATGACAATGGGGGAAAAAATCTTAAACATAGAGCGGTTCCCTTCCCCAGTCAGCGGGACACTGGCACTGTGATGGCTGTAATGCACAAACTAAAGCTCTGGCAATAACGAGCAGCAGAGATCGGAGACATAGGCACTGATGCCAAAAGAAAAAGAAAAAAAAAAAGGCACATTTAAAACCACCATAAAGACATAATTTTGCTGTGTTTTCACATGCAAATAATAAGCCAGGAGAGCAGCATCTCTGGCACCGAGAGCAAAGCAGGGTTCAAACCGGGCTGAGCCAAGCGCATGGTTGATAAAGTTTAGTTAGAGAAAAGCTCAGATTTAGCACGTAGCCCATCGTGCTCCGGGTCTGGAGCCGAGCCCTCGCTGCCCGGGGCTGCCCTGGGGCCATGGATCCAGCTCTGCTCCTCGGGAAAAGTGCATCCCCTCTGGGACAGCCCCGGCACCCCCAGGATACGCGGGTGGGTGGCTCTGGCAGGGGACTGGGGCTGGGGACAGAGGGCTTTGTCCCATCCTCCAGGCCAGAGAGCACACCTCCTGCTACACCCCAGAGCTGTGACACCTCGTGGTCCAGGAGATGTTTCCAGCTGGGCTTTTCAGTATCCATCCCCACCTCCGGGGTGTGCGTTCCCCAGGAGCCGGCCAGAGCTGACCCCTGCAGTCATTCAGGGGCTGGTGAATCCAAAATACAAAGCCAGTTATAAATCCAGCTCGCCCAGCAGCCAAGGCCAGGGCAGGCCACGGGTCGCAGAGAGATTTCATGCTGCCAGCGTCGCTGCAGCCCCAGCGCCTGGTGAAAGCAGCACCCAGCCCACCCAGCCCGTCCACGCTCTGCGGCTGGGGCTGAAGATGCACTTCCATGGCAGCCTGCACGGGTGCAGGAGCAGCCCGCAGGGACGCAGGAGCAGCCTGTAAGGATGCGGGAGCAGCACGCACAGATGCGGGAGCAGCCTGCATGGATACAGGAGCAGCCTGCAAGGATGAAGGACCACTCTGCAAGGACGCAGGGGCAACCTGCATGGATGGGGAGCCACCTGCAAGGATGCAGGAGCACTCTGCAAAATAAAAATAAATACCACTAAGGACGTGGGAGCCACCTGCATGGATACAGGAGCACTCTGCATGGATGCAGGAGGAGCCCACACATGCTCATCCACAGCCCATCTTTTTAGGAAAGAGCCACTTCAAACCCACCAGAGCTTTGGGTTATGTACCACAAAACACTTAACAACTCCTGCACAAGGGAAAAAAACCTCACATTAATGTTGTGGCAAGAGCCGATGTGGCACCGGGACCCCCGCACTCTGCCTGCCCAGGAGATGCTCCGGGCAGGAGCACGGAGCCCCGGCGGGATGCAGCGGTGCGTCCCGCATGGTCGGGAGGAGGATTCACCCCAGGGCCGTGGTACCCTGGGACCCAAAACAAACCCCACAAACCTGTGGTTCCGTGCCCTGCTACCGCCTCCGCAACACGCACGGGGTGTTTCAGCTGCAAACATCTCGGTTTGATTTCACCGGGCAAGAATGTTGCGAACTTGGGATTAAAGAACAATTTATTTCTAGCAATTTCTCCTCCTGGTAGAAGCGGCTCGGTTTTCCAAGACTCCATTTTTTCCAAAATAAAGTAAGAATTTAACCGTTGAAAGGAAGCAACCTGCTGCCGCATTTGTTTCCCTATTGCGGAGTCTCAGAACTTAGATTGGAAATGGAAAGGGGCACCTTTAAAACTTTAATACCATTTAAATGTTCCAGTCTCACTACTGCACCAGATCGTTCAGTAAAGTAGCTAATTAAAAAATGGCTGCTGTGATGACAGACTAGATTAATAGTTTTTGAAGAGCAGCCAGTGCACCAACTGCTCCTGTAGCCATGATGAAAGCTAATAATGTAGAAAATTCTGCCAATTCTTTTAATTCATGAATATTTAAGCCTGTGAAAAATCTGTCAGATTATAGCACTTTTCTGGTGATTTTCTGCTTAAGTACATTTATGGGCAAATGCCAGTTGCTCAAGAAACTTCAGTGGAATGTGGAGACTTTTTATTGTTTGCATCACCAGGGCCCTTCCCTCTCTCCTTGAGCTGTTTAACCCCTGCCAAGGCTGCGGGTTAGAGCCAGGGCAGCCGGCTGCTCCGCGCAGAGGGGCACCCACCCCCAGGCACCCCTGGGGTGATGCTGAGCCCCAGCTGCCCCCCCCTCACCTGTACGGTCCCCGGAGCCAGGGAATGGGGTGCAGCTTTGGGTTTATGCACCAGGATGGGAAGGAACCCAGAGATGATTCTCATTTAGGGATGTCTTTGCTGCAAGAAGGGGGAAAAATAATCCTATTTCCTTTTATAGGAGCACAAGTTGCCTGGG
Source organism: Arenaria interpres (assembly GCA_013399435.1). Lineage (NCBI taxonomy): Eukaryota > Metazoa > Chordata > Aves > Charadriiformes > Scolopacidae > Arenaria > Arenaria interpres. The sequence continues at coordinate 109,584 of VXAK01002017.1, forward strand.
GTCTCCCGGGCGCTGCCCAAAGAGAGGGGCCGAGGGAGCCGCCGGCTTTTGTGCTCTCCCCATTAGCCCGGTGTAATTAGACAAAACAGGGGCTGGCAGCGGCGAGGGCGGCCGCGGCGGGTCCCGGCGAAGGGGTCGGTGCTGGCACTGTGCCGCGGGCTCGGCTCCCAGCTGGCTCCGGCCAGCCCCGAAACAAGAGCCCGTCTGAAGCCACGAGTGGTTTATTGGCAGCAGATTCCCTGGCAGCTCCTCAGCGCTCTCCTTGCTGGTGGGCTGCGTTCTGCTGCGGTGCCAGGTGACTCATTTTACAGCTATTTGAAAAAAAAAAAAATAATAATAAAAATAAATACGCCAGGTGGAAACACAACCAGCTTCTCTGCTCCTCGAAGGGCTGGAGGCTGGCGCTTCCCGCGAGCACGTGGTGCGGTGAGCACGGGGTTATCCTCGAGACCGCCGCACAAGGGATGCTCTTTTCTCTCATTTCCAGCACTTTTCCCTGGCAAAACCTGCCCAATTCTCATTGCTGAGCCGCAGACTTCGTTCTGCCAGCTGGAACTGGAGCAGAATAAAGTCAAGCAGCCAGGAGGAGTGATGGGCCCTTCTCCTCTTCTCCTTTCCCGTCCGGAGAGCGCACCTGGGATGCGATGGGAGGTGAGCACAGACCTGAGCATCGCAGGGAGGTGCCGCCACGGTTTGGTCCTTCGCTCTCCAGCGGGGATGCTCCCATGGGAAGGGTGGGTGGGAAGGTATGGGCAGCTCTCCCTGCCTGCCAACAGCAAGGTGGGGAGGGGGGCAGCAAAAAGGGGTGAAAAAAAATATAAATAAGGGATGCTCAGCTGTCCTTACGTGCCGGGTGACCTTGTTTCAGAATATTTCAGAACGTGAAACACAGAGCGACTTGGGAACAAAAATGAGGAAACTCCACCAATATTCGGAACATGTTACCTAAAGCTGAAAATGCAGTTTATCATCCCAACCTGGCTGGCGAAAGGAAAGCCCACCATGGCGTGACGTGCTGGGAAGGCTCACGCTTCCAAACCTCGACTCCACATCTCCTCCATGCTGCCAAATTACACGAGCCCTTTAAAACGTTCCATAAACATCGCTGCGTAATTAAGCACTTACAGGATTTGCAGGCTCTTTGTCTCGCGGTGGGGAACGGCTCCTGTAAAGCTCTCAGAGTTTAGCGGATCAGCCCAACCCAAAGGTCCTCCAGCCCAGGAATAACTGACCAACCTGGGCTGGGCAAGTTCACTGGCGCTCAGGCACCTCTTGCCCTGGGAGGCAAAGCTGCTCCCGGCTCCCTGTCCTGCAGCAGCCGATAACGCTGAGCTCGTGGGGTGAAAATGGGCTGAAAATGGGCTTTATGGGCTCAGGGGGGAATTTCGACCTTCACTGAGGGCCGGGGTTTCTGCTCGGCTGCCGTGGGGGATGCACAAATCCACAGCGGGACGGAGGCGAAGACAAAGCACGGCAGAAAAGCCGAGACCCCCCCTTCCTCTCCTCATCACAGACCTTCAGCCACTTACAATGTCACTTCAGCTGAGTAATAAGCAATTATGATTTAATTACTCCAGTGCTCTTCAGCAGAATTTTCTGAATAATAATTGTCACTTTTATGGCACCTCATTTATCCTTCCACCTCTTCAGCTGGATTTATCCTGAGCCACGGCCAGTCTCGGCACTGCCGGAGCCGCCGGAGCTGGTCACCTTCCCTCCCGTCCCACCGTCCCTCTGTCTCTCTGTCCTTCCCACCGCCGCAGTTTGCCATGGTGGCACGGTGACGGTGACGGTGACGGCGTGTTCACAGCCACACAGGCGCCCGGTCCTGCAAACCTCGCAGCTCAGCGAGAACGCGACAAGTGCCGCTAATTCATAAATATTTAACACCCAAATCTGCTGCCTCCTGATAGCTTTTTCCAGAGTTTCTATTCTAATACATATTCCACCCCCTTCCCCTCCCCACCGGCCCTCCTTGGGTTTTTTTTTTTTCCCTTCCTCTTTGCCGGGCACTAATCCAAGTGCTGAGATGACTGTTTCACTTCCCTGCTGTCATCAGTTGTTTTTATCTTATCTGGACCGTGGATGCCAGTCAGCAACCCGCTGCGGTCTTTCCAGTTGAGTCCTGACCTCCGCAATCAGCCTCAAGATGTCCTGTAACAAGCAGATACGGTTACTCAACTTGTCCATCAGCACTTCTGGAGGGGGAGAGAAAAAAAAAAAAACTGGGAAAAAAAAAAAAAAAAGGAAAAAAATCCCCGCAGAAGACCGAGCTGACAGAAGACAGGGCCGGGGAGCTGCCGGGGAGGTGGCTCAGTGCTGGACAGGCTGCTCGGGGAAACCGGGCTGGGAATTTCATGCTGAATGGGGTTACTGGTGGTGCTGGTGCACCCGGAGGGATGTGGGGGTTCCCATGGGTGGGGATGCTGGGCCCACTCTGGGACCCCTCGTCGGCATGGCATGGCTCTGAACTGGGGCGAGGGGCACTGCAGGACAACCTTTAGGGTCTCGGGGGGACTGGGAGCAGCAGGAGGATGCTCTGCTGGGGCTGCAGGGGGGTCCCTGCTCAAGCTGCCTCTGGCATGTCTGCTCTGGGGTGGTCGTGGAATCATAGAACCATGGAATGGTTTGGGTTGGAAGGGACCTTAAAGCGCCCCCAGTGCCACCCCCTGCCCTGGGCAGGGACCCCTCCCACCACACCAGGTTGCTCCAAGCCCCCTCCAACCTGGCCTTGAACCCCTCCAGGGATGGGGCAGCCACAGCTTCTCTGGGCAACCTGGGCCAGGCTCTCACCACCCTCCTAAGAATTTCCTCCTAATCACCTTCCTAATGACCTTCCTGGTCACGGTTGCCCAGGTCACCCTGGCCAGCCCTCTGCCTCCAGCTTGCCTGGGGCTGGGGGTTGCCTCCTCCACCATGGCCCATTCTCAATAAAATCCCTCTTTTTCCTCCCAAACTGCTGCTTCATCCCTCCTTCACCGTGCTTTGCATGCAGGGGCACTCACCTACTGCTCTGGCTCCAGGGGAGAAAAATTCATCTAGGAAAAGGGAAGGACACGGCTGTTTCCCAACCTTCAAGGTGCCAGGAAGGTGCCACCTGGACCAGGGGACTCCGGGAGTGGTTCAGCCTGAGCTCCACCAGGTGCTGGGAGGAATCAGAGAGCATCTCACGCTCTGCTGCTCCATCTCAACCAGTGAAGCAGCAACGTGCAACAAGCCACAGACAGCCACGAGCACCACCACCGGCACCGCTCCCACATCTCAAGCCCCTTCCCTTCCCACCACACCAGGGACGTGTGTTCTGTACATCTTGTGTTGGACATCTCAAACGCTCAGAAAAAAGTTGGGGCTTTGTCCTCCAGAGTGCGAAATTAGCTCTGGGAACTAAAGGATTTGTTTTCTGGAGCTACCCGGTCTCCTGGGCAAATTCAATGCCTGTCCTTCTCCCTCACCCAGACCCCCGGGACCTTCGCAAGAGGAGCCCCGTGGAGCGAGCCAGCCCTTTCCCCGTCCCTCACTGGCACTCGGGAGAGCCGCGGCAATGAGCTCATCATCCTGACCTAGAAAAGAGCTCCTGCAGGCAGCACGTCTCCAGCTGCTTTGGGACAACTTCTCTTTCGGGTCGGACTGGTAAAAATGGGGTGCCTTTTTGGGGCCAGCCCTGAACCTGGCATTGCAGGTGTCTCCAAAAGGACAGGCACAGAACGGGGACACTTGCAGGTCGTAGGCTGAAAACAACGACAGCAGGGGCAATTTGTTGAAAACAATCAGAGCAGAGGGTTTGTTTCTCCCGTCCCCCCCCGGCAGCCAGCAGCAGGGCCAGCACGAGGAGCAGAGGCAGCGCTGGATGATGCTCCTTTGCCCCATTCCCAGCCTCGGCTGCCCCGGAGCCGGCGGCCGCATCCATCCCCTTCTCCCTCCCGATGCCTCGTCCCCTTCCCCCCTCACCTCCAGCATCTCCTAGCGCCAGTTCTCACAGTTAATTTACCAGTTTAATAACGGCATCGTGAAGGAGGGTGAAGCCAGGCTAGCACTGAGCCAGCTCAACTTTATATACATATCACCCAGAGTAAAAATGTCATGTAAGATTTACTCAACATGCGTTTTATCAAAGTGCTCGAGCGCTGAAGTAAAAGGGCTTTTAGTTACAGCAGATTGAAGGGGGTGGCATGTGGGGAAGGAGGAGGGAACGGATGGATTTTAGCTCTGCCAGAAGCTCTTGTTGCTTTTGCATCAACATCTTTATTTTCTGAGAGAGGATTTAAGACCTTGTTGTGTATAAACAACCGAGACTAGAGTAACTCGAACGGTGAGGAACTGTAAAAGGTTATACTGAAAAATGCTATTAGTCTGCATGAAATAAGATTCTTCCTGGAAACATGACACTGAACATTTAAGGGAGGGGGAGGAGTAGCTGTAAAATGGCTATAGAAAAGGGGTTACAAATTAAATATAATAAAAAGAATCCTTTTGAATGAGATCTTAATTTAACCTCAACATCACGACCATATATTTCAGGAAATTAATCCCTCGGCCTCCAATAAATCCCAAGTATAACACAACCACTGATGGTTCAGCAACGAGCCATTAGTATGGGCTACGGATCCTGCAAAACCACCAGAGCCATTATTTGGGAATGTGCTCACTTCCCCAGGAATAACGCAGCTCCTCAGCCATCCGGGCTGCCCGGAGCACGGCCCATGTCCGATAGACCCTGGTCCCTGGGGTCCGATGGCTTATGTCCCCCCTCTTCTCTGCCCCATCCCACCCCTCCTGGGACCTGGTTCCCGAGCAAACACCGTGCTCCGTGTCTGCAGGAATAAGGTGGGAGAGGTCTCAGGGAGGGGGTGGGTGCCGGCCCCTGAAGAAAAGCCCCGTGGCGGGGGGGTGGATGCATCTGGGGCTGGGTTTGTGCTGCTTCCAAAACACGATAGCCGAGGCCAGAAGTGGAAGAGCAAACTTCCCCCGGAGCCTTCCCCAGCCCTCCCCGCTCCGCCGCACGCCCTGCCAGCTTGGCACCCGGCTCCTCCGCGTACGCCCCAAAAACGAGGGAAGTCACTTCTAATGAGCCGCGAGTGTAACCTTGCTCTGAGAGCGAACATATGCCACCCCAGCTCCCTTGGCAAAGGCTCTTGGAGCCGGCTGCTGGCGCTTCGGGAAGAAGAGCTCTTCCCACCCAGGCTGCGGGCGCTTTGGGGGGCTCTCGAGGAGGAACAGGGAGACCGGGTGAAGAGCACCCAGGCTTTGCAAGGCTTCAGAGGACCTGCTGGCAGAGCCTGCCACGTCCCTGCTTTATGTCAGAAGCAGCCAGGCGTGCGAGCAGGCACACTCCTCCTGGAGAAACGGCCCTGCAAACCGTTTAGGGTATCATGGAGCAGTGATTTGGGTGGTAAAAGGCATGGCTACGTACACCAGCCACCCCGGGGTGATAGAATCAGGAGAGCATGAGGACGCAGAGAGCTGCAAAGCCCCCAGCATGGCCCTGAGGCTGGAGAGCCCACGCCTTCTCCCCAGCTTTTGTTCCCAGTCCCGAGAAGCGGCAGAAGCAGGACCATGTTCATCCTGACGGGCAGCCCCACGCGGAGCCAGCCCAGACTCCTTCAAGCTGGAAAATGCCTTTTTGACAGGGAGGGAAAACAAGTTCCCTTTCTGAAAGTTTTTCTGTCAACAGTGTAAGTTCAGGGTGAAAACCCAACAATGTGTCCAAAGGCATCCCAGGAAGGGTTGCCACAACTGAAAAAAAAAGGCAAAAATACAATTTTTGATGGGTAATCGCAAGCAGACGGACAGGATCTCCCACCGTCACCTCTCTGCACCCCAGCAAACCCCTTTCACATGGTGCATGGTGTCTCCGGGCTGGCTGACTCGCCCCGGGGCTGCCAGGAGCCGGGTGGCCACCACACCGACCTCCTCCGAGCAGAAAGTTTCCTACATTTACGGCGGGATCTCCTGCCCGCGGCCGCAGCGGGGGTTCCCCACCTGCAGGAGCTGCCCGCGGTTGGAGAAGGCGCGAGGTGGGAACGGGAGGTGCTCGGCTTTCTCATCAGCCGCCGACCTTCTCGTTGGGTGCACAGCCCCCTTCCCCAGTGGCCCGCGTGGTTCTCGCTGCAGCGGATGCTGTGGTTTGCTTGTCTGAAACAAATTGCGCAACCGGCTCAGCCCGGCGTTGAGAAGCATTAGCTAAAGCAAAGCAGCTCTAATAGTGCTGGTCCTGTACGTCCCGCTGGGAGACTCTCAATTGATGGAGTTACAAGAGATGAAATATTCAGTAGGATTAAGAATTTGGAGGAGGTGGAAATCAAAGTGAAAAAGAAAACAAGTGAAAACAGCTTAATCTAGCCTTCTAGCATTAATTGTCACTGGGATTCGGGCTAAAACAAACACAGCAAAACGAGCTGCCAATTCGAAAGGGGAAGGAAGAGGGCGAAGACGATTCCCATCGCATCGAAAGCAACCTCTTTCTCTCCGCGCCGCCGCAGAGGGGAGTGGGTTCGGGGGGGGTGGGCAAGAGGCAGCAGGCAGGGACCCCCCCATCCCTCCTGCCCCCGCCGCCCTCCATGCGGGATCCCTCCTTCCCCCACGGGCAGCGATGCCTTTAGCCAAGGTGCCACCAGCAATGCCCCCCTCCCCGGCCGGGCGGGACCCCCGGGGCGCCGCAGCCCCCTCTCGTTGCTGGCGGGAGGAGCAGAGCCCCCCGCATTGCCCTCCCGCAGCAGGGGGGGGCAGAATACGGTAGAGCCGAAGCCGAGTTATCCAACACTGCAATTTAAGTTGACAATTACATGGTAACCGACTTGCACACAAAGAGAGGCTCTGGAAGTATTCCCAGAATACAGAAGTCTGACAGTATCCACCCAATTTGTTGCAACAACAAAGAATACTGGAATATGTCCTTTCATTTGGCAGAGGAGTATTTTTTTTTATTTTTTTTTTTTTAGGCTAGGTGGAGAAATGTAGCCTGCTATTTAAGGAGCATGTTGTGCCTTGAGAGTGACAAGCCAAGAGTTTCTCTAGAAAGCCAAACTCAAACACAAATTGCATCCTGCCACCCAAGGAACTCAATTGCACCAGGGAAGGAAATTAGGGGGGGCTGCATCTGCCGCGGGGGCCTGCACTCTGAGCCTCGGGACGATGAACCTTTCAGGGCTCCTTTCTCCACTCCCCTTCCCCGCACGAGCTCCAGGAAAAACATCTCAGCAAACACCTTCCTTCATTTAAACATTCTCTTCACGGCAAAGCCCAATCATTTGCAGGTGTCGGTGCCGCTGGAACAGACCCAGTGAGGCTGTTCCCGAGGGAACCAGCCTGTTTTACCCTCCCGGGGCCTCGGCACCTCCCCAGGGCCCCTGCAGACACCACCCCGGGTGCCCAGGCTCCAGCTGGGGATCTGGGAGACCCACGATGTGGCCACTTGCTCTGCAAGTGTCAAGAAACCAGAGTCCAGCTCGCGTGGGGAGACGGAGAGGCAGGACTGACGGCACAGCAGTGACAGCAGGGACGCAGAAGGAACCGCTTGTTAACTTTATCATCTTATGCTGGTACTTTTATAATAGAATCTTCTAGAAAAAAAAGAAAAAGAAAAAAAAAGAAAAAGAAAAAGAAAAAGAAAAAGAAAAAGAAAAAGAAAAAGAAAAAGAAAAAGAAAAAGAAAAAGAAAAAGAAAAAGAAAAAGAAAAAGAAAAAGAAAAAGAAAAAGAAAAAGAAAAAGAAAAAGAAAAACCCCAAAATTCTAACAGCAGATTTGTGTGCCGGAAAATCAGCAGGCTACAAAATAAAGCAGTTCAGAAAATCAACCCTAAAAAGTAAAACCAGTGGCCTTGGCATGCTGCATCACAGACCCAGGGGAGAGAGGTTTTGGGTGCCCCCAGGCTCCGCTCTCTGGGATGGAGAGATTCCCAGGTCCCTGTGTTTTCTCCAGCCCCGTGACAGCGCAGCGGGACACGGGCAGAGCCTGCTGGCTGGGGAAGGGACGCTCGAGCACCCGGGTTTGCTCTGATAAAAGACAAAGAGGAGGAATAAAGACTTTACACCCCCAGCACGGACATCCCCAAGGAGATGTCTCTCTGTCACCCAACCCTGGTGTAGGAGCAAAAGCCCAGCTCCGGGTATTCCCACATCACCAGGCCCCTCAGCCGCTTCCAAAGGTCCCTGACAAAAGGTGAGTGGCACAGGCATTTCTTGGGATGGGTTTCTGTTGTTTTTTTTTCTCTTGTGGCCTTGCTTCTGGTGGAAATTAGCTTTCCAGAGCAGAAACCTCAAGCCATAGCCACATTTCTGAACCGGTTCATCGCTGCCACCATTCCACAAACCACTTCCTTCCAGGTTTACCGGCAGCCGGTCCCCGGCGGGCAATGAAAGGGCAGGAGCAGGGCGGGCGGGCGGCCAGGAGCTCTGCATCCCCATCCCCGGGCTTCGCTGCCAGCGGGCACCTCCGGCAAAGGGGGGGGTTCCCTCTCCCCACTCCGCAGGGCACCGCGGGCAGACGCCGAGAAGCCCCAACCCAAACCCACAGGACCCGGCTCAGCAGGAGCTTGGTCACACCAGCCCTGCTCCAGCGCTGGGGGAACCACAGCCCCTGCAGCACAGCCCCGCGGTGAGGAAGCATCTTTTTCAGGGGGAAATGAGCTTTTACGGCCCTGCAGATCCTCCTGGGAAGTTTGGAGGAGCTCAGGGACAGCTGAGCCACTGCAGGCAGCAGCCCTGCCGCCTTCCCCTCCATCCCACAGAACTGGAGATGCTGAGCCCAGCGTGGGGACAGGAGGTGGCCTGGGGGTAGGCAGAGCCTGGCACCGACCACACGCTGCGGGGTGCTTTCAGCAGCCGAGCCAGAGCTGCTGACATGAACCCAGCACCCTCACGCTCACAATCCTGACTTTTCCAGGCAGAAGCAAACCCTTGGCTCACACGAACAGGATTTTGGGTGCAGGAGGTGTGGGAGAGCCCAAGGATGGCACCGAGAGAGGAGCCACAAGTCACGGCCACCCCAGACACAGCCAGCAAGACACTTGCACTCAAAATTAGTGTTTCACAAGAAGTCACTGGGAAAGTGCAGCACCTCGCTGTCTCCGTCAGCCGGTGGTTTAGCAAACTGCCGCCCCGCCACTGTTCTCCCCTCTTCCTCTTCCTCCTCCCCCAGCCCCTGCCCTGCCACCCCCTGCAAAACCTTCCCACCCGGCAGAGACACAACCACTCCACCACGGGTACTTTGCAAAAGCTGGAGTTGGGAAATTTAGAGCAGAGCAGGAAAAAAGGGGAAGAACTTGAGGGATGCTGGGAGGAAACTGAGAGCACAGGGGCAGGAACCCCACGGGTTTGTGTAATGGACTGAGGACGTGAACTGCCCTCCATGGGCACGTCCCTGGAGCCGGGGTGAAAGTCACAGCACCCGGAAGGAGGGACACAGCCCCACGATGCTGAAAAACCCTCCTCTGAGCTTCACGCCTTCCCCGGGGAGGCAGGCACAGGTCTGGCTTTCCTGGGCTGATGCCATAGGGCAGCAAAAGCCTGCGCAGGATGGGAGTGAAATGAGACAATTTCACCCCGTTAAAGAGCCGCCTTTCCCCCTCAGCCCCACGGGGCAGAGCCCGCAGCCACCAGCCGTCCCAGAGCAGCATCGCCCCTGGGTCCTGCCCGGGACACGCAGGGCCACAGGGCAGGATTCATCCCTGTCACCCACGAGAGGCAGGACCCAGCGGGACATGGGGTTGTTTCAGCCCCCAGGACGAGTTTCTCAAAATTACTCAACAGAAACCAGCTCAATTCCAGTGAGCTCTTCAAGCAGCCGCAGACCTGCTCGCCTCCCACACTGCGGTCCTGGGGGAGCAGAACACCCTGTCCCCGTGTCCCCCCATCGAGCTCCATGTCCAGGGGGCTGGCAGCAGAGGGGACAAGTGGGACCTGTGGATCTTCCATCGACATGGACCACTTGCAGCCCACCTGCAGCCAGGGAGTGGGGGTGGCAGCAAGAGCATCACTGCCTGACCACAGAGAGTTGTTTTCTTTGGAGAGGATCTCAACTTGAAGGGAAAAAAAGAAAAGGCAAAAAAAAAAAAAAA
>VXAK01002017.1:122093-236513 GCA_013399435.1 Arenaria interpres
GTTCACACCACGCAGCATCTCCTCCCTGCCAGCCGGGGTTACGCTCCGCAGCGCAATTAGGAGGAGAAAAACAATTACGTGGTAGAAAAACATGCGAGAGAAACAGCGAAGCGTGTTTCTGGGGCGGGGGGAGATGTTATCTGTGAAGCGAGATTGTGCTCCCAGNGTCAAAATTCCCACCGATGAAATGGGGCTGGAGCTGTTTCCCCAGTGGGGGCTGGTCCCTGCCCGCTCCAGCACAGCCAAAGGACTTGCCTCTGATGAGTTTATTCCTCCCCAGAGGTGTCAGTGGTGCCCGACCAGCACCCGGGAGGCTCAGCAGGACCCAGCAGTGAGCAGGGGCTGGGGACAGCACGGGGAGCACCCCCCAAAGCTGGGCTCCTCATCCAGTTGGCCAGGACGAGGTGCAAACCCCAGGAAGAGCCCAGCTCGCAGGGGGCCGGGGGGGCTTGCCAGCCCACCCATGCCTTAAATCCAGGCTGGGAACCCCCGGGGCCCGCTCCTGCCCCTTTGCAATGGGGCAACCAAACCCTCCCCACAGCAGCAGCGATAGCCGAGGTGTCTCTGCACAGACCAACAGCAAACAAACCCATTTCAAAGAGGCCACCAGCACCCCCAGGGCAGGAATACTCACCACCCTTGGTTGGTTTTTGGGTTTTTTTTGTTTTTTTTTTTATGAAAGCAGCTCTGCGCGGCGGCTCTGGGAACAGCCACGTGCGCCTGAGCCCTGCTCAGGATTTTGCTCTTGGCTGCAGGTAATAACCTGTGCCCCGAGTTGGCTCAGCAGGAGCAGCACCCGCTTCAAAACCCAGGCTGCGCTGGCATCCATCAGCGCTGCCCCGAGGAGGAACGGGGAGCCTCTCCCTCCCCGCCACCTCCCTTCCTCTGCCTTAACCTTTTTGGCTCCTTTATTAAAGCAACTGAACAGTTTAGACTTTTTTTTTTTTTCTCTTCTTCTCCCCCCTTCTCCTGTGTGGTTCTCGCTGTAATCTGCCTTGAATATTTGATGTGGAATCCCTCGTGAGAGCGAGAAGTGTTTTTATGGGCGCTGGAGGAAAACTCTTGCAAAGAAGAAGTGGTAATGAGTACCCCTGAGTACCCTCTCGGTTTCACAACTGCCTATGTTTAAAAATGAGCAGAAATTGGGCAAGTGGTTCTCATCTGGGAGCGGAGCAGCCTCTCGCTCCCAGCAATGCTCTGCCTTCCAGTAGCTCGGCAGAGCCCAGCAACACTTGTTTATTCCAATTGAAGCTGACACCAGCAGCCGTCCAGCCCAACCAGCTGAGCTCATGTGGGTCCTGTTTTATTTCCAACTCAGATTAACAGCGACTCTTTAATTTCTAATGGCCCAGGCTGGGACTTGCAGGCAGTGTTCAAACAACACGAGGGGCCGCGGCTCCGCACGCCCCTCCGCTCGCCTGTCCCCTGGGTGACCAAACATCACCATTTTGCACAGAGCAAGAGCTCCCATCCCAATTACAGGGGATGAACTCGCAGGAAGCTTTTCATCACACGCACACACACACATTTCTTTTTTTTCTCATATCCAGGTCTCTGAATTTAACACAGCAGACACGATCCCTCTCCTTTTCAAAGGCAAAATATTCCCTTTCATTTCCAGACCCCCGCACATCATAACCCAGAGCAAACTCCGCGCGGAGCTGCACAGCGACGCCCTGGTTTGGCGTCGGAATAAATAGCTTGGAGAAGCCCTGGAGCTCTCTCTGCTCCTCTGGAAAGGGGTTTGCCCCCAAAGCACGGCCAGGCTGGTGGCGGGATGGGGGGCTGTGAAACGCTGCGGGTGCTCGTGCCTCCCCGTGCCTGCAGCACCCCACGGCACCCCGGCAGGACCACGCAGCAGCAGCACCCCCACAACAGCATCCCACCGAAAACAGGCTCTTCGAGAGCAGCGGGCTCCTGCTTCACCGGGAAGCGGGCGCTTTCCAAGGCCACGGCTCATTCCCAGGGACAATTGCTAACCAGCCACAAAGCGGGAGCTGAGGCAAATCCCTGGGACAAATGAGGGCCGGCTGGTGTCTTGCCAAAGCCGTGTCCCTGCCCGCGGGAAGAGCCGGAGCCAGGGCTCGGGGCACGCACGGCTGGCTCCGGCCGAGCCCTGCAAGGAGCAGGGGTCCCTCTCGGAGGTGGAGGGCTTGATGATTTTAGCGAGGCTTAACGAGTTATTAGTGCAGCTTGGGCAGGGCTGGGGGGGGGGTATCCCGCAGCTGCTGGGGCTTTGTCTCTCAAAACCCCGAGCAACTTCTCCTTCCTGTGCCCCGGGGGGGGCCATGCACAACCCCTCACCCATGCACGACCAGCAGCCCCCACCCGCCGGTGGGATTATCCACCCGTTCCCGGACAAAGCGGGGCTGCTGCTGTGCAAAGGCTGTCTGCAGGCCACCGGCTGCCCGGAGGAAGGCCCCGCAGAGCCCTGGGGGCTCACGCAGGGTGCCCGTAGCTTCCCAGCCCCTCTGCCAGGGATGCCACGGCACCACAGCTCCTGCAGAGATGTCAGGATTTGGCCCGGGAGGCTGCAGCATCTCACAGGCTTTTGTGCAAGAGCTCCCGAGCCACATCCCACGTCCAGCTCCCTCCCTGCCAGCAGCCCCTCTGCTTTCACCATGAACCAGACCGACCTGGGCAACTGGAAGGAGCCAGAGCGAGGATGCCCCAGGCTCCCAGATGAACCAGCACCTTGTGGCAACACGGGAAAGGGATTTGGTTTCCCGCCCTGAGCTGGCTCCCGTCCCCCCAGCGCTGTGCTGCAGCAGGATCAGAGAACGCGATTAAAATAGTGTCATGTTACCTATCAATAATAAATGACCAGAATAAATTCGCTGCTCTCTGCTTAATAACCCTACCGGATTTCCATTTAAATATCTGCACAGAAATGGGTCCTTGTTCAATGAGCCTTTCAGACGGATGCAAGTGCCCCATTTGCAGGGAGGCAGCCCGGGAGAACCTCGCCTAACTTTTAATGGGAAAGTGCTTTTCTCCTGCCGCAGGACCACGCTGCAGCAGAGGGCAGGAGAGAAGCCTGGGATGGATGAAATAAATTCAATACCAGTGGTGTGCTCCTGCTTGGATGCAGCCTGAGCATTTGCACCTTCAATTCCCCGTCAGTATTTGCAGCTGGTAACCTCTACCCCTGCTGATCCCTGGCTCCCATGCCCAGGGACAGGATCCCAGGGCCGTGGCCAACAGAACAACAGTGAAGCTGCTCCCGAGATGCTCCCTGCTCACAAGAGGATGTAGCAGAGCCCCCAAAGCATGAAATTCAGCCACCAAACCCCTTTTGACCTGCCCCATGCAAGGAGCAGCGATGCTGGGAGAGCGTGGCCCATCCTGCTGCGCGCCAGTCCCTTGGCAGCCTCCCTGAGTCCCAAACCACTCTGTCCCCGGGGATGCTCTGCCCTTTCCCAGGCGTCTTTTAGCCCAAATGGCTCCTGGCATTTGTATTAAAGATGCTACAGGCCCAAGGTGGCTGCATGTTCCAGGCGGTGGCTCCTGGAGGAGGATGGACTGAGGGGTACCCCCCAGCTGCAGGAGCCGCCCTTCATAGCCTAAGAAAGCCACTTTCCCACCACTGCAAAGTGGGACAGAACAAGTGGGCCAGCACCAAACAACCCTACTTCAAGCAGGTCTCTGACCTCCTCCTGGCTGGCGGAGCCTCCAGTGGCACAAGTCGTCCTAACCCTGCTGTCCCCTGCAGAGGGGTGGTGGGGCAGGACCAGCACAGCCCGAGGTCCCCTGTGCAGGTAGGGATGTGGCACGTGGGTCCCAGAGGTGCACAGAAGCACCTTCACACCGGACCCTCCAGCCTGAGCAGAGAGCGGCACTGAGAGGGCATGGGCTGGAGCATCCCATGGGACGCGGGAGAACCCCACGGGACTGAAAGAGGGAGATTTAGACCAGATATTAGGAAGAAACTCTGCTGGGAGGGTGGTGAGAGCCTGGCCCAGGTTGCCCCAAGAAGCTGTGGCTGCCCCATCCCTGGAGGGGTTCAAGGCCAGGTTGGAGAGGGCTTGGAGCAACCTGGTGTGGTGGGAGGTGTCCCTGCCCAGGGCAGGGGGGAGGAATTGGATGAGCTTTAAGGTTCCTTCCCACCCAAACCAGTCTGTGATTCTATGACATGCCCAGGGGACACAGCCTCTGGGGACCTTGCAAAGACCTTCAGTTTTGTCCTTCCTGCAGGGAAGGCATGTGCCTAGGTCAACACAGTTTTCTTTTGTTTCAGCATTCACATAAAGCAAATTCAAAAGGGAGGGAGAACAAAAGGCAGAGGGGACCTGGGATTACCAGGAGCTCACCCAAGGAGCTGAGGAACTGGCGCTGGCGCTTTGAACAGCAGTATCACCCACACAGCCAACCTCCTGCGCGCCCCAACTGGTGGCTCAGAAGTGCAAGGGGCGCAGCACGTGAGGGTGCCGGGAGGCTCACCACCCCCTGCCAGCCCCCCCTGGGGAGAGGCTTCCCACAGACCTTCAGCAGAGGACCCCAAGCCCGCAGGAAACGCAGGGCATCAGGCTGAGATTAACCCCGAACGATCACAGGGGTTGGTTATTTGTGGCAGGATGGGCTATCTGATGGAAACCCAGATTTGGGAGCAACTTTCTCTCCTTGCTACATGCCTGAGCAACACAAGAGCATTACACCTTCCTCTAGGAGCCCTGTGGGAAGGGCGGAGGAGGAGTTTGACTCCCTGAGTGCTCTTCCTGGCATCCCATCTCCAGCTCTTCTGCAGCCCTCTGCTTTCCATGAGTTAAGTATTTATCAATGCTTATAAAAACTTAAAGGATGGGTCTCAGGAGGATGGGGACAGTCTTTTCTCATTGGTGGCTGGTGACAGGACAGGAGGTATCTGGCACAAGCATGAACATGGGAAGTTCCACCTAAACATGAGGAGGAACTTCTTCACTTCAAGGGTGGCAGAGCCCTGGAAGAGGCTGCCCAGGGAAGTGGTGGAGTCTCCGTCTCTGGAGACATTCAAACCCTGCCTGGACACGTTCCTGTGGGACCTGCTCTGGGTGGACCTGCTCTGACAGGGGGCTGGACTCGATGGTGTCCAGAGGTCCTTCCTAACCCCTACAGTTCTGTGATTCTTCTCCCCCAGCAGCCGGGGAAGCCCAGCTCAGCCCATCTGGTTCACCGAGGGCAGCAAACGGGCACATCCCACCCATGGGGGCACCAAGCCCGGTGGGCCAGCGAGCCAAGCTTTCCCCTGGCCACCATCTCGGAGCCCGGCGCCCGCCTCGCCGCGCCGTCCGTGCAGAGGAGCATGTCAGCGGGGCTGTTGCGTGCATTCTATTTTGCTTTTTTAAACATGTCAAAGCAGACTTGTTTCCCCTCCCGTTGCTCTCAGATGTGGTTGAATTGTTTTCGCCAAAACTTCCCAAATACAGAGTTTCAACCTAAAGCAGACATTGCCCACAGAAAGTTTTCCCCCCAAGCTAGCTGCAAAGTTATAAGCAAATAAAACTGGATTTAATAATGGGAAATATTCATCATTCTTGTGCATAGGCCTCTGAAGTAAAACCACCCTCGTAGAAGACATCCTTCTCCAGTAAAGCAGTTTGTGCTGGATGCTCGCTGCTTTTTGGACCAAAGCACATGGAAAACCGGGTTTATTTTCCCTTCATGTGGGCACAATCTCCCAGCAGCGTTCGAATCGCCTTTCTTTATAGTCTTAAAAAATTAAGTCTATATTAAGACTTTGTTGCAGCCTTTTTTCCAGCCAGCTCCTCCCCAAAAGCTTCCCAGCACAGCGAGGTCCTCGGGTCTCCCTAAAATCCCACCCATCAGTTCATGGGCACAGAAGGATCCTGCTCTATTTTCCAGTCAAAACCAGCAATGAGAGGAATAGAAGCCTCTTAAAGCAGCTGCAGGAGGGAGGTGGGAAAGGGGTCTTGTGGGGCAGCACGGCCGTGGGAGCCCTCACCGTCACCAGGGACCGACTCGGAGCCTGTGAACAGACGTGGCCCCTGCACAGCATCCTCCTCCGCCCGCTCCCATCGCCCCCGCGCCAGACGGGGGGGCGCAGGCAGAGAGCACCCCCGGCACCTCCAGTCTGCCCTCTCCCCATCACCGCTTGCCCAGCAAGCAAAGCTTTAATTTGATGGGGTCCTCAATGCCTCAGAGCTCCTTGCTCGTCGAGCCTAGAAACTAATTAAACCTGACCGAGGAAGGATCTCAGACCCTGTGTCTTTTTTTTTTTACTGTTATTATTATTATTGGAAACCGTGAGAGAAACACCATCGAGCGCAAAAACACAACGCGGTCGCAACAGCAACGTAAACGTGGCAGGGAAAGTGTCTCAGGACAGGGAGTCCTCAGGCCTTCACACAGTGCTCCTAAGGAGGTAGCTGTGAACGAGGTGGCCCCGTAACACCCCGCTCCCAGGGGAGCAGGGCACAGCGCCCCAGCCCCCCCGGGCGCCGTCAGGCAGCAACATGTGTTTGAACAGGAGGCTCCTGGGCTGGGCTTTGGGATCTGCAGGAATTTCTGACGGGACGTTGCACAAGCTCCATCAGGCGGGGGTTTTAGGGTGGTGGGTTTTTTTGTTTGGATTTTTTTGTTTTGTGATTTTTTTCCAGAGGGGACACAAAGCATCCCCCGTTGCGGGTGCTCTGGGCAGGGCAGCCCAAGGTGTGCAGAGCTGCTTGCCAGCGCCAACACCACCCGTCCCCAGACCCCTCCGTCCCACCGGGGCACAGCACCAGGGGTTTTACTTGGTGGAGGTTTTCGCCAGTGCATGAGGTTTATTGAGGGGTTTGGAAACAGGAAAAATAAGCAGAAAGCTACAAGTCCACTTCAATCAAGCACAGTGCACAGATGGATCTCTCCCGGGAGGTGAGAAGGGAGGAAAACCAACAACGCTCCAGGTTTTTTCTCTCTCCTGGGGATCTGGAGCGACGGAGAGGACCACAACAACCTTGCACGCACCACTGCATTCCAAATCTCAGGACTGAAACAGCACTTTGCCGTGTCCACATACACCCCCCGCCTCTTCACCCTGCTCCCCCGGGCCACAGAGCAGTGAGACCGAGGTGAGGGACTGCCTGATCCGCTGGAGGTGACACTGGGTGCAGGTCCTCATCCCCCACACAGACCCGGCTGGCGGGGGGACATCGCAAAGTGCAAGGTTCAGCCCTGATGGCACATCCCCGCTGGCTGTCCCAAATAGCCAAGAGCCCTCTGCAAACACCCATGAAAGCATCCCTGGGCTCATTTCAGCCCAAAAACAACGCAAGGGCTGAGAAGACCCCAACCTGACACAGGGACAACCTCGTACTGTCTGATCCCAGAGGCCACGCATGCCCAGGAGAGCACGCACCCCAGCTATGGCGAGGAGGAGAAGGAGAAGCAGGTTTCTGGCTGAAGAAGGCCAGAAAACCCTGGAAGTTCTGGCTCACAGACACCGTTTGTCTCAGTCTTTCACAACCCCATCCGCTGCACGCTCCTGCTCTGCCGTGTCAGGGATCGGTGCCTGGGGGAAGGTCATGCTCCGTAATTCGCCATCAAGGTACCTCCCAAGCCGGGGAATTTATTATTCTCGCTGATAAGCTATGATCCCTTAAAGACACTTCCCTGTGTCCTTCCATCTTACACAGCTCCTCTCCGCCAGCCTGGGAGGTGCTTTCAGATGCTGCCTCTGGTTTAAATGGAGGATCACAGGGAGCTGGGGAAAACGCAGCTATTTGGAAGTGACAAATCGCCCGTTTTCCCCAGGAGCATCTGCAAAGCGTGAGCCTCCAAGCAAAGCTCCTCTTCCCAGAAAAGGAAGAGAAGGAAAAGAGCAATGCTTCAAAAAAAAAAATAAAAAATCACAGCTTCCTTTACAGGGATTAAAAAGGAAAAAGATGCAAAACACCCCATAAATTCCCATCTCTCCGAGGCAGAGGCATGGAGGAGGAGAGAGCTCAGTTGCCCGACAAGGGCAGCGCAGCATGGCACAGTCCTCCGTCACCGCAACACCTTCTCCCCAGAGATTTCAGACCAACCAATTCATTTCTACGCAGGAGACAGAGATCATTTGTCAGCTTTAAAGAGGGACACCATCGTCTCCCTGCTGTCAGGCCGCGGCGAAGGCGGACAGCTTCATTTGGAAAGCAAGAATTGCTTTGGGTTTGCTGAAAGCACTCGCCAGGATGGCAGGGATGGAGGTGTGGAGGTATCGCCCCCTTTCCGATACCTGGGCTGGGGGAGACAGGAGGGAGGTCACAGACTCATCCCTGCTCCTTGTTAATTTTTCACTCCAAGCGACCCGCTACAAAACAAGCCCCAAACCACGTAACCCGGCAGCCCGCGGTAACAGGCTTCCCCATTTCAACGTTATTCATCTGAAAGACCGGGTGAATGTACACAGAGAAAGAAAATATTTGTAGAAATCAAGAAATCAAGCCTGTGAATAATGTATCAATCAACAGCCTTTTCTTTTGGACTCAACAAGTACCATTCAAAGCGCTCAGAAAAAAGAGTGATTCATCTCCAATGTTATTGTTAAAATCCACGCCAATTTGTTTTTAATAGATACCAAGCACTCTGATGAAGAGCATCAGGAATAAAGTCTTAAAAAAATTATTATATCTTTCTAAAGAGCAAGCTGATTTATTACCCCTTAAGCCTAAAAAAAACCCCAAACAGGTAAAAAAACCCAAAAAATAAAAAACAAAACAACAAAAAAAACCAAACAGAAAGCTTTCTGCATCTCTGCCAAAGCTGCTGGTGGGGCGGCAGCGGCTCGGAGCAGGGCTCCCCTGGCAGTGACAGGACTCTGTGGGGACAGAGTCACCCTCGGGGACCCAGGGACTGCGCAGAAACGCGTGGGGTGAAAGCACAGCAGAGGCAGTAGGCATGAAGAACTCAATTAACCATCCGTATGTACCCCGAGCGGCCGTGGCTGGTGTTTAATTTAATTGCAGAGAGAGCAATAAACCTTCCTGGCCTCAAAACGCATTTGTTCTGTTCTCATCATACCCGGCCTCGCCAGCCTGACCACTGTCCGTGTGAAAAACATGAAGGAAAACCAGCAAATCCCAGAGATGACAATCGGGGAGGCCACTCACTGGGAGACACCTCCAAGGAGCGGGCACACGAGTGGCTGCAGCCACCGCCATGCCCTGCCAGCCCCGGGTCCCAGCCTGTGCCCCGCAGGAGCCCCCCGTGGCTGGGAACTGGTTGGTGAAAGGGGCGAGAGGGAGAAAGATGCTGGTCTGTGGTGGCCGAGAGCCCTCAGTAACACTCACCCACTCTGCCGACTGCCCAGGTCTCTGCCGCACGCTGGGGACCCCGTCCCTGCACAGGTCACAGCACCCATCCTCAGCAGAAAGGGGTCTCACGGGCGCCGAGACCCACCGAGTGCTGCTACACGTCAGCGGGGGAGCGGGAAATCACTGCGGCGCTATCCGGGCAGCAGGTCCAGGCTGAAGGCTGCTCAGCAACATCAGAGAGAGCTTGTAATCAAAAGGCAAAATGATCTGGGAAGAACTGAGGGTAAGGTGATGCTAAGGTGACTTGCAGAAAGGATACCAGTCCCTCTATTGAAGGTCTACAACATACCTAGAGTGAGCCCATCCGTCCCTGGAGAACGGGACAGGATGCAGCGATGCTCAGCACTAGGACCGGTTTGCAGGGAAGAGGATCCTCCCTGTCCAGAAGACAAGAGCAGAAATGCACTGTGAAGGAAGCCCCAGGTGTCAGGGGAACACCACAGAAAGGTCCCTGAGCACTAAACCAGCAGTTGCTGCCACTTGTTTCCCAACACCACGTGAAGCTCTAGGAGATAAACCAAGATATTACTCACTCACGAGCAAGGCCGAGAGGGCTGAAGGGCTTCCCAGGTCCTACTCCCCAGCTTTGCCTGGGAAAGAAGGCAGGGGAGAAGCCAGCACACCTTGTCACGCTGTTCATCTCCAGGTCACTGACTGGGAAACACCAAAACGCTCACATCTGATGAAGGTGGCTCTTGTCCCTCTTTGTGCACTCCTGGCAGGTCCCCATGGTGCCCCCTGCTCTGCAAAGGGCAGGGGGGGCCCGGTTGTGCTGCCCACACCAGTTGCCCTCCCAAACCTCCACCAATGCCAGCCCAGAGAGCAGTGAGGAGGAGGCTGGCAGAGGAGAGCACCATGGCACCCATCCTGGTCCCATCAAAAACCCCTCAGGAGACTTAGTCAACCATCTCCTTGCTGGGTCTGCAGGGCAGGTGATGATAAGTGGCTTGGTGCCAGCGGCCAGGAGACCTTCTCTGGCCCAGCTCAGATCTGGGGGCTGCCAGGCAGCGAGGGGGCTTCTGCACTTAGGGATTGCTCCTAAGCACACCCCGTGGAAGGGTGTTGCAGGGTGCTGAGCACTGACGCAGCTCAGCACACCCTGACATGACCAGGAACACCCACAGTCTGGGAGCCCCTGAGAACAAGGCGTTGCAGAAAATTCCTTTATTAAGTTTGTCTGGGATCCTCAAGGCATCCGACAGCGAAGCCGCTCTCCTGCCTGGGTGTGAGGGGATGTCAGGGCAGCAGCTGCCTTTTTGGGCAGAAATCTCGATGGTTGCCCTCTTCCCCCCGCCCCGCACAGGCAGCACGGAATGCTAATGCGGATGCCAAAACCCCTGTAAAGTGCAGGCTGAATTCTGGGGAATTAGTAAATTTCCATTTCAATTCAAATACAAATTAAACTCAAAGTTGTCATCAAAGAAAAGAAGAAGATGAGGATCAAAGTGATGCAACACTCTGGGAAAGGAAAAGATTAAAGAAAGTAAATTGAACAAGATTTTAAAGAGATATTAAAAGGTGTTAATGCAAGCTAATGCAGCTAATGAAGAGAAAGGGAGGCTATTCAATTAACATTTGCAGCAAGGAGAGGAGAGCTTTCTACACCTCCGCTATAACATCAAAGGGTGGATGCTACCTCTTATTAAAAGGGAACATAGAATATTTAAAAGGCAGAATAGATTAAAATAGATTTCAGATAATTATGTCTACCTCCATAATGGCAACAGTTTATCATTATATTCCAAAAACAAATCTAATAATATGTGCCACATACTGCGGTTAGAAACATTCTTTGAAGTGTTTCAGAAAAGCAGCAATTAAACTAAAGTACAGACGGGGCTGCGGTTTCTCTGGGTAATGGGAAACTTGAAATGTCCAGCCCAAGCTGGGAACTTTGCCCTTCGCCCAAGCTCGCCCTCCTGCCCGAAACACCGGGCTGCGGCGGGGCCAAGGGGAGGATGATGCAGGGAGAAGGGGAGGATGATGCAGGGAGAAGGGGAGGATGATGCAGGGAGAAGGGGAGGATGCAGAAGGGCCAAGGGGAAGGTGCAGCAAGGAGAAGGGGAGGATGCAGAAGGGAAAAGGGGAGGATGTTGCAGGGAAAAAGGGAGGATGATGCAAAGACAAGGGGAGGATGCTCGGCCCGGGAAGCGATATCCCCCACCGAGAATAGGCTGGGCGAGCCCTGCTGCGTTATTAACACGAGGTGACGGTGGCAGGCTGGCAGCCAGGGCCAGCACGTGCTCGCAGGGACCTTCAAGTGAAATTAAGAGACATGAGCTATCGCTGAAAGGACTGACTGCTCAGCACCCCCTGCTCCCCTCCCAGGGCCTGGCACTGTCACACCAACGCCATCGCCTTCCTCCAAGCATCACCGAAAGGGGATGGGGAAAGCGAAGGGGGGGGGAAACCCCAGTGAAGGCAAAGAGGCAGACAAAGCAGCCTGACAAACCCACGAGAGCAAAATGACAAGCCAAAAACCTCCTTCTAACGGCCCCTCAAGGGTTTTGGTCCTGCCAGCAGCAGGGATGAGCTGTGCACCGCCACTCTGCAGCCGGCTCAGCCCCGGCGCTTCGACACAGCGGGGGTTTGTGTGCACGGGAGATGTTGTTTGTTGGGTTTGGAGCAATAATTAAAGATATTTTCGGTATTTGCAAACACCACAAAACTAAACAATGAGGCCCGAGTACAAGGCTATCTCCCCGGACTGCGGTGGATGCGATGGGTTGGCAAGTTTTCACCGGCAGGGATTGCCTGCAGAGCTCTGCACCGCCACGGGGATTTTATTGTCACAACACAGAAACAGGAAAAGAAGTGGAAAAACCTGTGTCTTGGGAAGAGCAGAGGCCCCCACGCTCCCACCGCATCGGGAAACAGCCAGTGGCCCAGGGCAAGGCTGGAAAGCACAGGTGGGAAATGGTGCAGCATTTGTCAGCTCCAAACCAGAATCTCCTTTAGAGGCCTCAGGCGTGGTTTTGTGCAGAAGCTGGGCCCTGAGCAGCCTGAAGCGATGCCCGTGCCCAAGTCCCTTGTCCCCACGCCGCTTCTGAGGGTCAGATCCTGTCTTTCTCTTTGGGCAGCTCAGGGTTGTCCCCCAGCAGCCCCCGCTGACACCCGCCAGCCCGTCCCTCCAGCACGCTCCCACGCAGAGATGCTGCCGCCGCAGAAGCAACCATCAGAGCTTTTTGAAAGTTATTTTCTTTCTGGTTAAGGGGGAAAAACCAGACACCGCATTAACCCTGGGGCAAGATGTCTGAGAAACAGAACCAATGTATTTTTAATTTCCTCCCGCGAGGCTCAGCACCATCCCTGGCTCCTGGGAGCCGGCGGGCGACCTGCCCACATATCCCCGGGCACGGAGAAGCTAAAACCACCTGAACTGGCCAGGATTTGGGTGTTTCAGGAGACTCAGACAAACGCGTCAACTGCTTCTGTGGCCACTGCAGCCATTGCTCCGTGTCTTTAGAGACTCACGGCATTTTCTCGAAGTTGGCAGCGGGGAAGGGTCTTCTTTTGTTCCGTTTTGGGATTGGGGTTTTGAACCTGGCCTTGAACCCCTCCAGGGATGGGGCAGCCACAGCTTCTCTGGGCAACCTGGGCCAGGCTCTCACCACCCTCACACCAAACAAGTTCTTCCCCACATCTCATCTCCATCCTGCATCTGCTCCGCCTGTCCCCCTGCTGCAAGGGGCAGCCCAGGGAGGTGGCCAAAGGGAAGGGCCTTTCCCCAGCCCTCCCTTGCGCCACGGGAGGGTGATGGGGCTAGGAAACCTCACCACTAACACAGCTCAGGTGATGTCGGTGAGAAATCCTCTGCGGTGCGTGTTATCTTCTGTTCCTTTCTCCCGGGAAATGGCCACAAAGTCTGGCTGAAGCCCCGCGGGATGGGGGGCTCTCGCTGCTCTACAAGCGGGTGCTTCTGCAGAAGGGGCTCCCCAGCAAAGCAAACCTTCCCTCGGCAGAAATCGAGTGGTTCCTTGAACAGGAATTAGTGAAAGCCCCAGGTTTTGGGGATGGACGGCTCAGCCCGACGAGCGGAGGAAAGGCGGGATCTCTCCGTCTGAGCCAGGGCATGTAAAACACACTGAATTAGCAGAGCTCATTATTTCAAGTGCCAGAGGATTTCGTCGAGATGCAGCAGCTTAATAGCATGGCATTAGCCCGGTGACCCGCTCACCTCCGCCGAGGAGCCTTCAATCCACTCCTCCTCCGCTGCCGGGAGCAGCTGGAGTGGGTCTGGTTAATGACCCACCTGAGGACACCCCTCACTAACCCCCACATCATCTCCAGAGCCCCATCCGAACCCCCGGCAGCAAAACCTGCTCAACCCCCCTCTGGAGAAAACCCTGGGTTTGGGGGATTCTTTCACAGGCAAATGTCAGCTCTGATGAAACATTTAAATTTTCCCATGGGAGATGTCTAAACAAAACATTAACATTTTGACTTAAAATGTCATTTCACTCTGGTTCTTCAATTAAAAACAAAATGACATTTCAAGTCAAAACGTCGATTCGAAACTGGTTTTTTTTTTTTTTGTTTTACATTAGAAACCAAAATCGTATTTCGAGTGAGAGAGACAAGAGCAAGGCTTGCTCAGGAGCGCTGATTTCTCCAGGGTTACCTGAACAAACTCCCCAGGAACCTCAAATTCTGTGAAGACCGGCACCTGGTCAAGCCATTTCCTTGGCATTTAACACCGTGATCACGGTCGGATTGTTTTCCTCAGACAGAAACAGAGTCGAACAAAAATTCCCTGAGCAATTTACTGGAGGAATTTAGCATCCTTCCCTCGCCCATTTTGTTCTCTATATATAAAATATTATTTTACACACTACAAAAATACTTCAAAACCGATTTATCCCTAAGCATGACAAGGCCTTTTTTTTCTTCCAGCTGCAAAAACATCTGGGAGCAGGTTCAGCTTGTCCCCCGGGAGGGCCGTGGTGTTGCTGCCCGGTACCTCGTGGCAAATATATAAAGCAGGAGGAAGATTGCAGGCTGCGCTACGGCGTCAGAGGGAGTATCCTCTGCTGCCATTTAAATACCGAATAAGCAGTTACCAGCACAAGTAACTATATGTTAGAACCTGGTGAAATGTTCACAATAAACTTAAAACCATACAAAACACTCTTGGTTTTGGCCCTCAGTCCAGACTCAGGTTATATCCATCCCGGGGGTGGGTTTGTGAGCAAATGCAGCCTGCTGGTTGGGCTGTCGGCTGAAAATCGTGAGAAATTCCACTATGTAGTGTTTTCACGTGAAATTCAGTCACGGCAGCCAAGCCTACCTGGGGCTTTGGGCTGGCCAGAAAGTGGAGGACCCACAGCTGTGGTCCTGCTCTCAAGCCAGACTCTCCTCTGCTCATCTAGAACTCAATGCACAGCTTAGGATAAGGGTAGGAAACAGGAGGGGTTGGAAGGATGGACTTTGTGATCGTCTCTGGCCTCACATACAAATGTATAATTATTTCATGCAAAGGGCAACCTTTTCAAGCAGGAACCTGAAGGCATCTCAGGCGGGTACGTCCAGCATCCGGCTGCCCCTGGTGCACAGTGCAACTTGTGGGTGGTAAGAAGGTTCCCACTGTCTTCTGCTCTCCCAGAAGCTGGCCCAGGTGGCTGCTCTGCCCTTCATGGATCTTACCGAGGTGCCTGGATGTGACAACTGAGGAACACCTCACCTGCGCGTCCCGAGGTGGAGGCAGACACAAGCTATTCAACACATGGAAGACTCGGATGTGCTGGGAATAGCAGGTAATGGACATCTGGGTGCCTCAGGACCCTGCTGGCAGACACACATGCCAACCAGACTTTATGGTCCTCCAGGGTTAGATCTCACACGAACGAGGTCTTACATGTCAGCTCTGGATGCTCCCAGGAACAGTAAGGCAGTATTTAGGTGCCCAAGTCATTTTGAAATGGAGCCTACGTGGCTCCAGACAAGATCAGAGCTCTACTGTGGGTACACACAGACATGGGTTTGCTCCAAGAAGGTTACTTATAAGGCAAGGCTGGCAAAAGAGTAGAAAAAGTGGCCTAGGGTTGTGGAGAAACTTGCTCGAGGCCACAGCAAACCAGTGCCAGAGTAGAGAATGGCATCCAGGTCTCCAGCTCTCACCCCAGGCCCTCGACAACCAAACCACATCCAAGGGCTTCCCAAAGGTGCAGCCAAACCAAACCACAGGCTGGGGCCACGCTCACGTCTCCCTTTGTCTGCAGCCAACAAAGAGGCGGCGAAAGCAAAACCCAGCCTTTCCCTTCGGTCCTTCCCAAAACCTTTCTGCCGAGGAGACCCACCAGCAGAGCCCAGCCCAGAAGAAGGGAGCATGGGCTGAAGCTACAGCACCCTACCATGCTTCAGTCACTGCCTCTGAGACCTTTGGGGCCTGATGGCTTCCCCATGAGACCTTCTGCACTGATCCAACAGATCCAACACAGCCCACATCCTCGCCGATGGTCAGCTCTTGGAGCCTGGAACTCCTGTCCCTCCAGACAAGCCTGAGAAGGACAGCACATGATGATATAAGAAGTTCCACCTAACCACGAGGATGAACTTCTTTCCTGTGAGGGTGGCAGAGCCCTGGCAGAGGCTGCCCAGGGAGGTGGTGGAGTCTCCTTCTCTGGAGACATTCAAAACCCGCCTGGACACGTTCCTGTGGGACCTGCTCTGGGTGGACCTGCTGTGGCAGGGGGTTGGACCGGATGGTCTCCAGAGGTCCCTTCCAACCCCGTGTGATTCTGTGATTCTATGGCTTCACTCAACATCTCCTCCATCACTCATCTCCACCACGGCGGGCGCTGGCAGCGAGGAGCGGTGCAGATTTCCTGCCGTTACAGGGTGTTCCTTCCCCCCGCGCAGCGAAGGAACTGTCACTTTGCTCTAATTAGCCAATTAGGTCCCCAATTAGCTGACGTAATTACTCCGAGGAAGTGATTTCATTTAAGGAAAAAAAAAAAAAACAAACCACAACTTCACTCCCGAAAGCAGACGGAGCCAGCCCCGTCATCGGCAGGATGGGCCGGTGGCGAATGCCACCAGCGTGGGGACGGTGACGGGGACCGTGACGGTGGCCAGGTTGCCTGCCGGGGCTGGCGGAAGCGGGGCCGGGGCCACAAACACGGTGTCACCCCCGCAGCCGGAGCCGAGTCAGCGCCGGGCGCGCTGCGAAGCCGCAGAGACAGCTTCCCAGCAACAATTTGTTCTTCAGAAAGAGATCAGATAATCTAATCAGCGCGGCTCCATCTGTCGAAAGGATGGGGGGGCGGGGGTGCGCGCAAGAAATGATACTGCTTATTTACATTTTTCCCCTTTCTTGATGTAACTTCTACATCTAATCAGCACCAAGCTGTGCTTTAATTGGAAATATATAGCAGACGTGCATTCCCCTACAGCTCGTTTGTTTCTTCAGCACACAAAAAAATCGTGAGTCAAGTGGACACGGTGGCACCCAGCGTCCTCCTGCCTGGCCTGGGACGGGTCCTCCGGCTCCTGAGGGGAGCTGGGGCCACCCCAAGGACAAGAATCCTTCCCGTGCCTCTCAGAAGGCAGCAGACGGAGGCGAGATGCTGGGAGGGACTGGGCCAGCTGAGTAACTAGGGGGCTCGCAGCGTGCTCTTCAGCAGGAGCTCCAGAGGAGATGGCATCGCTGTGACTTTGAAGCCTCGGATGAGCCCCGCGCTTTGACACGGCGCCTGCGCAACCCCACGGCAGGGGAAGGAGCCCCAGAGCGAAGCATCCTCCCCAGAAGAAGAAAAGCTATTTCTGCGTGACGCCGGGGAAGGGCTGCTCTCTGCCCGATGCGACCCGACAAGCGCAGTGTCTCCCCCAGCCCTCCAGCAGCTCCAGCTGGAAAAGTCGGTGCAGATATTGTGACCTTTTAAGAAGGCAGAGATCTGCGGGGCTTAAATAGCACGGCACGGAGGCTCCCCGGCAGAGCCTCTGCCAGACAACCCAGACACAAAGCACTCGCAGAAACCATTTCCAGGTCAGCAGAGATGAAGGCAGAGGAGTGACCCTCCCACGGAGGGACGCGGGGATGAGCCAGGAGCCCCACCACCTCGGGCAGATGGTCCTGGAGGTGCTGCCGCCTGGAATAGCGTGAATCCAGATTGTCAAGTGTCACACCAGCGGGCACAATATAATTTGCCACCGACAGTTTTGAGCTGCA
Source organism: Arenaria interpres (assembly GCA_013399435.1). Taxonomy (NCBI): domain Eukaryota; kingdom Metazoa; phylum Chordata; class Aves; order Charadriiformes; family Scolopacidae; genus Arenaria; species Arenaria interpres. Next base: position 139,530 of record VXAK01002017.1, read on the forward strand.
AATTAGCAGCCAAAAGCTGCTAAGTGCTTGGATTCATCCTCAGCAATCAGAGAGGGACTGGGGACAGGGCTGAGACACCCGGGCTGCTCCCCACAGCTCCACGTTAGGGCAGAGATAACGCCTGTGTGCAAGTTGGGTCATTAGAGGTCAGGGATGTTCACACTCCTCCTTTCCCACAGCCCTGCTGGTGGCTAAGCCTGAAAAATCCCCAAGACGGGGCAAATGCTAACACACTAAACTGCGGTTTGTGTCACCTACAGCATTTTGCAAAGTCTCAGTGATCTGCAAATAATTAAAAGAGAAAGCAATCAATCTTGTTGTTCAAAACAGTGATTAGCCTGGGAGAACCCAGCATTGTAATTCCTCCAGCACCCAGGGGGAAGATGCCGCATGCATAATGATAGCTGCGAGTCCTCACAAGTTCAAGGACCACAGGGTGTTCTCCGGTTGTGATGGGAATTTCCTATTCGTCTCTGAGGCTGTGTCATCCTGTGTTTCACAAGCGCTTTGCCAAAGGAACAGAAAAACAGCTTTGCTGCTTGTCGGGCACAGCCCGGCCCCGGCTGCCATGAGGACAAGTGCACTCAGAGGTGGCTTTTTCCAAGGGCACGACCCAGCTGAGATGAGGAGGCTGAGATCCAGGAGATAGAATCATAGAACAGCTTAGATTGGAAGGGACCTTAAAGATCATTGAGTCCCCCCCCCTGCCCTGGGCAGGGACACCTCCCACCAGCCCAGGTTGCTCCAAGCCCCCTCCAGCCTGGCCTTGGACCCCTCCAGGGCAGCCACAGCTTCTCTGGGCAACCTGGGCCAGGCTCTCACCACCCTCACACCAAACAAGTTCTTCCCCACATCTCAGCAAACTCTCCCCTCTTTCAGTGTCAAACCCTTCCCCCTCTTCCTAGGGCTCCCCTTCCTGACCCAGAGTCCCTCCCCATCTCTCCTGGAGCCCCTTGAGGGACTGGAAGGGGCTCTGAGGTCTCCCTGTAGAAGGGAGAAGGTTCCAGCTGGTCAGGGGTGACCTGCAGTGGAAGTCCTACCCTGGTTCAGAGGAATGGGCAGAAATGGGGTTCCTTTGTCACACAGGAGCTGAGAGGAGCTCCTGTCCCATGGATCCCACCTGCCAGACCGCCCTCCCACAGCCCTTGCAGGATATTCAGGGGCTGCAGGTTAAAGCTGTGTCCTGCCTTTGTCCCCCAGGAAAAGCACAGCTGAGAGGAGAACCCAACCACCAGCACCCAACTCCAGCTCTTCTAGGGCCTGGTTCTTTCCTCCAGCCTCATCCCCTGCTCAGCATCTCACCACGTGGTGGAAAGCCCAGCAGATCCACGCACAAACACAACTCTGCTTCTCCCCGATCACTCCGGGTGAAGAAGAGAAAGAAAAAAAGCCCTCTACAAGCAGGAGAGACCGGCACACACACATATGTGGGTCTGTGTAGCACTTCCTACCCACCTTCTGTTGTGCATTTGGATGTCAGACTCTGCATCTGTGGCTACAGCAACCCACAGGGAGTTAGAAGTGATTGCGCAGCGTTTTGCACGGGGTGAGGTGGAGATCTCTGTTTTGTGTATCATTACGGCAAGCGGCAGCGGTTTCTCAGGCTCGGATGGAGCCTTACCACAAGGCGAAGAGGAAATTGCAATTATTTGTTGATGGTTTCTCAAAGCCCTCATCCAAGCACACGCAGCTCCCCTGAACCCATCACCAGGCACAGCCCAGAGACTTCCCAGAAGCTACCAACAGCAGCTCCTTCTCTCTGCTCCACCACCACTCACTTCACCACCACGTACCTGCTGCTCTCCAGCACAAGGAAACACCCTGCCAAGCCAATTCCCAGGGCAGCTGTGGGAAGACTTGGCTGGGAAAAAAAAAGTAATATTTCAAAACCAAACATAAAAATCAAAAAAAAAAAAAAAGAGAAAAAGGCTGAAAACTTTCCCCTCATCCCCCACCCCAGGGCCACTGTGAGAGTCAGGAGGCACCAGCCTGGAGAAAGGAGGACTTCCCAGGGGAGAGGAAGTTTTCCCAAGCCCAGAACCAAACTCCACAGAAAGTCATAAGGAATTTCCACCAGCTTTTCTAGTGCAGATGCCAGGCTTTTCTGCTGTCCCTCCCCAGCACACCAACGTACTGCCCCCGGCACAGGGCACTAGATGCTATAGGAATACGTGGATAATTGTATAATTGCACTGAACTTGGAACCAAGTCTCACACTTTTGTGTCCCTGTGGGGACTTTCCTCACATGCTGAAGCATTTGCTGCTGCCAGAGTGTCCCTGTTAGGGCAGGAAATACAGATAAAGCAGGAAACATGGCCAAAGCAGGCAGCACAGCACAGGCAGGACTCTCTTTGGCCTGATAGAAAGAGTCTTCTCATGACAGGTTCCTTCCTTCTGCTCCACACAGGGACAATAAGCTCAAAGAGATCTTTACCCAGAAGAAATTTTACCTCCTGAATATCAAAGGGATCCAGATCCATGGTGCTGATGCTCAACACAGCCCACCTGGCCTCCAGAAGGACCCGCCGGTTGTCTCCAGCCTGAAGGTAACACAGGGAGAGGGACAAAGCTGCCCATTATGACACAGACAAACCAAGAACACATGAGTTTTCACTGGAGCTCAGCGCTCACAGCCAAAACCCCGCAGCCCCCGACATTAACCCCGACCCAGGCAGCGCCAGACCCAGCCCGGGATGCAGGAAAGAGCTCTCCGGTGGCAGAGCCCCCAGTTAGTGGGGACTGAGCCACCTCCCGCACCAACCTGTGGCCCAACCCCAGAGCCCCTGGCCACCCTTCGCCCTGCATCGGTCCCAAAAGCCCGGCTGCCGGGATGGGGTGCAGGCGCCGGCTCTCACCCGGCTGCCTCGGGGGGAGCATCGCTCAGCTGCCCCCAAAGCCAGCCCCCGGTGCCGCACAGGCACTTCCCCATCACCCCCAGCCGGGGTTGGGGGGGGGACGACACCCGCTGCCGGGGGTGAAATGCAAAGGGGGGGTTTGGCACACGGGGCTGAGACCCTGTGGGAGCGGCGCTGGGGTTTCGCGCCAGGCGATGAGCGGGGCCGTCCGAGCAAGGAGGGCTCGGTTGCAATTAGGAAGACAATTTTTCTGCAATGTTTTTGTTGGGAGGGTTTCACATGCCAGCGGTCTCCGGGGGCAGAATTCATGCCTGTGAGGTTTTGCTTCTCAGCCCATCCCTTTGTGTGATACTCAGCTTAAGCTGTATCTGAAAGAATCAGCCTCTCTTATTATCAAAGCCACAAGGCATCTGGTTCCACTTTCCTGGGGAAAGGGAATGAGTGGAAATCTGGTTTCACTTGGGTTTTCCTTCGCTGGGTTATGGTTTGCTCTAGGTTTAATGTTGTTACTGCAATATGATATTTGGGCAGTGGGTGGCCTGTTTCCCCCATTTGAAACTAATTTACAGCTTTGTCTGGCAAAATTGTTGCTTCCAATCAATTAGCACTGACACAGAAATTAAACCATCCTGGGGTCCCGACACATAAGGAAGCAGGTCCTCGTTTGTTGGAAGAAATTCTCTATTCAGTGGGGAATCTGGGGGCTCACCCTTCCTCTGGGCCAGGCTGCATTTTTATTTTTAAAGATCCAGGCTGCATTTTTAAAAAGAGATTTAACAGGCAAGATTGAGATCCATCACAGACGTTATTTTTGTTTTAACAGCCATGACCCTGTTAAGGGGACGGACAAACAAGCCAAAAATGGAACATCAATAAATAAAGCCTGAATCCATCAAAACATCCACCGCTGCCTCAATCGTTTCTCCTCCGAAGACACGCCGGAGAGTTCCCCAGCACCTTCCTCTCCCCCACCTCCTACCAGCGTGCCCGAAGGACCAGCTCCCTCCCCACCAGACACCTCACGGGTTCTGTTCCTTTCTGACGGCTCCAGCTCGGAGCGACCTGCGGATGGTACAACGGGATTCACCATCCAGATCTCCCCTGGGACTGCTGTCTCCCTCCCCTTCTCCTAACATATTTTAGAAATAAATCCCCCAAAATGCAGGTGATACAAGGAGTAGAGATCACTTCGTGAGCCCAAAGCTTGCCCAAAGCCTGCCCATGGAAAGCTTACCTTGCTTCAAAGGCAGCGATCGCAGCCACAGAGAGTTCCAGCTCTAGGAACTGAGAATGTAGAGTCCTGGGAGAAGAAGCTGCCCTGAGACAGGGGCAAGGCTCCGTGGCACGTCTGGCAGCGAGAGGGTTTGGGCTCAGAGTGGGGAAGCAGCACAACCTGCCGCCCTTCAGCCCCCCTACAACAGCATCTGGTCTAACCCGGGGCCAGAGATCCCCTGCAGGTGCACCAGCACTGGATGTCGAGGACCAGCTTCCACCCAAAGCAGGACCCCAAACCCCCACGCAGGGTTCCAGCTCCACACCCAGGGGCTGGGCGCGAAGACAGGAGCACCAGAGACAGCGAGACCTGCAAACCCGGGACAGTCATCAGCTCGCTCCTCACTCCCCGGGCAGGAGGTACGGTCCCAGGTCCTGGGTCACACACATTGCAGAACAAGGCTGAGGTCAGCCCTGGCAGAGGACAGGTCACCCTGGGCAGGTTTGCTTTCTCACATCACGTCTACAAATACTATGATTCTCTCTGCTTTGCCTCCCCTCCTGCACGTGGTCCGATGGCTCCTTCAACAATCCCATCCCAATTCCAGGCAGACTATGCATCTGGTAATTAGAGAGAGCTGGTGTTTAGACCCAGGTCAGGAGCTCAGGTCCTGGTCAGGCACATCTCTGCTCCAAGCTGAAGCCATCCAAGCAAAGGAGAGCCACCCAGCCCTGCTGGAACAAGGACAGCATGCCAGCCACCTCCGTGAAGAAGAGCGGCACAACGTGCCCAGTTCTGGGCTCCTCAGTTCCAGAAGGACAGGGAACTGCTGGAGAGGGGACAGCAGAGGGCTACAAAGATGATGAGGGGCCTGGAGCATCTCTTTTCTGAGGAAAGGCTGAGGGACTTGGGTCCTTTTAGTCTGGAGAAGAGAAGGTTGAGGGGGGATCTGATCAACACCTATAAATACTTAAAGGGTGGGTGTCAGGAGGATGGGGCCAGTCTCTTTTCAGTGGTGCCCAGGGACAGGACAAGAGGAAACGGGCACAAACTTGACCACAGGAAGTTCCATCTCAACATGAGGAGGAACTTCTTTCCTGTGAGGGTGGCAGAGCCCTAGAAGAGGCTGCCCAGAGAGGTGGTGGAGTCTCCTTCTCTGGAGACATTCAAACCTGCCTCGACACGTTCCTGTGGGACCTGCTCTGGGTGGACCTGCTCTGGCAGGGGGTTCGACTGGATGGTCTCCAGAGGTCCCTTCCAGCCCCAGCCATGCTGTGATTCTGTGCAGGAGCACAGGGAACCCAGCATCACCCTGCCTTCCCCGTGGAACGGGCAGGACCTGCTCCAGACCACGTGCCCAGGGCTGCTTTCCTGCCGCAGCGGGAGAAGGCATCAGCCACCACTCGATGCTGCAGCCCTTTCCAGGGGCGACGTGCCCTGTCAGGGCACAGGGTGGAGGAAAACTCAGTCCCAAGTGCTTGGCTGAACACCAGAGCCCTCTGCTCTTCCAAATCCTCTCCAGGCCAGCAGCCGAGCCGTGCGCTGCTGCTCTGGGACGCTGCCACATGGCACCGGCGCCGCACAGACAACTCCTGCAAGAGCTCAGCAACAGCACCTCCTTCCCCAGGCCCAGCAGCTGCTGAGAACTGGAGTTTCTAAACCTTCCTTGAGCATCCGGACCCTCAGCAGTGCTGCAGGAGCGTGGATTGTTTAGAACAAGCAAACGAAAAAAAAATAAAAAATAAAAAATAACCAAAATCTAACCTCTCTCCCAACAGGAAGAAAAATATTTTCTAAAGTCTTGAAGTTTTTACAGCTGGTGAGAGAGAGCGATGGGGAGGGCTGGGGGACAGTCCTGGCCAGCAAATTCTAGCCAAAGCAAGAGCATGGGAGAACTCTGAACCAGATAGGAAGGAAGGAGATGAAGGAGTTGAGATAAAAACAAGATCACTGAGAGTCTGGTGCCCACAGAGAAGGGCACCACCAGAGCCTCAGAGCTGAAGATGCACCAGCTATAGCTGGGAAAATTCCCTGGCTTTGAAGACCAGGTCTTCCTGGAGACAAACGGCTCTAATCCACACTCCTGAGTAATTCTCTCTTTGGCAACACATCATACCAGCATTGATTCAAACCTCAGGGCAGCTGTACTGGCTTTAATCTAGGTTTTATTTTTGTAAACTACAGTTTCAAGGAGAATGCTCACAAAGTGGATCTGGGGATGGGTGGCAGGGAGCAGAGCCAGAATCACTAATGTCTGCAGTGGAAACACTTGAGCTTCTTCAAGTGCAGGGACCAAATGTGAAAAGCTTTGATCCTAAAAAAAGCTAACAGCCCTGTCAGAGAGAAAAGGGGTCAACCTCTTCCACTTCTGCCGGGGCAGCTCCCTCTGCTGTCTGTGCTCACCAGCTGTTACCCACAGCCCCAGGGCAGCTCCAGATGTGCCCGCAGCAGGATTTCATCCACACACGGTCATTAGTCTCCCCTGTAAAGTTATCACCTCTGAAGAAACGAGTCTCCACAGAAACCAAACTTGAAAAGGAAAATGCCATCCGCGCTACCCCATTCGGCAACCAGCTGGAGTGTCCACAGAGAATAAATCATGTCCCACAGGCAGAGGCAGATAGGAGCCAGTCCCTGTCTCCGACATCCCCTTCACACGTGGCCTGCGAGGATCCTGCAGAGGACTGGGCATGGTGGACACATGGGCCACGGCAGGAGCATCGCCAACAAGCGTGTGTTGACGAAGAAAACCAAGTCCACAGAGGCTGGTTGGGCACTACCCACCACCAGTTCACCCAGTGCCCCACGTACAGCGGCCATTCAGTACCAGCTTCCTCCAAGGATGCTGCTCCTGGACATCAGTAGGAGGAGGCCACGGCAAGACGCTTCTCCTCTTTCAGCAGAGAAGGATGCATCCCAGCTCTCTACGATCAATGCTTCCCTGAGAAACTGTGCTTGGCTGAGCAGGTCCAGCTGGTTCCAGTATGAACAGAGCTCTGATGCCAGGCTTGTGCTGGAAGCAGACATCCCCTGCAGCAAGAGGGACCAGGGATTTCTTTTATTAGAACCTGTAGTTGACCCCAGATTCATACCAACTACAAGTGCTTTTAACAGGAAAACAAACAGCCGATCTGACATCTTTGGAAATTAAGAGATCAAGTATTTCAGCCTTGTGATGGCTCTGAACCACAGCAGATATACTGCTGCTCTCCAGACAGCCTTGTTTTCTCAATGAAAGAATAATTCAATAGCCTGACTATCCTTCCTTTTTTTTTTTTTCATACTGTGTTAAACGCTCTCAGATTGAGAGATGAATTAAAGTGTTTTCAAGGATATTCAGAGCCAGGGGAGATGCTCATGGAAGAGCCAAAACACCGGCAAGGATGGCCAAGCGAGCTGGCACCCAAGGCTGAGAGTGGAAGAGCTTCTCCTCTAGATATTCTTCTGCACAGGGCACAACCCTTGCTGCTTTCCTGGCACCCATCACTGCACAAACAGGGTCCAGGGCCAGACCTAACTGGTGCTAGGGGAGATATAGTATGGAATGATGAAGCTATAGGGAAATTTTTATAAGAAACGAGGCACCTTTCCCACATCTTAGTTTCGCTTTCAATGCTTCTCCTGCTTCAAGGTAATATTTTCAACCAAAGCAGTAGGTTTTAAAACAGCTTTCCCTGAACTTTGGAACCCTCTCGGTACAGATCTCCTCTCAATTCCCACTTACTTCCCAGGTATTACCTTGGAATTACCCCCGTGCCACCCAGCACAGCATCCCCCACCAGCAGCAGAAAGCTGCTGGGCAGCAGCTCGCTCTTCTCCTCGTCTCTGGCACCATCTGCAGGTTGTGGTGCCACCCACAGCCCCTGCCCATCCCCTCCCCAAAGGGATGAGCCAAGGGGGAACGGGAAGCAGAAGGGTCTTCAAAAACTGCCTGGTTGGCCAGAGAAGGCTGGCACACGGCTGGTCACTCCCAGTGCAGAAGAAGAACGCCGCGATACCCGATGTAATGTCTCTCCTATTAACACGAGAATCATTCAGGGAAGCAAAAGAAAATTCCTAAGACTCTGTCTGAGGGCAGCCTGGTGCTCTGATGGCCGCAGAGCCCTCGGCGTTAGCCAGCCCCGGTTTCCATCACATCCAAAGTTTCACAGATTCCCAGTGTGTTCATCCTCCCAAGCCCCCCCGGCGAGACACAGCAGCGCTTTTATCTCCAGCACACAGACAGGAGCTGGAGCAGAGAGATTTGGGGACCAAACCCGCGAGTCCAAAAAGCCAAGCATCTCTCCCAGCTCCTCAGCTTGCCACATGCAAGTCCTTGGCAACGGGAGAGCCAGGGCTGCCGCTGATCTGTCAGCAGATGAGGGACAGCCAGCTCCCAGCAGGGTCCAGAGGGAGGGCTCACAGGCCAACGCGAGCCCAAGTCCGGGTTGGAAGATGCCCCAATGAGGTTCAACCAGCACCAGGAGAGAACGTACCAACTTACAAAGCCTGAATTCCCCAAAACAAGCCCAGAATGCTTCCCCCCAAGTACTGCTCTCCATTCTCCTGTCTGAACTGGAAGTGAACCCGCCAAGTATCCACACACGGCAGGGAGAATGCATTTTGCGGAGCGCGTGGTCCCTGTAGCTCTCCCTTTGACCTGCCCACCAGCCACACACCCCAGGGTGGCACCTCACCCTGAGCACATCACTGCCGTCCCGGGATTCCCAGGGCCACCCCATGCTCCTGACAGCTTTACCCACCCCACGGCTGCTTAAACGGAGAGGGGATGAGCTTCCCAATGCTGGCAAGAGGGACACGGCTGCCGTTTCACTTCACCATCCCTGCTAACGAGCAGCTTCCCAGCAGTTACCAGGATTTGGCTGGAGCTAGGGGAGCTTGTTCCTCATTCTTTGGAGGAGGAAACATTGGTGATAGCTCCAGGGAAGGAACTGGGGTGAAAATCCACCGCTAACAGGGGGATGAAGAATCCAGGAGGTGGGAAGCGCTAGAAACCATGGTTTGCTCCCATGGGTGATCTGGTCCAGGGCTCCTTGCCCAAACAGCAAAAGAGCCCAAGGATTTTCCACCTCCGAGAGGATGCCTGGCTGCCCGGGCGCTGGGCCAGACCCACCAGGGAGGCTGGTTTTCCATCAGGACACGCAGAGGAACGGGTCCCAGCCATCCCACGCGCCCGGGCGGGAGCGGGCCAGGGGAATTCTTCACCTCGCTCCCCGGCACGGCGGGGGCTGCCTTATCTCCCAGCTCCACCCCGGTTCAACAGCACCTCCCGTGAGGCCGGGAACAAAGAGGCAGACACGCTGCCGAGGAGCTCTGGGCTCCGATTTTATCGCGGAATGTGCTGAAGGTTTAGCGTTTCTAGTTCTGCTTTTCTGAACACCTGTAAGTGTTTCCTCAAGCACCCGCTCCGCACAGCGCGGAGGAAATTCCGAATCCCAGACCTGCACCGAGCCATCCCGGTCCCCGCCACGCCAGTGGGCTTCGGCAGCATTTCAGTTGTTATTGCGATACGGGATACCGGCCTTAGGAGAGGCAGAGCCCCGGCATGGGAGTAGGGAAAAAAAAAAACCAACACAAAACCACACAACCTTCATTCCACAGACTTTATCACCTAAGAGATTTCAAACGTAACATTCCCAGCACAATGAGGAATGCCGCAGCCCTGGCATATTTCCCTCCTGAAGATTTTGCAAAATACACTTCTTTTTTTCCCCCCCCTGCAGCAAAATCAAAGCCAGACTCAGCATCAAATGATTAAAGGTTAACTAAGACTTCAAACAAGTATCATACGATGGGTCATTCTCCTAAGAATTATGGAACATAAACTAGGCTTCAGCTTTAATATCTGCATTTAATTATGGCCATGTCTGAAGGCGATGAGCAGAAAAATACGAGCTTTGTTACAGATGTGCAATTCGCTCTGCAAACTCTTCGGAAAGAAAAATATTGCTGCACCTGCTAGGTGCAAAATGCTCATCATTTCTCAGCACCGCAGGGAAAGCGTCCTGAGCTTAGGGTGAAATGAAATTGGAATTATTTTTTAAAAAATTAAAAAAAAAAAGAGGCAGAAGATTCCACCAAAACATACTGCCTTTTTTGCTCTATGGGAAACAAGGGCCACTGGCGCGGGATGTGAGGAGGCAAACGCGAAACAGGCCAGAAGGAAACTCAGTAAAGCATCCTGCGCTGCAGTTGGGTTTCTCCTCAAGAAACTTGGCCTCTGGAAAACCGGAGCAAGGAAGAGAGGGGCGAGCAGCACACCCCGCGCTGGAAACCAGCCTGCTCCCAGGCACGTCTTTTCACACTTCTCTCCATCCCTCACCGAAGCCTAATCACGGCAGCCTTTTAATTAAAAGAGGTGGCTCAATGCACCTTTTTCCTATTGATCTGGAGTCAACAAGAAACCATAAACCAAGAAATTAAAATAATAATTTATAGCCTTTGGCCTGGCTGCCTGCTAGCTCTGTTTGCCATATTGTACACAATGGTTTCCTGCCTCTGCCAGTACATAAACTTGATACGAGAGCTCCAAAAAGGGGGAAAAAAAAAAAAAAAAAAGAAAAACCAAACCCCCCACACACAACCCTGTAAGGCTTCCTCTAGAAACCAGCTCCGAGGATGGTTTTCAGCTCACCCTTTGTCTGATCTGGGGCCAACCCTCGGTTCCAATCATAACAGAAAGCAGAAGAGATGAAAGGGCGAGCTCTGCCTCGCTCCAGCCCCAGCCAGGTGTACAGCTGGCACCCGCCGCCGCCGGGAACGCGCTCCAGCGAAGACATGTTAAAGCAATAAAAAGAAAATGAGTAACATGTGGCTAAAAACATCTATTCATTTCACTTACTTTCTATAAATGGATTTTCCCAGGGCAGCGTTTTGGGGTTTCTTTGTAACAGCCCTCAGTTCCCCGGGCATCCCGGGGGTTCCGAGACGGGGCGACCCCTCTGCCAGGTCTGGAGCACCAGCAAGTACCTCCCCCCCCAACTCATGGCCCGTTACTCACGGTCCCGAGTGGCTCAAACAGACGATTTAAAGCCTCCGAACGACAAAAATTCCGCCGAGGCAAGATGCCAAAGTTGAGCAAACAATTTGTACGGTATGTTAAGTGTCGGGGGAAGCCACGGAGCTTGTAATGAAGCCACCTCTTGTGTTTCCAATCAGGGGCAGGCAGGACCCGCCGCGCTATGGCAAAGCTACCGAGCCAGACAACAAACCACGGGGGGGCGGGCGGAAGGAGGGGGAAGCAAGGTTGGATTAAAATATTATTTTCTGTGGCTTGTTGAACAACATGACGTAGTTATTGCTGGGCAGGGAGAGGATGGGTGCTTGCAAAGAGCATGGAGCCATCTGCTGCTCATCAGATTCCAAAGCAGATTACAGAATCCGGGTTGAGATTTGGTTATTTAAAAAAAATAAAGTAAAATTTAAGAAAAAAAAAAAAAAAAATCACTTTTATTTCTGTTGCCCAGCCTATACAGCAAAAGCCACAAGGGACAGCACTGAGGTCAGGGCAGCTCCCACGTGGCACTTCAGAGCGAGTTTCAGAGGAGTGGGTGTGATGGGGATGGATGGGGAAGCGGAGCAGAAGCAGCGAGGCTGCCCCGGGAGGGCTGGGTTTGGGCACCTCGTCCTCCGAAGGACAGCGGTGAGGCTCAGCTGCATTTCCAGGAGACACCTCATACCATACCCCATGGAACTACTTACCTCTGATGGAAAAGGTGGTATAAGGTACAGAAGAGGGAGAGCAGGCGTTAAAGCAGCTGTTTCAGACGGTTCCTGCCACACACTGGAGTCCTCCACAGATCCCTCTGAGCATCAGGAGGAGTTAACGGAGAGCGGGTTGGTCGGTGCTCTCAGGACACGGAGGAGATGGCACCGAGTCACCACCAGGTGCCCAGGGATAATGAAGTTTCCCAGGTCTGGAAGAGCCTCAGCACCCAAAGAGCCTGGGCTCACTCTTCAGGGGCGCTGAGGTTGCGGAACAGTGTCTGTGGTGAAGGACAACGGTGGTGTGAGACCAGAAGAGGCACAGAGCCGGCCACCACCCAGTGCGGGCCACAAGCGACGGGCACCGGAGCCAGGCAAGCAGCACGGTTTGGTGGAACAAGCCCTTCCTGACAAAGGCAGCCAAAGGAGACCCCCAGGCGGCCCAGCGGGCACAGCTCAGCTGATCACCATGTCAAACACTAAAACCCACGGGTAACCCCACAGCACGAGGCTTCTCACGGGGCTGAGCAGCTCCGCTTCTGCCGAGGCAGGACACAACTAACCCTGCCTTTTCAGCGCAATTCAATCACACACAGGGCAAACTACCTTTAAACTAGAATAAATTGCAATGCCTTCCCCTAAGCACAAGTATTCAGAAGTTGTTTTTTCCCTTAAATTGCTTATTTACAAAGATTCTAATTTTAAGGTAAGTTGTAGGATGACTTATTCCTTTGCAAGGAGTGCATCCCCCACTGGCTCTCCACCTCCTGCTCTTTGTGCCACACAGCATTTCCACACACGGGGAAGCTTTGAAGAAGCGCCCACACAAACACTCAGAGGAGAAACATCTCTTCCCGTTACCTTTTGACCAGGGGCACAGAACACACCATACAGCAGGCGCTTTCCCTCCCACAGAAACGCTTCTGCCTCGGAGCATCCATCTCCTAGTCCTTCGTGCTGGGCACTGGCAAAAGGCAGGATCCCTGCCACCTTGTCATCTGCCTGATGTTCCTATCAGGCGAGGCTATGGCCCTCGCAACCACCCGGCTCTTTTTAGAAGGTAATAAGGCAGGAAGCCACCCACAGAGCTGGGCCTTCACTCCTCTGAGCTTCCCATGACCCGCAGTTAATGAACAGAATACATATTATATTTTTTTTTCAGCATTTTTAACCTCTCCTGGGCATCTCTATTTCAATAGAAACACCAGAGCGTCTCACGCCGGAGATGGGAATACACCAGATGAGCACATTCCTGGGTAGGCGCTTTGCATGGAGGTAGAGCCAGAATCCTCTCGGCAGCTTTCCCTCCCCCGTAACACTCGTCAGACAGTTTCTGACTTGCCGGATGGGTGCAGAGTGAACGCTGTCAATTAGCAGAGGCAGCTGGCACAGAAAGCCCCGGAGCCACGAGGCAGAACATCGTCTCTGCCAGAGCCTCCAGGCAGAAGCTCTGTAAGTACATCGCAATTAAACGCATTTGAAACTACCAGGGGAAAGTATGCACCCTTCAGAGACAAGGCTGATAGGAACCTCGACGTGACAGGCAAGATGCCTTCTCCCCCCAACAGCCCAGCAGTCACTTGCCAGAACAGCAGTTTTGCTAGTCAGGGTCTACAGCCCCTTCTGCATCTTTATCTTGCCTAGAAAGATGTGCAGCCTTCCCTCCACCTCCCCAGCCCCGGCCCGGCCCAGGGAGGACCCCGAGAAGCTGCCATTGCCAGAACATCTGTGGGTTGAGTGGGTTGCCCAGAGAAGCTGTGGCTGCCCCATCCCTGGAGGGGTTCAAGGCCAGGTTGGAGGGGGCTTGGAGCAACCTGGTCTGGTGGGAGGTGTCCCTGCCCAGGGCAGGGGGTGGGACTCAATGATCTTTAAGGTCCCTTCCCACCCAAACCAGTCTGTGATTCTATGAATAACCACGTGGCCAAACCCAGACCTGCACAGGAGAAAATTCATCTCCAAATCTCACCCAGCTTCAAGAAGAAAACAGGAATAAAACCAGCTTGCAACACAACAGCCAGAGATGAGCATTACCAGAGCCCCTCTTTTAAGTGTTTTAATGGCTTTTCAGCTGCCCTTGGAGCCTGCCAGAGGAGGGGAAGAGGCTGTGAGCGGGTAGCCCAGAAGTGCTGATCCGGTGTAAACTCCCCGAGCCAGTTCAAACACATTCCTGAAGCGCTGGCACATCAACTTTGTCCCGGCAGGCTCTGTGCCAGATCAGGTCACCTCTGTCCTCAGCCCGGTGTTATCTGATGGCAGAGGAGAGGTAGGGGCAGAGCAAGGACCATCTGTTATCCCACGGCTGGCACCAACCCCGCCACAGCCAGCGCCGAGCCCAGGACTGCCTGTTCCAGCTCCTCTGACAAATCCGATGACAGGAGGGTGCTGGAGGGAGAGAGATTTGTCCTGCCAGGTGATCTGAAGGCAGACAGTTAATGATCACTAACCCGCCGTCGGGAACACTTGGAAGGCAGCCCACGCCGCACAGCTACCGCTGGGAATTCCGCCTGATCCCGGGAGACATCCCTAACAAGCGCGGACATCCCTGAGCAGCACAACCTCCCCGCTCCCGCCCCAGAGCCCGGGCAGCGTGGAGAGGCAGGAAGGCAGAGCAGAGCAGGTTGCCCTCAGCAGGACGATGCTCCTCCCGTGGGCTCCCCAGAGGTCTCACAACCCAGAAGCAGTGCCCGTCAATCCCAGGGGTGTTCCGCGGGGCTGAACCAAAGAGCATCATCACCTCATATGCCCTCTGTTTTTTGCACCGCTGTGACCTGTCGCGTCCCACTGCGCAGACTCCAAGCAGAAGGTTGCTGTGCAGTAAAAGGGGAGTTACCACTTCTGTTAAACTCTGCCGACAAGTTCACTGAGCACTCAGAGGTTTTTGTGTGATTTAAACAGTGTTTGTGATACATCCATCCTTCACTGCATCAGAAACAGAAGGGGTAAATCAAATCCTTATTTAACATCCGACCTCAAATCATATTTCTGTGATTACCTTTGTAATGCCTAGGAGGCCAGAGCAGCACCCCCATACCTCCCACCCCCTCTAACTAAACGTAAATAAACCCAGCCAAGCCAAAATGCAGAACTCAAGAGACAAAAAAATATCATCCAGACAAACTGTAGCCTAGCATATTGTCCTTCTGGCCAGCATGGAGCTATCATTTCATGGCTCTTAATAGACAGAGAGCCAGAAAACGTTTTTGGTTTTTTTTTCCCTACTCCTCCAGTTTGAAGTGTCGGGCACAGCGACACGCTGGTGCACTCACTACAGAACACAAGGAAGTATTTTATTCACTCAGGCCAGAGCTTCAGCCCAGATCTCCCAGGGCACAGCCCTTTGGGAGGCAGCAGTCGCAGTGTCCCCACGGCCGAGCAGGCTGGGGAGGTAAAAACAAACGCCTCCTGAGCTGGCACCCACAGCGCTGGGGTGGGCTTTTTGTTCAGTTGTTGCCTTTTTTTTTTTTAATAAGGTCAACTCAATTAGAATGAATAAAAATCCTCTTTAAAGAGCCAGCCGACAGTCAGTGTCAGTGCTTCCAAAGGCACAAGAGCACTTTAGAAGCAGATTGGTTTATTTGTTCCATGTAATTTACTTTAAAATGCGTCCCTAGATTCCCCATCAATTCCATTTGAGATACTGCAAAGGTGACCCGGGAAGCTTTTAAATCCTGTGCTCTACCCGGTGCCACTGGGAAGCTCTGGTCCTGCCAGAGCTGGGGGTGTGGAGGGGGGACACGGGGGCCATGGTGGTCTCTGTGGTGGGGGGGTGTTTAAATAATCTCACTCCAGCTTCCCAAGGTCAGGTTCCTGGCAAGGACAGCAGTGAGTGGCCACAGCCAGCCTGGATGGAGGGGCAGAGGAAGCACCCACGGAGTGGAACGAGAGACTCGTACAGCCTGAAGCTGGTGACGTGGTGAAGCACCAATAATTTTACAGCTCTACATCTCCCTCCCTCCATCCCCAAAGCTTCCAGCTCTAGGGCAGCTCAGGAGAACAAGCAGATTAAATAACTCTTCTAACGCTCGCAGAGAAATTAATACTCAGCTGAAGATGTCCCATGCAAGGTCACATCTCCATCCTCCACAGCATCTCTCATCACGAGTGACAGAGCGCTCCTCTGCTGGGACCGGGCCGTGGCACGGAGCGCCTCCCACCACACGGTAAAGCTGTCCTGGTGTCCCCAGCGCAGCCCTTCTGAGGGTGGCAAGCTTTGGTCAGCCGCAGCTAAAGGAGCCTTCTCCTCAACAGCACCTCCCATAGCAAAATTCCAAACTCAGCCGCGGAGGAACAAGGAGGTGAAAGCTCCTTTGTCCTGCTGCAGATAGAAGGTTCTTTCAGCCCTCCTGAAGTTCCAGCCCTGCTCCGGTGGGAGGTGTCCCTGCCCAGGGCAGGGGGTTGGAATGGGATGCTCTTTAAGGTCCCCTCCAACCCAAACCGTTCTGTGATTCGAAGCGGGAAGACAGGGGAACACCCACAGAATCCCGAGAGCCCTCTCGGGTGCTCAGGAGACCTCAGCTCCTTTCATACCTTCATTCAGCAGAGAGAAAAAAAACGCAGGAGCCTGCCGGGATTCTTCAAAGCTGCCCAAATTAATGCATTTTTGTACTTCTCTCGCTCTCCCCAGGTTAGTGTGAAACCCTAGGAGGAGAAGGCTGTTACCCTTTTTTTTTTTTCAGACCCTGCTCTCCCTCCACCCAAACCTCTTCCACGTTATTTGCCTTTTACCAAAGAGCTCCCTCTTACCACCGTGTGGCACGACTGGAACGCCCGCTGATCTTACGGGGGGATGTGAGAGACTGAGCTGCCCCAGGCCGGGAGGAGATGGCTGGAACAAGGTTGTCGTCTTTCTGCCTCAGATTTCTCATACGAAAATACACAGGAACACCAGGGCTCCCATGTCTTCCGAGGGCATCACACCCACTCCTTGTACGTGTGGAAGAATCCAACACCTCCCAGAAAACCTCCCACGGCTCCAGCGTGTCAGACTTGGGAGCTGAGATACATACACCCCAGTTGGCTTTTATTCTGATTTAAGAGGAATTTGACAACTCTGTTGAGTTTCAGATCAGAGCAAGCTGCCAACAAACAGCCCAGGATTCCTAAAAGGAGACAAGGTCATCTTCCTCCAGGCAGAAGATGACATGAATATCACCATTTGAAAACCCAGGCCCTACCACAGTCAATGCTGGAATTCCCAGCTCCTGCAAGAGCATTTAAAGACCCTGCAAGATCAGCATTTAAAGGCCTTGCACCCATCACCTACACCTCCGATTCCACTTCAGCAGCCAAACGCCTCCCCTTCCAAATCCACCGCGGCAGCTCCAGCTCTCCCGTCCATCCAGCAGCCGTTGCTGCAGACCCCCGGGTTCTGCAGGGGCACAGGAGACGAGGACGCAGCTCCCTCTTTGTCAGGATGCTCTCGCCCTGCTCCATTTCCAGCCGGGATCTGCTCTTCAAATTCCCCGCGCAGCCCCCATTAGAAGCGTGATAAACACACACCCCCTCTCAGACATGGGGCGATTCATGCCCTGCTATGAGAGGAGGGGGCTCCGTGCCTCGTCGGGCAGCGTGGTGAGTCAGGAACACATCCCCGTGTGGTGAAGTTTGCCAGTTCTCTGCCTCAGCCCAGCACCACCCAGAGCCATTAGTTCTGCAGCTGTTTTCAACCCGTGTCCTACAAGCATCAGAAAGTCCTCACACACACATCACTTCAGCGTCCTCCTCAGAGCAGCAGCAGATATTCTGGGGTGATTTTTACACTTCAGCTCTGAAGCGAAAGGCAAGCGTAGGCACCTCCCTGCCTTACCGACAGAAATCGAAGAGCTCGGTATTTCTGCGTGTGTCACCGGGTAAAACTCAGCTGAGCATTTCTGTGGGTTTCCAGCTTTACCACCCCAGCAGCAACGCTCCCTTTCCTCACCAGACCAGCCAGCACTGTCCTGCTCCCAGAGATGGAGGCTGCCAACTGAAGTACAACTTGACAGGTCTCTCCGTATCTCCCAACCTTGACAGGTCTCTCCGTATCTCCCAACCCAAGCACCACCAGCAGAAACCAGCGTTTTCACAGCCCCCCCTCAGCCGCCGTCAGAGCGGGGAAGGGCTGCTGCCTTTTCATCCGTTCTTGAGCTAAAATTCAAACTTTGAGATGTGATGTAACTCTGAGTCCACCCACGGGCAGGTCTCTCCTTGCTGCAGCTTTCAAGCCTCGAGGGCAACGTCCTCTCTGATTTTAGGCCATGCACTGGTAGCTTCAATACCGTACCTCAGCACCCACTCTGCCATTTCCAGTACGTTCCTGTAACTGCTCACCAGCTGGAACATATTCCAGTTTCATAATTGCAAGTCAGCCCCATAAATACTTAATGGGTATTTCTCAACCCATTTCTTTTAAAAACCTGTCCATTATTCCTGCTTGCAGCAAGTATTGCTTTTAAGTCCTTGGCCTCCTACAGACACACAAAAAAACCCCACCCACCGGCTTTGGCCATTTCCCTGAAGCTCGACCCAGTGTCATATTCTGGAAGGGTTTTTATTCTGGTACCCCACAACTGGTACCTCCAAGAGCAATCCTCCCAAGTTTCTATTCCTGCTTTTTCCCATTGAATTTCTCATTGACAAAAAGCTTGTCTCCTTCAGCTCCCCCATCCTCGCTTCCCCCCAAAACAACCCCTTCACTGCTTCTTTCAGAGGAGTTTGCAGGCTGGACCTACAGCTGGGTGGTCAGATGATCACTCTTTTTCATAGCTGTGATGTTTATAGACAACTATTTTAAACCAAAGGCACGAGTATTCCCACCCGTCGAGCCCCAGAGCTGGTTGGAGACAGAGTCACTTCTCCAAGTCCGTCATAACCAGATGATGCTACAACTTCACACGATCCACACTCACCATCTCTGTTTGTTTCCATTATTCAATATCCCACAAGACCTGAACCCCAGCAAGTAGCACAGCAAGACAACACCAACTAAAGTGTCTCAGCATCAATAATTCCTGTACCACACCTGACCCTCAAGATGAGAGGAACCCTGAAAAACCTCCCATCTTACTTCGAAATACCCCCACATTAGATTAGAAAACTCCAACTTGGTGCCCTGCTGAGAATTTTTAAAGTCTTCTCCATTGTATTCTAAGAGCATATAGGCAAAAAAGCCCAACATTTAATGAAGTATAAAACTAATTATTATGAAATAAAACTAGCTGTTCACAAAGTGGAA
Source organism: Arenaria interpres (assembly GCA_013399435.1). NCBI lineage: Eukaryota > Metazoa > Chordata > Aves > Charadriiformes > Scolopacidae > Arenaria > Arenaria interpres. The sequence continues at coordinate 158,516 of VXAK01002017.1, forward strand.
AAACATCACATTTTCATGTCCTATTTTCCTTTAAAATGTATTCCCTTCCCATCCCCTAGCACACTTTGCAAATGTAAAAATAAATATTCTTCACAGCAGAGTGCTGGCTTGAAGGCTACGAGTCCAACAATAAAAAGCTTCACAATTTAATGGCCCTTAAATGCTCAACATCTTTTTCACTTAATGTAAAATCCATCTGATCTAATAGCTGTGACTGAATTACATGTATGTTTTTTTCTATTAAAGTTAATTTTCTGAGTTGGCAGAGCAACACAAGCATTAGATTAAGAAAGCAGTAATCTCTATAAACTTTCCTGGATTCAGGGCTATTTCCGAGTCAGCTGCTCAAAACAAAAAAAAAAAAGAGAAGTCCCATATTCACTTTAAAAAGTGCTATTCCATAACAGGAGCGTTGTGCCAGCAATCAGTTACAGGCTGCATTACCTTATTAATGTTGCTTTACCATTCCATGGAGCAGATCCCAAAACGCCTGGTGAAGCACCCCCAGACCTCTCAGGTGCATTTCATTTACATTGGACATTTTTGTGACCTCCCATTTCTTCCTTGCGTTTATCAGCGACCTTTGCCCCTGAATGCAGAAATACATACAGCTGCCTTCCCTGGGCAGGTGACACCCCATGGCTGATTTGACCAAACACCTGGATTATCACTGCCACAGGAACCTCACTGACACAGCCCAGACCAAACCTTCACCTTCAGGAATCAACTGAGCCAAAACCCCCCAAACTTAAACAGAGCATTGCCAAGGGACTTGTTTCTTCCATTTGAGCCCCGAGACATCCCTCTGTGTGCAGTATTTAAACAGTCCACACCTATTAAAACCCAAAACACTACGCTCACTTTCTTGCATGCTATGATTTTAGGGTATCACCAACACCAAGGTAACAAAAGAGTCTGAGCTACAATCTATTACACAAAATATTGAATTGCTGTCCCCCCAAGGAAATTCAGATTTAGTTTATCATCTTTATTGCATTCTTTACCTTGCATTTATTTCTAAAGTTGGACTTTTTTTCCCAGGTAAGTACTTGAAAGCCCAGGTAGGACTTTTTCCCCCAAGAGCAATCCTGCTGTTAGAAACAGTGTTAGACAAAAGACAAAATAACCGCAGTTAAAACTGCCACCAAGCTGGCAAGAGCTCTGGGGCGCTGCTCCTCCAAAAGGGAGACACCTTCTGCCATGCAACTGGACTGTTACTGCAGACAATACGCAACTGGGCTTGGTGGGGTTCCCTCTGCCCTGGTATGGGTCAAGGAGTGCAATAACAGAGTGTTTTCACCCAGCAGCTCGCTATTGAAGATGCCTCAAGCTGGTGTTTAAGTGCATGTTAACCTTCCCCCCTCCCTTTAAAACAAAGATGGCAAAAGTAAAAAAAACTCCAGCAGAAACAAACTACTTTGTCACTAAGAAACAAATTCGGATGTAAATATAATTGAAAAAGCTTTTCAATAATTAGTCTCACTCCACAGAAAAAAGAAAACAAACATGGCTGGAGATCAAAATACCCTCATATTACACCTGAGAAATACATAAAGCTATCAGAAAATTGTAAGTGGAAAGCACTTCACAACACCCCATAGATGATCTGGCTCAGTAAAGCTGACAGAACATATCCGCTGGCAGAAGAACAGTTTAGACATATCAAATCTTGAAACCGTTCCTCTTCAGAAAAAACTCAGATATATATATATACACACACACACACACTTTTTATTCCAAGGTCAAATTAGATCTTTAGAAGAACCCTGAAGAGAACTTTTGCTGGCTAACTCCGAACACAAGGAACTCCTCCAGAGATCCAAGGAAGAAACCATGCTTCTGGTCATTGTTTAACCACAGCGACGTTCCAGTAATACCGTTCACACCCCAACAACTGAACAACCCAATTCATTTTCATGCCCCACTGGCTGGAGAAGATATCCAAATAACCAAAAATTAAGTTAATGGTGAAATTAGAGAGCCCTTCCCTTTCAAGTCACACCAAATGAATGGACTTTGGTAGCACCAAGCAATGATTCTGCAAAGATCACTCAGCATGAAATCAGGCTGCGGTGTAAGCCATTAACTGAATTTCTTTTCATTAAAAGCAGCAGCAGGACTTGGCTGGCTCACCCCAAACCTACCGCCTGACAGAACACTCAGCTTGCCCTGTGCAGCGCAGGGGTGGCCAGAGTCCATTTACTCTGAAGAATTAACTGGTAGAAGCTTTGAGTGTCAATCAACAACACCAAAATTTTACCAGCCATAAACTCCAGAAATAGAAGAACCCAATACTCCCAGTGGACATCTGAAAAATAAATGTGTGACCTGGGATTTGAGAGTATTCAAGCAAGTTCCACAGCCTTCACTACCCGCACTATTTTGCCAAACTATTTACATTTCTTTACCTTTTACAGAATTAACCACAACAATAAAAAGAAGAAAACTTTTTATTGATAAGGTAATATAGGAGAAATTTAGAAAAACACACATAGAACTCCCTCAATAAGGAAACATACAATATCAAAATATGCCAGAGTTAGTATATCAAAACAAACTCTCTCTAATAAGAGTTTCAAGTAATGCAATCATAAAAGAATTTGGCTAAAAAGTAATGTATATATACTGAGATGTTTTCTGTAATAGTCCTCTAAGAAATTAAAGGAAAGCAGCAGAAGATCTGTTTAACTACAGACACATATTTAGTAAATATATTAAGTGTATTTATATAATAAAAACTGCCCTGCACATTCATCACTAGGTCTGTATCCTCCTCTATGTGGCAGTCGTCTCTTCAATTCTACAAGACTCTGCCCAAAAAGGAAAAAAAAAGGAAACAAACATAATACTACTTAAAAAAGGGAGACCTAAGCCTGAGGTACAGCTTGTGGGGAAGCCCAGGCAACGCAAGGCAGAGAACTCTGCACTCCGACTTAAGTCCTATTTTTCAGGAACACGGAAGAGGAAGTTTTCTGTGTCAGGATCCCAGATTCCTACTCACTAGTTACTAAATGCTTTCGACTGAGTAGACTGAAGTGACCACAGCTACTGATAGCGCTTCTGCTCTTTGCTCTATTACAACAGCCACATACGTTGTCAGACTCATTTCCCAATTACTTCCTTTGAATAGTCCCAAATTTCATGTTTCCTTTCATAAAACTTACTTATGGGAACATCATCCTTCAATTCAAAGTGAAGCCCTGTCTCGTTTAATAGGTAGATTCCAAGCAAATAAAAATTCTTTTAATTAATCCTTACTATTTGCATCTTTCCCCATAAATAAGATTATAGTACATAACTTACAGTTAAGAGGAAAATACCTTGAACTTCCATGAGATAGAGTTTGAAAATCCAATACCTGAATAATCTAGTGTACAGCTTAATGAGCTGCTCAGCCTGCACCCATATTAGGCCTAACGAAGAATGAAATTATAAAGAAGCAGGAGTATTGCATTTAGATCAAAATGCTGCTCTGCAAACCATGACACTCCACTCCCAGACACTACTTTAGCCCACAGTAATCTGTATTACAAAGCGTTCCTGAAAAATTTTGGGGGAAGGGGAGGCAAACATAAAAGTTAGTGTTTTGATAGAAAAACCTGATTTTTAAGTCTTGCAAAAAAGCAAAGGCACTACATCTTAAGCTTATATTTAAATAAAGTCTGTAACTTGGCCAGCCAAGTTACAATATATACCTAAATACTTTCCATCTACCTTTGCAGCTGATTTATTAAGCATGTCTTAGTGTGTCTTCATCAGCTTATGTGACAAAACAGCCACTTTCTCTTAATCATTAAAGGAGATATACAGCTACAATACTTAGCCAAGCTCATTTGAATAGAGTTTATTTTCAACCATACCATGAGAGTTCAAGTTATAGGTTAAACTGGAGTTTCTGGGTATAGACCTTGCTTTAATAAGTGGTCAATCAGACAAAAATAATTTAACTACCATGTCATCATTTTGACAGTCAGCTTGTCTACCAATTTTAAAAGACGTTCTACATCTTTTATTAATCTAATGAGAGAGGTGTCAGATCTGAAACTCAGTAGCCCTATTTTTCCGTTTTCCACGAGGAAACTATTTCAGCTAGGTTGTTTCATATTTGGAGATTCTAATTGCAGCTATATTATTATCATAATTATATAAATCTCCTGAAGGTTATCACTACCGTCACCACAGCACTCCTACAAGACACAGCAGCCTTCAAGAGCAATGGCACTAAGCACATCAGCAAACGAGTCCCTGTCTCATTCGGATGATCTGTAGTAAAGCAGCTTGGACGTCTTCATCCATGTGACCCTAGAGCAAGCAAACGCTTAAATTAAAAATCCCATAAAGTGTCAACCATCCACCACTAACATTAGGAGATTCTTCAAAATTACCCAAAAAGTCTTAATTCATTGTTGTACTTTCACTACTCTCTGGGAAAGTCTGCAATATTTTAGGAATCTTGTTATTTTTCTCTCATGAGAAAGAAGGGTCACTAACACAGCAGTTTCCCTCATGAAAATACAATGTGGGAAAAAAAAACCCAACTGTTCCTATCCTCTGGCTCCACAGCTGCTGCTGTAGGAAGGGTCCCTCTTTTTGCATCCTTAAGTATCTGAAGTCGTAAGACTTCTTGAGAGCCACTGGATAACTCTGGATTGAGTTTCCAACTTCTACTCGACTTCTCTCCAGCATTACCTGGGCTGATGCAGAATTGATAACATGCTCACATCATCACCCTTCAAAGCAGATTATATATAATTACACATAATTACACATAGAAAATGGTAATAAGATGGCACAATAAGACTACAGCTGTGGTAGGTGTTCGCTTTTTTTGTTGGGTCAGTCCTTTCTAAGTTAAAACTTTCAACATGAAGACAGGTACTTGATGCTAGTTTGAGGTCTTCCAGCGAGGCAGTTAGAAACATGTCTCAAGGATCCCTACATTGAAATGACAGAGTAAACCAATCTGAACTCAGTACTCTCATACCTGTACAGCACTGAGAAGATGTGTCCGATAAACCGAGACTACCTCTTGATGCTGCCTTTTAGCATCCTATAAAAGAAGGAAGAGGATGTGAAGTCATAAAATTTTTAACATCTACTCTTGCCCATTTCCAGCTTTTGGGGCTTGGTTTTGTGCCCTTATAGACTAGCCAAAGCAGAAGTTCAAGGTTAAATTAGCTATATCCCCTCCTTAATCAGGAAAAAAGTCACCACTTCACTTTTTTTATTGCTTACTTGTAGCAAAGCAATGTTGCTGACTGGCTGTCAAGGAGGTGCTAAGATTAAAGTCTTAATTCACTTGTTTCCTCAACAGCATTAGCTATTTGTTGTAAAACCACCCAATTTAAGAACACATTGCCTTATAAGGGTCAGCTTTGCAAAGATGTATCCTGCATCTGTACAGATTTACAAACAGCTAACTTTGCTCATGTACACAGCTTTAATTATGAGCTTTATTGAAGGGGCCACAAACATGTTTGTGCCCAAACTCCCAGCACTTCCCATAAAGTGTTCCCCTTTACTGTTAGTGTTTAATAGGGAATACACTTCACAGCGTTTGCAGACAAGGAAACACAGCCAAAGCCATTAAGGGCCACCTCACTTTCTTTCAAAGTGAGAAAACACATGGCTGGCGGTTTTTTGAAAGAAAATATTAACCTGGAACTTGCATACAGAAATGGGCATGGCATGAACTATAGCAGCGTATCTCGTAAACACAAATTCTCTCTAAATTGCATCCTTTTTATCTGGAAAAATTCCCAAATGTTGTAACTGCAATGTGTAGAAGGAAGCAGACAAATTTCCAAAGAAGCAAACAGTCAGGGGAAAACAGAAATAATAATTAATGAATTTATTCATTAAAGTCAAAGTCTACAGCCAACCCCAGGGCTCCAGTGGCCACATTCGTATTTCCTTGGTCACACAAGGTCTGTAAGCGACCATAAGTGATGCTACCACATCTCAGACAACGCCTCGCAGGAGCACTTACCGCTAACTGCTGCTGCAGGCTTTTCACTTGGTTCTGGAGCGTTTCAACCTGCTGGTTCTGCCTCTTCGAGGGGATCCCGGTGGTGTATGTAAGCTGAGACAAGCCATTAAGAGCCTGTTTTAACCGCTCCACATCATTAAGCAGTTCTGTGATCTTTTAAGAAAAAGCACACAAAAACCTCCTTTAAGGATGTCTCACTTAGCAAAAAATATTATTCTTTAACATTCTTTAAAGACTGATCAAAATTAGCAAGCATTGAAGGGTCTCTGTCCTAGCTTGCCATGACACTGCCTAAGAGACTTCTCAAAGACAGAGGACTTCATTTTCATGCCATGCTATCACTGGTTCCCATTCCACTTCCTAGAATTGGAAACTGCAATGTCTGGATCCTGGGGGTTGGGCAGCGACATAAATGATTTATGCTCTAAAAATATGCTAGGCCTCATTTCTAAGGAGAACAATGAACCATCAGAAGGGCAGCCAGAGATGCTAAACAAACAGCTCCAGTGGAAGAATGAGCCGATACCCCAAAAGTCTAAAACCCAGCTTGGATGAAGAGAGTCTAAAATACAACCCATGATGTTCAAAACACACAAGGAATTAGAAAAGCTTAGCACAATGCTAGCAAAACCAGGACTTCACCTTAGCAGATGTGGGCCAGTCCAGGGCACCTAATGCTCAGGACACAGAGCATTAGTAGCTCTATTTGAAGCCCAGCTAATGCTCCCGACACCTTCAGTTCAGGGATACGGAACTACCCCACATCCTACCTTGTTATCCTTGGCCTCCACCTGCTTTGCAGACTCCTGTATTCTCTTCTGCAAGTCGATAATTGTTGTCAAGGATTTATCACACCTCTCTTTCTGGTCTTTAATTTCTTGCTCAATACTGCAGCTCCGTAACTGAAGCAACTCCTTCTCATCCTTTAAAGAAAGCTCGCTTTTTTTCGCTTGCAAAGCCTCCTCACAGGCTTCCTCATACTTCTTGTTCATGCTGGACAAGTTCTCAGCTATGCTGTTAATCTGGGCCTCCAGAGTACTCTTCATGGATTTGTATTCTGAGATGTCAATCACCTCTTTGCTCTCCAGGTCTGTCAAAGCTTGCTGAGTAAGCTGAATCTCAGACTGCAGCTTCAGGATTTCCTCATTTTTAACTTGGTTTTCTTCTTCCTTTTCTTTCAAGCTGTTTTTGATGGCTACAATTTCTTGTTCGAGCATTTCCTTCATTTGTGTATATTCTACCAAGGATATTGAAGACTTTTTTAGACCTGACAACTCCTGCTGTAGTTCTCCTACTTTTAGCGTTTCTTTGTCGTAACATTCCTTCTTATTTCTGAGGGCTTCCTTGAGCTCCTCTATTGTGTGACCAAGAGCCTCCTTCAAGGCTTCAATCTGTTCCGCCGCCAGAAGCGGAGCCTGCGCAGCCACGGGCTGTGGGGGACTCCCCTGCAGCGCATCTTTCTCCTCTTTGTCCCCTGTGTATTTCCCCAGCAATTCCCTCAATTGCTGATTCAGCTCCTCCATTTTGCTTGTGAACATTTTTTCCATTTCCCGGGATTTCTCAGCAAGGATATAGTTCTGCTGCAGGTCGTTTTGGATGGACAAAACACCGTTCTTGAGCTTTTCATTCTCCTGTTTGCACTTTTGGGTTTCCTCCTCACTTTCTCTGCACCTCTGTGCCTGTTCCTGCAACTGCGCTTTTAACTCTTTCACTGTGGCTTCAAAGCTTTGTTCTCTGTCTTCAAAGGAGGCAACCGAGGCATATTTTGACTTAATGCATTCTTGAATTGTGTCAAGTTCCTTCTTTTGGGCTTCGATTTCTTCATGCAACTGTAAAATTTCTTCTTGACCCCTCTTGTATTCAGCCGTAATGGCAGCGTTGTTCTCCTGAAGTTCTTGCAGGCTCTTATTTAAAGCAGTCACTGCAGTTTCATGATCTTTGAAACTTATATACTCAGTCTGTAATTGGTTCTGTAAGAGTTTCACCTTGTTCCTCAGAGTTCCATTTTCTTCATTTACCCTCATGGATTCTTGCTTTATCTCTTCAGTTTTTTCCTTCAGGTCTGACAGCTCCCGATTAGTCTTCTCTAGTGTGTTATTCAAGCCTGTTTTCATCTCCTCGTGTGTCGAAGCCAACACGTACTGATCCCTGAGCGTCTCCTTTATGGCTGCATTTTCAGAGACTAGTTTGCACACTTTGGCTTGCTCATCATCATATTTTTTCTGAAGCTCAGCAAGCTGCTTTTCAAGTTCCATACCACTAGATCTTAAAGCTTCCACTTCTTTTTTGTGCTGCTCTGGAGACAGGTACACAGCCTGGAAGTGGCCAATATTCTCACTTAAGCTGTTCTTCTCTGCCAGCAATTTCTCAGCTTCTGCTTTGCTTTCGTTGTACTTCTTTGTTACTTCAAAAAGCTTTTTGGTCAGGTCACCAACAGCCAGGTCATTTGTTTTCTTCAATTCTTCGTGAATTTTTAAAGGCACATTCTGGCTTTTAATTTCAGTTTTCAGCACCTGGATTTGCTGCTTAAGCATCTTGTTATCAATCTGCAATCTTTCCAGTTCCTTCTGCAGAGTCTGATTCTTCTGTGATAATTCAGAAATTGTCTTCCCCAGTTCCTCATTTTTCTGCTCAAACCCACTCCTCATTTGTTCGTGGTCTTCTGGCCTTACCTGCTGAGCCAGTTTAGCTTTCTGACTCTCAGATTCCCTCTTTAAAAGCAGAATCTCTGCCTGCAGTATTTTGTACTCTCCTTCCATCTCTGCCAACTTCCTGGCTTTCTCATTCACTTCATTTGATAACGAACTCTTCATGTTTTCAAATTTCTCTGAAGTTACAGAGTGGGCTAACTTTGCCGCTGTTTCTTTGAGCTGCCCTTCTAACTCCATGACATTTCTCCCCCTTTTATCTCGATCCATCTCCAACTTCACAAGTTCCTTCTGCAACCTTTTATTTTCCTCCACCAGCCTTCCTTCATCTCTCTTAAATTCTGCCACCAGCAATTCATTCTGCTTAATCTGGTTCCTCAGTTTTCCCACTTCAGCAGAGGCCCCTTCATACTTCGTCTTCATTTCTTTCAACTGATCCTTCAGTTCCTCTGTTATTTTACTGTTTCCCAAAGCAGCTTCGTTAGTCAGGTGATCTTTCAGAGCTAGAAAGTGGGTCTGCATTTGCTTAACTTTGCCTTCAGAGTCAAACATCCTTTTCTGCACATCTTTTAAAGCATCTTCCAGCTGTTTTATCTGTCCATCAGATTCCGCCTTGCTTCTTTCACACTCTGATGCCAAAGCTTTACACTCGGATACCTTGTGAGACAGTTCTCTCTGCAATTTGCCGATTTCTTCTTTCGCTGCACTGTAGCAGGTCCTCATGTTGTCAAGTTCCTTCTTTAAAGCTTCCTTCTCCGAGCTGGATGACTGAGTAGGCAGAGAGAGCTCCAGGGGCCTCAGCATAGACCTCGACTGAAGATAAATTGGCACAAAAAAGGATACATGCTTGAGTTTGACAAGTCATACACACACACGAGTTGTCATAGCCATAACTGTCTTAAACTCTATTGATATGAGCATAAAATGTCAGAGAGATTTCTTTTTTTCCCTTAGAAACACACTAATCTACTCTTGCCCATATTACAGAACACGCGTATTTCAGCTTTTAACAGTAAAAAAAATCTTGACTATAGCTCTACATTACTGTTTTTCCCAACCATTGAACCCAACTGAGATTGAAGTGCAGGTATAGTATGTTCATTTTGTTTCTCATTATTCATATTTAATGACTCATCTGCCAGAAGAATTTTAGGAGAATTTTCCCATGCCTCAAGCATGTGAATATAATTTTAAAAGAAATCAGACCAGAGTACGTCATGATCAACAGAACCTTCTCTCTGAAAAGTCTAAGGAAACAACAGTCATTTACTTTTGAGTAAAGGCCATAGAAAACCCCACAGAACAGTTTTGGTGGACTGCCACGTGCTCTTCCCTCCCAGCCATGGTGGCCATTACATGGCACAGGTTTGCTCCAATGATCTCATTCGCGTTCCAGGCACCAGAAAGCAGTAGGTGGCTTGCAGACATGACTGGCTTAAAGCCACTTAATTCCTGCTTGGGACATGGTTTGGGGCTTTGGTTTGGTTGGCTTTTTGTGTCAACATTCCACCACACCCACCATTTTTTTAAAAAAAAAAAATCACATATCAACTGATTTTAAACTTCAACTACGAATCAAAAAAAAAAACCTCCCAAGCCCATTGGAACAACCTTATGTAAAACATGGCAGAAGAGACTGGATTTTTCTGTTTTACCAGCAGAACACACAAATACACACACCAGTGAAATCTGGTAAGAAAGCACAGGAGGTACAGATTTATTTCTCGTCATCACTCACTCCTGGAAACATTATAGCTGAAACACTCAAGTGTGAGAACAGCTTGTTGGTTAGGACCAGTCCTTATCAGAAATTACACACTGTAAGGTCTGACCAACCCCATTTATAACCAAATTGTTGCTTTGAAAGGTAGGTAGCTAACAGCAAACAAAATTGGCAGGAAATTATCATAGAGCTGGCAGGAAAGTAAAGTCTTCTGAATTTTAGCTGAATTTCAAGTAGGAAAAAAATATGAAGATGAAAAACAATTGCACTTTACACTGTGACAGATGATCCAGTAGTCTGCTGATTCAGTTTTAAGAATGCTTATTATACACCAGACTGTTCAGAATCCGACCATTTCACTGCAATTAAAGCGATGTCACATTTGTAACTCTAGAGGGCACCAACCGTTAAAAATAAACACTGCAAAGCAAGTGGTACTGGGAACACTCAGAAGCAGTGTTGAATATATGCACACTTATAAGCATATTTAGCTTTCCCAAGCATAACTATCTTAGAATTCTCTCAAGTGGCAAAATATTTATTACCTGTGATTCCACCGCAAACCCTTGGCCTTGCTTAAGTAATGAGTCTTCTTTTCCTAGATTTGCAAAGCAAACAGCATTTAGTCTCTGTTTAAAACCAGTAACACATTACCATAAGAACTACGATTTTCCTTCCTAATTTTGTTGTGTTCCTTGGGACCGCACCAGGCTGCAGGCTAGTATTTAAGTACTTGGTATTAGAATAATTCCCCATTAAGTCACAAAGGAAGTCTGGACAAATTCCTCCTAAGTAAAACACACCCCTACTATGCTAGTAAGGTAGATAAATTGTTCCGCAAAGCAGCCCTGAAAGCCACCTTGTGCTGGCTGCGTGTCTGCACAGGAGCACAGCAGCAAAAGGCATCCCCTTGTGCTCCCAATAAATGATCCTGACAGGCAGCCAAACAGCTCTCCCCACGGCTCAGGACAGATTAAGTAATATTTGAAGTTACACAAGAGCAAGACAGGCCTGTAACCAAGTTGGATGCAAGAGACTTCAGTTTCTGGAAATGGAATCATTTCCAATAGAAGTGTAAGCTGAGGCCTTGTGTTTAAAGCCTCTTTCAAACCTGCCTACACTCAGCTCTCACAATGTCCATAGTTTTCTTGTCACGAGCTGGACATGAGTGTTGTTTAAAATAGAATAGAATGGAAAGGGGAAGACTCAGTTTGCAGCCCAGACCTTGATCAGCTTGTTTTTGATGTTATTAGAAGGTGGAGAATCACAGTGCACATTTCACAAGAGCAGTCACTCGTGAGCGAGACTGATGGACAGTGCCCTGTAGGAACACAGCCGGGTTCAGCTGACTCCATCCTGAGCCCGGGAGCGTGGGGACACACATTAGCCTTGGCTATAATTAAGACCAACAAAAGGAAGAGATGACAAAAAACCCCACCCTTTGTCTACATATTCCTACACTGCATCAGGCATGGCAAGTTTTAAGAATTAAATATACTTACTATTACCAAAGCCGCTTCCAGATCCCACAAGGTCAACCTAAAAGCAAAGAGCAACACACACAAAAATAAAGCTGAAAATTCATTTCATATTTTAACTATATGTTAAGCTAAGGGTTAAAGGGCAGGGAAAGCTTTTACAATAAGATAACAATTTAAGACTTTCAAGAATTTAAAATTGCTTAAGTATTTACTGTTGTAAATAACAATTTCTGAATCACATTTCAAATCAGTTAACGTACTTCATAATATTTGAGTTTAGCTTTGAGAGCTTCAATAGTTCTTAAGCTTTCTTCCTGCTGCTTTTCCTTGGTAGTTAGGATTTTCTTCAGCTCATCTTTCTGAAAGAGAAAGAATGCCAATAGCCAAAGCCACAAGAAGGGCCAGATTTATAAAATCTCAAGCTAAAGTTAAAAAACTTTAGGGAGAACTTCAACCAAGATCAGCACCGAAAGAATCCCTACATTTTAAGTTCTAAAGTTCTTCTACAACCATGCTCCTCCACAAGAGGTGTCTTGAAGAGTGAGTCAAGGGAATATGGCCTGATATAATTTACTATTAATTTATTCATGTTAGTCTTGCCTTACTGAAAGTCACTAAAGAGATATTTATAATATGAAGTCTGCTTTAAAGGTGCCATTGGGATTACATATATTATTTGTAGTAACAGAAATGCTGTGCAGCTGTATAAATGGAGTACATAGAAGTAGATATTTAGTATTTATAGATAGTTTTTTCTTCTCTGCAGCTTTACATACCATTATTAAGTGTGCTATTATATTTCTGTAGAAGAAATTTTTATATTTCTATAGAGGAATTATTGGATTTAAAATCTATAGAATCTATAGAATTCTTCTTATAGAAGAATATATTATATTTTAAATCTATATTTCTATAGAAGAAATATAATAGAACTATGAAATAGTTCTACTCCACTTTAAGGTGATGTATCGTACCTCAGTTTCAAGATCATCTGCAAACATTTGCTCCTGCAAAAATAACAAAAAAATCCCCCCCAAAATCATTTTTTCAATAATGTTTAAGGAGCTTATACACAGTTCATTAGTTGACAAGTCTACCCCAGTCACTAAGGCTACACGTTCTGACAGCTCCCTTTCATTTCCCACCTAACCTCTGGCAAGAGGAATAAAGAAGAACAGAAGTTAGGGATGTTTGACGTCTCTTGACGTGCATTCTAGGAAACTAGAATATCTTTTGAGTTATCTAGATCATACACTACTGAGGCAGAAGAGTAGAGTTTTTCAGTAGAAGTTTGATTTTGGAGAGTGACAATTAAGCAGTGAATTTGTTTTATAGAGGCAATGCTAATGAGAAGCTGAGATAAGCCAATGATTCCAAGAAGAAATATTCTTTCTGTCCATGGGCTGCATTTAGGGGAAGCCACATACAATTTTTAGATACACCCCTACAAAAATACAGTGAAGGAAAAAATGTGAGTCTCCACAAAGCAAAGAAAAAATCCTGAGTTTATTTTCTTCCTCAATTGTACTGGTCATATTTAGACCTCTAAAAAGACAAGGGAACTTTAAAAAAAAAAGTTTCAGATTTGAGTGAGAAATTCCCTATTGAAAACCTTTGTTTCCTTTTTTGCCAATTGAAGATTTTTCTCTGTGTTTCCACTTAGAATAACAACTGGAAAAGCAGCAGCAGCTACAATCAAGTACTGATACACAACACCTACAGTTAATTGTGCGGATGAAGTTTAGTTTCCAAATTGTAACATGCCAGATCACCTGACAGTTCACATCCCATTGTGAAGTACAGCCATAGATGTTCCTGCTCAAATGTACGGGTATCAGTGAGTGACACTGTCTCCTCACATTTTGAGCATCATTACAAGACCAAAGGCTTTTGCAGCAGAAGTGACAGTGACACATACAGAAATAATTCACAGGAAAGCAGTGAAGATTGCATCCTAATTACATACTTCTACCAGCCTTCACTGTCAGCATCAAGTAGTTACTACAGCTTTCAAGCCAGGTTATTCCAACACCAGATGTTTACCTCATTGAGTTGTAGCTGTAGCCCACTGATTCTATCCAGCAGCATCCTTTGCTCCTCCTGCACTTCTCTCATTCGATCTTTCAAATCTTGATTTTCTAATTCCAATTCCTTAAAAAGTAAATAAGTTTTAAAAATTAAAAACCCACCACCACACTATACATACACTGGGAAAACTAAAGAAACCGAAGCAACAATTTTAACAGTCATTAACACCAAGCCTTGCCTAACAAGTCCCCTAGTGATTTTGCGGCCTTACCCCAGGTCTGGTTTGTTCTGAAGGTTTATGTAGCACAAGCTCCAGAGCCTTCAAAGCTTTTCAGCTCTCAACAGCTCATTCTCGTATAAGGGTACAAGTTTTTGAAAGTATGAGCCGAGTAAGATTACACTCAATGCTGACAGCACTCCAGAGGCTGCTTATCTGCTATTAACAAGTAACAATAACCAATGCCAAAACAGTTCCTGAAACCCAAACACTGCAGCCAAAGGTGTAATGGGAAAACCTCACCGGCATGAAGCACAGCAACCTTTAAGCACACTAACTGTTCCTGCAGCCACAAGAATCACTCCACTAATGTATAAATCCAACACAAGAGAGCAACAGGTCTCTGCACCATCAGTCCAGTGCTCACATGCAAAAAGTAAAGCACCTTTAACTCTTGCTTGATATCATTACCTTAACTGTGGTAACTACTTTAGCTCAAACCAGAAAATTTACATTTAGAGATCTTTATCCTTTTATTACAAAGTATTTCAGAATGAAGGCCTACATTTTACAGTGGTTTGTTCCCCATAGCAAAAAACATTGTTTACCTCTTTGAAAACTGTAATGATATAGTAACACAATGAGAAAATGAACAGTTGTTAGTAGAACAGTTATGATACAGGCTGGTTTTAGTAAGACACTTCAACATCTCTCTAGAACGTTAAAAAAATAAATCTTCCTGGTTTGTGACCCAGTTATTTTACTGCAGACAGAAGCAGGAGACAGAGGGTTAAGAGATGGACAGGGTTAAGACATGAAAAGACTTGCAATGATTTGTTACACAAACAAGTACTTTTTTTTTTCCTGAAAAAGTTTACAGCTTATCTGTCTAATTGCCACATTACATTCATGTAATTAAGTTTCAAGTAAACAGCAATATATATATGACCTTTCTTAACAGAAGTGCTAATGCTTATTTAACAAGCAGATCTCATTTTATTATGTATGGCTCATTCCAAGTGTATCAGAAACCCTTCTCGCTTACCTGAGCATTATGTTCCTTCTGGTACAGCCTGACATTCACCTCCTCCTGCGCATGGAGCCGGTTCCACTTCTGGGACATATTAGTAGCCTGTTATTGCAACAGTAAAGCATTAATTTCTATTCCTGGTGCTCTCTGAAAACATCCGTTTCTGGGGAACAGGGGGTTGCTCCCAGCCTTCACTCCAGCTTCCACTGGGGGGCAATGCCACCAACACCCCTGTTTTGGCAGATGGCTGCTCAGCGAGAGGTCACTCCCGAGCTCACCCAGACAGGACACGGGATCCCTGTCAGAGCTCTAATCCTCAACACGCACATCACTGAATATTTTCCAAATGGAAAGAGACACACTATCTGATTACAGGGGGAATCTTTGCAGCTACATATGAAGTTAAGAATTCAAAAAATACTGAATGCGTTGTGCATCACGGCACAGTCTTAATCACCCTCTCAACAAGGCCAGGGGCACACTGCCTTTCAGCAGGCAGAACCATTTCAAATTTTGCCTCTTTCAATTTCATATAGCTATGAAGGTAATTTATAAATTCCCTTTATAGGGCAGCTTCACAGCAGAGACAAAAGCCCAGTGAAATTTATATCACACACCTGTAATCTTTTTTCTGTGATTTATATACTGAACACTTGAATTTAAAAAAAAACTTGGAAAAAATATCTTTAAGTCAGTTAAAAACTTCTCTGTTTTATTCCCCCCACCCCTACTTGTTTTTAAAACATAAGGTGTCCCCCCAACATGTTGGGAACATAAGGTGGGGGACACCTCTGCAGAGCAACAAGCTTTGGATGTGCTGGAGTGACGCAGCTCCCTGTTCAGCAGTAGCTCACACCCAGGTCTACACAGCAGAAAGCACAAGGAAGATAAACACTGGCCCCAAACCAGGCTCAAAACCCCCAGTCATTCGGGGCCTTGTATCATAACTCATTTTTCAGCCCAGCAGGGAAATAGAAGGACATATCACTACAAAAGAATGAGACTTCACTGATGCTGTGCGGCCTCTCACGTTTATTTCAGAAACTAGCCTTAGGAGACACTCCGTGTAAGAAGCCTTACCTTCTGTTCAGGCTGTCCCTTCTTCATGGTGTCTCTTGCTAAAAAAGCACCAGAAAAATAGGTAGTTAAAAATGCATTTCATTCAGACTCAGGCAACACATTCAGTTATTTCTATCAAGTTTCAATCTTGAGAGGACATTTGAAGAAATAGATCCGCCCCCCCCCCCAAATCTGGAAACATTCACAAGTACAAAGTTTTTCCATAAATAATGCTAGATAATTCCTATGATCAATACTGCAATGCCAGGATCAGCAATGTTAATACCTTGAGGCATCAGAGCCTGGATTAACCTTAAAAGCTTTACTAAAAACAAACAGAAACCAAAAGCCTTCTCTCCCCTCCCAAACAGGCAGTTTATCACTTTTTCATTTAAAGGGCTACAGCTGCCCCCCAAAGAACTGCTCCTGAAGACACACAAGTCATATGAAAGAACATTTCAAACTGTTATAGCCACATTCTTCATACCTTTGCTGGAATCCTCAACGGCAGCTTTTATTAAAGCCAAAATGTCAATATTGTCACCAATTCTGGCATAGTAAGCACAGTCATGACCAAGGCCATCAGTCAAACTAACATCCGCGCCATTTTTGAGCAAAACTTCTACTGCATCCTTGCAGCCGTATTCACAGCCTAACATTAAGGCAGTCCTGAGGATGAGGAGAAAGAGCATTCAGAGACTCGGGGATCTCACACTACGATGGAGCAATCACAGAAATAGTCTTGCCTATACTTAGGTCTAATTATGCAAACTTGAGCCAAGGAATCTTTCCTCTATCAAGAGGAAAAGTCATTTTCAATGTCTAAATATTTGTTAAAAAGTAAACAAAAGCATCATAATAAGCAATACTTTCATGAAACCCAGCATAAACCCACTGCCTTTAAGTGCTACCCAGTGTTTTGAAAACTCATGCGACCTTTGGCTTCCTCTCTGCTTAGATACAAACATCAATAGACACAAACAAAAGCCAAAATGCTTAGCCAGAGTTGGGGCGAGTGCCGAGGCACCCTGGCAGTGCCTTCCCACCACTTGCCAGCTTCAGAGCGTGCAATGCCAGTCCCGTGCTTTGTCCTACAGCAGCCTCGTGCCCACTGGCCACCAGGCTGGCATCCTCCAGGGAATAACTGGCAGAAGCAGCGGCTACAAATAGAAAACCCTTCCACTGACCCCCTCCCATGAATATAGAAGCCAACATTTCAAGGCCTTTAGGTCCCTTTGGAGCTCCAGTAGGACTCAAGTACTTCTCCACAGAGTAACATTTCCATCATGACCCATTTTGCTTATTAATCCCAAAGGATGCAAGATGCAGCTTTGTACAGACAAACCCTTCAAACCCCAACTGTTGTTTCTCTGCTAGCAGTAACAAGCCTATATGTATTTCATATGCAAGAACAAGGAATATGAAAAGGCCAAGCTTATCTGCATTATTGAACTGGCATATGTACTTTTGAACTAACTCATGGGCTCTTTTCCACTGAATTTAGTATATTTGTTCTGTAGCCTGAAAGCGAAGGGACAGCTTTGTATCCTTGGAATGTCAGCAGGGATTCTGACACCACTCTGCATGCGTTACCTGTTCTGTTTGTCCCTGGCATTGACATCCGCTCCTCTGTCGATCAGAAGCTGACAAACTGTGGGACGACACATCTGAGTGGCCAGCACTAGCGGTGTCCTCCCATCCTGAGGGGAGAAAGGGGGAAAGAGATAAGTAAAGGGAGAAAAAGCAGAGAAAGTACAAGAACTCCAGCAGGGTTTGTGCAGAAGAGTGCTATAAGCAGCAACTTACTCCGTCTTTTGAGTTCACCGAGGCCCCATGGTCACACAGTAGCTGTATGCTGGAGGAACAGTCTGACATAGCTTTCAAGAGAAAAAGAAAGAGCAAGTTATTCTGCTGAAAGCCGCCTTCCTGAAACCCCAAACGCCTCTTTGGGAGTATTGTTTTCACAAATATTCACTAAGCTAAAGCACAAGGCTCTATGACTTAGATCTCACACAACCATCTTGAGAGCAGGTGAAAGAAATCAAACAATGCTTTTGAAGACACTGCGAAGCATAACAAGGGTGCAGACAACCCAGAGAAAAGGTATCTTAACCTTCTAACATCAGTGCTCTGAAACGCTGCTCATAGGTCCTGCTTAAGATTTTACTAGACAATTCATGGGCATCAGAAGACTTTGAGACCTACAACCCCTGCTAAGCCCATTAATGAGTTTGCTATTGAGGACAATCATCATGACAACGTAAAACATTTTCTCCTACTACAGTCATTAGAATTAAAAGAGAAGAATTTGGCCATCTGAAAATTAATTCATTAAACCTAGATTTCATACTACAATACCAGAAATGCAAAACCTTTTACCTGCATCATGAAGAGCAGTTCTTCCTTGAAGATCCACATTCTCCGTTGGACAATTGTACTATTAAAATAGGTAACCCTGGTTAGCAATTAGGACTCAGATTGCACTTCCAAACATGAAGTGTTTTGAGGTTTGAATTAAAGCAGTAAAGAGTATAAACTGTCCAGGAATAAATGAAGAAAAAAAAAAGTCACACAAACCTAAGGCAGTCCACCCCAGTATCGTTTCATTAATGAAAGATTATGGATATAAATACTCATGTTCTGAAGAAAACACTATTCTTGAGCAGACCTTTCAGTGGCACTGTTCCCAAATGCAAATGTATTCAGAAAAGGAACACTAGTCTTTAAAAGACATTCAACTTCATTTTATTTAAGAGGTAGAAATTACAACTTGATTTGATGGTCTGTAGAGAGGAAAAGATGTTTACTTTCTTGATTCTAGCACTCTTTCAGCCACAACCTGCTTTTCAATATGAAAAGGTCTTTTCCCCACGAGAGATGAGTGGTATATCCTAATTTCAAATCTGTATATTTAAGAGCACCTTTTTCTTCAAGAATAAAACCCATAACTGACAAGTTGTATTTTTTCAGTACCTGCAACAGCTTCTGCAAACACAAAGCGTGTCCGTACTTTGCAGCTAGGTGCAACGCATTTCTACCTGAAAAGAGAGATCAGTGTCAATTCAGGGTCTGTTTTGAACACACAGTTAAAAATACCACAAACTCAACACTCCTATGCTGTTTCTCACAGTCCGTTACTAATCACATAATGCTAATTTATAAGAAATTAATTTGTGCTTCACTAAATCACGAGCACAGTTTGTCTCAACAAAAAACTGTCTTCTGCCTCCTCTGTGATTGCATGCACTTCATTCCTGCTCATGTGTTAGATGTAGGAAACATCAAGACACAACACTAGACTGCTGGATTGATTTCCCAAGAGACAGTTTAGATAAACATCCACATCATTTTAGACACAATGGTCACACCCCCCCTAATTCTGCCAGTGCTGTAACTAAGTCATCTATTTCATATATATTTCACTACTTGCTAAACAGTCTCTTCTTGTTTTCGACAACCTGCAACTGAAGATTCAAGTTCATAAATAGTGAAATTAATCTCAAAATACTGCAAATGACTACACATAAGCATTTTAAAAAATTAAAAAATTTTAAAAATCTGTCATATGAAAAGAGGCTAGATTATTTCTGTAATGAAGTTGGAAACAAGGCAATATTTGGTTACCTCAGTTTAACATGCTTAACAGACCCAGGCAAAATTAGCACCCATTTTTGATTACCTCTTTCATAATACTCACACATAAACTCTTGACCTCACACACAAACCAAGAAGGTAGCACAGAGACACGCTGAGGTTCTGAGGGCTCTGTATTGGTGCACAAACACCCACCACGTCCTTTAATTCCAACCCTCATGGCATACAGTACTTTACAAGTCTGAGGGAAATACGCTTAGCATTTGAATGAACGTGAGTTCATTTAAAACAGTTCTTATATTGTTACTCTCAACCGAAAACATCGATCTCTCCAGTGAGCCTGGAGCAGACTATAAATACAAGTTCACAAGTTCTGCTGCCTGTCAGGGGCGTTCATGAACTTGTATTACTGGACACGACCAGCTTCCTCTCATTTCAGCAACAAGCCACACAGATAATTGTCTTACCCACCACAGGGATATCCATGGAACGGAAGAACATCTACCCTATAGTTTAGCTTAATCTCCCTCCACAATAAAGACCAGAATGAGAACGTGTTTGAGTTGCAGTGAGCTGACCTGCAGCATCAGTGGCTGTGATATCAACTCCGTGAATGAGGATGGTGTTCAAGCAATCCAGGTTTCCCTTTGATGCTACAACGTGGAATCTAAACAAAAGAAAATACCTTGCTTAAGCATAGCTGGTTTATACGTAAAACCAGTACTATTAACCATGAGAGTCAAAGCAAACAGCTGCATACCGAAAGCATTACACAGCACGAAGTCAGCTTTGGACAGTGTCCAGCTCCAGTTAAGAGTTTTGCAGATCTTACTCTAAGGAGCAAAACTACTTTTTGGAAAACTAATCATTATTTACCTTGTATCAGCATGCCAGGTGGAAAACCAACATGCTTTCCATTGCTCTTTAACACTCAAATCTGGCAAGAGCAAGTATTTAAATACTGATCTTCACTTGGAATTGAAGACTGTTTATGAGAATTTGACATTCTGGCTATCTGGTACTCCAGTCTAGATGAGGCTAGAATCTAACATGATATATTACATTGATTTATGTATTAAAGAGTTTTTAGAGCAGCAGCAAGATTTAGGAATTTAATAACTTCAGCAGCTTCCCAACACCATTACTGTAGTATTGGGAGTTACTTACGCAGATCTCCCCTCCACATCCAGTTTAGTAGGACTGACTCCTTTTTTGGCAAGAATTGATGAAACCTTTTCCACATCGCCCCTTTCAGCTGCTTTCATTAACCTGTCATCGTACTTGTTCCAGTCTGTGTTCAGCTGTGTAAAAGAGAATTAGAAAAGCAAGTGAGCTCATGGTACTCTACTGATCGATCAAAGGAACTTCAATAAAAGGCTGAATCATATACAACTGGGAGGGATACAACAAAAAATACCTTGGTTTACAGATAGAGCTGTACCCATTAAGATGTTTAGAGTTATTTACATATAACATCACTGTGGCATTTCAATCAGGCTGTTAGCATTGAACATCCAGGGCTCTGAGACAGCCCGGATAAGTCACTTTGGTCCTGAAGGAGACCTTTAGGATCAAACCTCTTTGACTTCCCTCATTCTGCTTTGCTCTAATAGGACTAACCTAAAGGCACACACAGTAGTTCCCTATCTTCATTTTCAAGTGAACTTTTCAGACAGTTTCTCAGATTAGGTTGTCTTTAGACACTTCCTTCTGGCCCCTCTCTCTGCCACATGGGGCTACCAGGACAGTGATCTTTTCACTGCATCATTACTTTCTCTTCTGTCATCACAGATACTTCAATCCTAACCAAAAAAATAAGTTCCTCCCCCCACTGTGGTTGATTAACAAACAAGAGAAACTGCGCCACAGGGCTGTGATAAACCAAGGACTTCACACAAGGCGGGAAGGGCTAGCATGTGTACTTGTGCATGTACACGCTTTGTAGGAGAGCAACTCGGAACATCTCGAAACCATCACAGTGTGTCTGGAAGGGATGTAGAAGTGAGGCAGAGGGAGCCCCACATCAGCCCAGCTGTGCATTGCAGTCCTCATCTTAACTCTCAAAAGCTCCACCAAAGGAAGGGGTACGGTGTCCAGGGAGACCTGCAGTTCAGTCCCTCATCGATCGTATCAGAGAACATTTTTCCTAATGCCCAGTTATCACATTTTAATCTCTCCGCTATGCACATTAAGAACTCACCCCCTCCTTTTCTCTGCAGCACCCTTATATCTGAAAATCTGCCTCTTCTCAGTCTCATGCCCTTTAGGGAAGGCACATCAACTGTTCTCTCACATCAGCAAGTCAATTAACTCCATTATATGAAAAATTGAGCTTTTATTGTCCATCATTATTGTCAATCATTTGAATTGTAATAGTCTAAATAAAATCAATCATTTCATTTCTATAGTATCTGTCCATGTCTCCAAACTTAAAAGTTAATAAACAAGATGCAACACAAAGGAACAGGTAAGTGAGGAACTGCAAGTGAGAGCCCAAAATAGCAGTGCCAACAACTTCCCATCTCAGTAATCATCTCCACTATAAGCTTCCCAGTATTCATAAGCAAATTGTTTCGTAAGGAAGTGGGCAGATAAGACACAGCTGCTACGACTTTCCCTCCATCAACCCTTCTATAGAAAAGGTGCCAGAGAACTCACCAGGTGAGACTAAGCTTGGAGAGAGATTTGAACAGGACAATTATGGGATGTGATCAACGGCAAACTTCAGTTTTCGTTAATTCAGAGACACATAAATGTGTACCAAATTTAGCCATCTCTAAGCCAAGTTCACATTTCTCAAGAACAGCTGAGCTTCCCAGTTTTACTCAAAGTCACACTGCTTTTCACACCCAATGCGTAACAATAACTGATCAAAGAACATCAGAAAAGCCAGAAGCAGAGACCCCAATCTCCCTCCCCAGCCACTCGTCCCCCACTTTGTGTGCCTGGGGATCAGTCTCCCCTGCGCTGCCCAACAAGCTCATCCATAAGAGACATTTTTAACATCAAATGGATGCACTAAAAATATACAACAGGACAGTTTTTTCTGACTGCATCAGACTGTTCAAAGGGTTGAAATTTAGCAAAGTGTGGTATTCAAGAGATGAACATCTATTGAGCTGTAGAAGAAAGAAATTCAATGTTTATAGCTTTAAATTACCTGCAATTACCAATGCAATGTGAAGTGCAAAGGAAGTACAAGTCTCTTTGAATGCCTGGTGGCCTATTTATGTCTCAGGCATTCATCACTCCTCACTTTTTCCTTGTTTACTTCAAATTAAGAATTTCAGGCCACAGGCCAAGCATACCACCCCCAAAACACAGGCCTTGTTCTCTTCTGTTGCCCAAACAGTCTTTTCTGAATTGCTTTATGCTTTTCAGGAAATTCTGTTCCATGACAAACCTCACAGCCAAGCTGGACACTGATGACTTGATATTCAAGAAGCTTTTAACAGAAGAAAAAGGCTTATAAAGGAGTATTATATTTTACTCTAACTCCACACAGCAAAAGAATTCACTGATAACAGTGAGACACAGAAGCCTGTAGGAGCATGAAGCTACTATCACAGCAGAGCAGAAGTTCCATGCCTCACTGAATAAAGCTCATTAAAACTGGTAAACCTAATAATCTCCAAAATAGAGCAGTCAAAGAGTAGCCAAAACCATTTTTGTTTCTTGAAGCGAGAGAACAGCCTATCAATCCCGTGCCCTTCACACTGGCTTCATCACAATGCACTCTCCACCTCCCTTAAAGCTCCAAACCCACTACACGAAAGTCTTAGCGGTCTTCACATGAAAACAAGACCAATAACAGATAAAACCCAAAAACTATGTAATCTTCATGTTAAAAAAAATAGTTGCTTTCTATCAAGACAGAACTACCCTCCCCTAAGACTGCCTTGGGAGCAAAGACCAACATTTTTCAAGATTTAATGCAATAAAGTCTGGAAGACCCACAATGGAGAGGGCCAGTGTCAATTCGCCCGTTCCCAAAGGGTGAGAGCCCAGAGGTGCAGAAGGTCTCACCCTGCACCAGAGCCAGGCTTTGCTGGGGAAAAAAAGAGAAACAAAGAAAACCAAAAACCCACGGCCACCACCCTGCCCCTGTAGAAGGATTTGTGTAATGGAGTTGCAGTCCTGATCATTCCCTCTTCTCACGATAAACAAAATTACAGTACTCATGAAGTCTTAGAGATAGCTTATTCAGTACAATAGTTGCTAAAAGTGACATGAAGGAATAAAAATAGACAGCTAATGAAATTACAAGCACTAGTGCTGCCCAGCTAAAGTGCAGTAACAATTTGTCAATCAATTAAAACATCTATTAGCTTAAAAGCCAAGCCAGCCTGGTCAGCAGAGGAAGTCATTGCATCGGTGACATTACCGTTCACAGCAAGAGCTGCATTAATAGCCGGGGGAAAGCCAGTATTCCTCTGCAGCCTGGCAAAGTGTCCTCTGCTAAGCTACCTTATTAGGCCAGTTTTATTTTTAAATACCTTAGAAACTGTACATGCAGGGCATGAGGCTCCCTCTCAGTTCTTCTGCATATGACACATTGCACACCCTCAGAGGAAAGGGATCCCGCCTTGCATGTCTGCCCCCAGGTCTGGAGCGCTGAGTTTTGTACTTGCAGCTTATACCTGCTAGCACAAACTCACCCAAATCTCTAGAAATCCCTTCACCAGCCATTCCTTGCTCCCATTTCATAAATCTTCTGATGAATGAGAGCATGATGATTATTTTTTTAAAAAAATACCATCATCTTAAATGTTATAACCAAAGGGAGAAAAAAGTTAAATAATTGGTACATCATAGGAAATGGATATAAAAATCAAATATTGTTTCCCAAGCATTTCACATTTAAGGAACATTCCTCTCAGGAAGAGTTACTGAAGACAGAAATAACACATTAATTAAAAAGAAACTGTTAACATTTACAAAAATTCAAGCCTTTGCATTTTGCAGTGGTAAGTTACTGCCACAGATATGAAATCTAAGATACCTACTGTGTCTTTAGCTGCACAGGAAAACCAACAAGTCATCCTAGAAGTGGCAGCTTCTTGCTGCCAGAAGCGATGGCTTTATCTCGCATCAAGTTACAAACCACGGCAGCTCAGAAAGCACCCAGAGTTCAAACGGGCTGCTTCGAGAAACGCCTTCTCCACTGCCCTGAAGTCATTTTGTTCCACCCTTCACTTCGCTGGGATCCCCAAGTGCGTTTTCCCCATCCTCAGGATCGTCTTCAGACTTCATACCTCTCCAAACCCCACGGGCTCCCCCTGGCCAGAGGCTGCCCGGGCGGTGAAGCCCACGGTGGGTCCGGCCGTGGGCTCAGCCTGTCCCTCCCCAGCAGGTCCCCAAGAAAACCCTCCCGGAGGCTTTGGTGCTGTTGTGACAAACTGCCGGAGTGAGTCAGGCTCACCAGTAAATATTGCCCAGATCCGAAATATCTTGTAAACAATACGTAGACAGTCTCATCAGCCCAGATCTATTTTCTGATAATCCAGTACTTGATAGCCATGCGATAGAAAGCAATAGCTATTAATACATTCCCCGCATGCTCCTGCCCTGAGTAATGCATTTTAGATTTAACGTTAACTAACGAGACAAGCATGCATGAAACTTTACTACGGTGTTTTTATGTCCCACAGACACGCAAACACTCACTTTAAAATAACAAACACGTTAGTCAAATTAACTGTCCACTGACATTAATGAAGGTCATACTTATCACCACTAATAACACAGGGGGACTGAAATACTCGCAGGAGTAAGTTTTTCCCATTCCACCACACCACAAAGCCGAAACCAGACTCACGATCAGACTTCAGACAGTTACGACTGCAGGGCAGATGGAATGCAAGATCCTATTTTGACAGAAATGTAACCGATTTTAAATTAGAAAACACACATGCCTCTGCTTAAAAAAAAAAAATCTCCTTTTACAGTGATGAAACCCATTCTGAATAGAACCTGGTTTCAGCTTACTGCTGCTGCCAGTCTGTCTCCCAACGTGCTAAATGAGAGGAGTCACAGAGGCTGTCAAAACATTCAGTAGACAGCCTAATGATTAACAGCAGGGACGGTGCAGACTCTCCTCTCAGAAGATTTAAATGGAGATCTCCGGAGTGCCGTATTTAGAGGACTAGGCCAACACAACAAGCAGCACACTGTTCTGTCTGCAGAGGAGAAACATGGTGCACGGCCAGAAAAACCACAAACACGAAACTACAAATAACCCACTAAATGCATCTTCTCAGGAAAGAGTTTAAAAGTCACTCACTCATTCATATTTGCACAAATTCACCCTTTGCCAGTAGCTTCTAAGCCATCCCACGTCACGGGCCGTGAGGGCCAGCCCTTTGCCTTGCAGCACTAACGTGTTTCTTCAAAGAACATTCCAAGACTTCTCTGCAATTAGTGTCCACGTGACAAAGCCACTCCAAAAGAGTGCAATGACTATGTCATCTCAAGTTATCTTCTGACCACAACCAAGTCTGTCTCCTCAAGCTAAAAATGGCATTTTTTGGAAAAAAAATAAATGCACTTCACAAGTGACAGCAACAGCAAAAAACCCCACTTAACTGACATCAGTTGGTGGGAAACCACACAGGTGAGACTAAGCCTTTCAGGTGAACAGCTTTCTCCAATTTATTTATCCCAAAAGTTTCACTTCTATCCTCTTTTATCTGCCTGCAGACATTCCTCATGGCTCGTGAGCCGCACTAATCCTTTATGCTGAAGGTCATCCCAAAACAGTCTTGACCATGAGATTTGGGACTGCTAGGTCGCATTCCCCACTCCCACCCAGCCCGACACAGACAGCAGTGCTCAGGAGACATGGTTCCCAGCTCCAGCAGCGCTCAGGAGACACGGCCTGGCTACAGACTCACACTCATTAAATCATTCTCCACAGCAGCTCAACCTCAGAGAGCTCAGAGGGTTGGAACTCGTGAAGTGTGCTTGGGTTGTGTTCTTTCAGTGTAACCAAAGTTCGGAACTTAACTCAGATTTGGCTTTTCAGAACAAGGACCATCATCATCATCATATGACCCTCAGACCCACCAGCAGCGCAGCTCTGGAGGTGCCAAATTGCCAATGGTACCCCAGATGCCCAGCTAAGGCCAATCCTGCCCGTTTCTCTGAACACAGAGCACCTGTTTTCCCTAAGCTCAGCCTGTCAGGAATTCTTCCCAGCTCCAGGTCTCCAAAGATAAGGGATTACCCCATCCCCACCGCCTGGCTAGGATCAAATGCAGTGTTTGTTCCTATCAGCTGGTATCTGGTGTGCTCTCAGTTTAAGGGCTTTACAGCCAGCAGACACGTCAGGCATCTGCACGCACTCTGTATCTCCATCTGGTGTTGTAAGGCCTCCAGGAGCGGTGCAGAGATACGGGCACACCAGCACACGCTCAGGGAAAGAACACGGACTGAACAAGCACAGAATCATAGAATTCTCTGGGCTGGAAGGAACCTTTCAGATCATCTAGTCCAAGCATTAACCTAACACTGACAAAAGCCACCACCAAAACAGCTTTCAATCAATGATCTAAGCTTCCTGGGCTACAGGGATTCTACCTACATGCTTAATAATTCTGAATCAATTGCTCTGTTAACTTGTCCAGCGTTTCCTCAAGTCCAAACAACCTTTTAGCATCCTCAACACCCTTTGGGAAGGGATTGTACAACTTAACTACATGTTGCATGAACAATTATCTCCTCCTATTCCCTCTGAACCCGAAACCCCTTATCTTATCAGATATTTAGCAGAAGTTAAGCTACTTTTATCTGCAGTCCTCACCTTGCAGATCTCTTTGGACCATCACACGCCATCACATCCCCCTGTGCTGTGTGCTGCAGTGCCCTCAGCCAGCAAAGAACATCACCACTGTGGGTTTTTACTGAGAGAGTATACAGCATAGTTCAGAGTCAAAGTTTATAGGAGACTAGAACTACAACCTTCAAAAACAAGCCTGTTCATCCTCAATCATTATAATTAGTATTTAAATGAGAGCAGCAAGAGCATTAATGACTGCCACTAGAGGTATTTCCACTCAGGGCATATTTGGTACCCAGCCTAATTACTCTCACTGTTCCAAGCAAAGCAAGACAAGATGTTCCAGTTACTGAAGGCAGAGGAAAGGGCACACCGCTGCCGGCGATGAAAGCCATGGGGTGCTGTCAGCAAGGGTAGCTCTGATAGGTTACCAAAAATATATTTATTTGTACACTGCTGAAAACCTGAGAAGCAACTAGCAAAATTAATGTTTAAATTTTAATGATTGTTATAAGATATATATTTATCAATAAAAAAACATAGCATCATACTTATGGAATCTGAGCTTGAAGCTGCTGGACATCTTCTCCCTCTCAACGGAAAAAAGAGCAGCAGGTGGAGTTCCTGAAGCTGTGCATAATGTCACTGCCCACCCTGCCATCCCTGTCCCCACCGAGGAACTCAAAGCGCTTTAGTAGGGATCCCAAGACACACAAGAGGAAAGAATAATAGTGGGGTTATGGGGACTCAAATGGGACAGACAAATTAAGATCCCAACTCTGAAGGCCTTTGGAAAGCAATCCATGATACCCCTTAATCCCAGCAGCTTTCTGCTGAGATTTTTCCCAACCCAAATATTCTCTGGAGTGAAATCCTAGTAGCCAGAAGGGAACTCACAAGATTTTTCATGCCAGCAAGAAGAGATTTCTGCTCACCAGTCTGAGCATAATCAATGAGGTATGACTCCTGTTTGAGAATGCACTGACTTTTTTTTTTTTTAAAGAGCAATATCAGACCAGGGACACAAGAAATACTGGTCTTAATATTGCAATGAAAAAAATTGTGACATGTTCACTTGTTGCTGAAATAGTATTGCTCAGGAAACTTCCACCTGAGCTGGGACTCATCCAGAGTCTCTGAATATTTTGCCTACACAGCTGCAGAACACCAACTACATAAATAAACAGCTTATTTAAATAAAGCATGGACAATCTTTAGCAGTCACCTAACTCACTTCAGAAGTACCAGTTGCAATTCAGAGCAGTTATTAAACCTTTCAGCCTGAAAGCTGACATAAACCTGTGAAAGTGAACACAGCCCCTCGTCACTGCTGGGTTAGGCACATAATCCTATTAATGGGAAAAACCAAACAGGACACATCCTCCTCTAATGCCATTAGTGGGTGACATAAGCACAGAACACACTGAGAGCAAAGAGCACGGGTAAAACACTGCTATCACCACGTACAGCAAGTGCTCACAAATATATGAATGGTCCTAAAAAATTATCTAGACAAAAAACACTAACATAATACTTTTATGGAAATAGCTATAAAACTAACACTGTAGTTTCTGAAGTCTGAGAAGACAATTAGACAGAACAATTCTTGTCAAAGAAGAGACTGAGAACTATTAATTTTAGGTCCATCTTTGTCACAGGATATTAATTTTTCCAGTTTAGGTCTTATGCAGATTTCCTGCTGAGAAAGGCAGGCACCCCCTGACAAGGGAGAGTTCCTTTAAAAATGTGCATGTGTCCCATACACCGAGCAGAGGAGAGAAGGGCAGGCTCGGCACATCGATCATTTAATTTTCCTGCTCGGTCTCCAGAGGTCAGAGTACATTTGTGATCACAACCAACATCTGAACAGACACACCCTGCGATTTTATATGGCACAAAATGACAATTGCTTTGAAGTAGTTTGATTTATTTAAAGACCGCACAGACTGACAAACAAAAGGCTAGGTTAGAATACTGAAACCAGTTTTAAAATACACTCCAGGTGTAGTTCCCCCTACGGTACAGAGGCACATCAGCTCAAGTCTTGCAGGCTTTGGCTTACCTGCAGTTGCCTAGAAAATATTGCAGATGTAACACTTGGGAAAGTGTTAGCTCAGATGTGGGGGAAAATGGCATTTTATAAGCGTATCTTGCTTATCAGGGTATGTCTGTATCTACACACAAATGTTCTGGAGTAAGATGCGCTGCTTAGTCTACACTAGAGAAAAACAGACACAGCTTGAACACAGGGCTCTTGTTTCACCCAGCAGGTTCCCACACGCAGCATGTCATGTTATCACCTCAGATTCTGCAATTTCTCCATCTACAGAAAAGTCACTGAACGCTAGGGAGTGGGTGAGGCTCAGTGTAAACAGTGCTCAAAAGCAACAGCCTTTCCTAGGACCACTCTGGTTTTGTGCTGCTCTCCAAATGCTCCTGTCAAGAATTCGTAACAGCAGTTGTGCTGCTGCATGGCTTGTTTCTAGGTAAGGGCATCCTGTAATTAATACACATAATACTCTCCTAACAAACAGGTTAAAGCAAAACAAACAGTAACCAACTAAAGCCTCAACATAAACATTCCTGATTTTACCCTATTCTTAAGGCATTTTCCTTCCTACTACAAGTCAGCATATCCCCTCAAGATGAAATTAAGTATCAAGAAAGTATACAAATCTAGTTCTAGCTACCTATGTGACACCTCAAATAGTCCTCTAAAAACTATCAAAAGGGCTCTAATCTGTGTCGAACAGTACAATTCCATCTGTAAAGAGTGGCTCAGACCTAACAGCAAAGCCAGTTTCTTTCCTCCTTGGCTGGGGTAAGGGGAAAAACCACCAGCATCAACTCCAACAACACACAAGGGGCAGTGGAGGTGTCAAAGAACCCTGTCAAACATCCCCAGCTCCTGAAAGATGCAAAGCCTACTTTGAAAAAAAAAAATCTACTTTGTTTATAAACACAACTTCTCATGTTTCATTCTCAACATGCAACTCAAGTGCACTTTGTTGCTAAAACATCCTCAAATTCTCAGCCCTGAGATGCTGCCCAACTTGGGCACCAATAGAAGTGATGAGAACTAACTATGCACTCTGGAAACACACCAGTGTTTTGGCAGCTGTGCTTTAAAACAGTCTGTTAAAGTTCATTTTATGGGAACCGGGGCTGGCCTCACACTCATCCAGGAACGTAACACCCTTTTACAGCAAGGAGAGCAAGGCAGCTTTCACCACAAACACGATGGGAGCTGGGGAGCCCGGCCCTGCTGCAGCCCAGCTTCGCCCCACGAGTGCCCAGAAGAAAGTCTTTCCCCTTCAAATGGGGAGAAAGTCTTTCCCAAGTCTTCCCCTTTAAATGGGGAGAAAGCGGCAGCGAGGTCAGAGTCCGGCTGCCATTAAAAGCAGCGTATGGCACTGCCTCCCTCCGACTCCAGGCAAAGCATTAGCTTGAAATTACAAAGCTCTCGGGCAAGGACCAATTGATTTGCATGCTGTTTATTAATAACAAAACATCAGAAAATGTTGGGGGGGTTGATGAAACACAACGCGATCATTGCACTCATCATGCAGGGAAGCAGCACACAGGGATGAAGAAGGGAATAACACGTTACAGTCTGACTCGATCCTCTTCAGTCACCATTAAGCAATGAAAACATGGAGACAGTATCAGTCTCTCAGGTATTATAGACATTCGCTTGCTAATGAATATTAATATTTAAATACCGACAAAGTACTACATAAATTGTATCTGAGCAAAAGGTCAGAAACACTTAAAACAGATAACCAAACAGCCTTATCTGCATAATTATGTCTGCAAAACAGCTCAGGATATTTAACTTGCACACAGGCACTCACTGCACTTCCAATTTTTAAAATATTTTTAATTGCTACGTTCCAAAATGATAAAGCACTGAAACACTTTTTTTACGGAGCCTGAAAATTGCAATGCACCTGTAAACAGGCTGCACCACAAAGCTTTTGCTGAACCACAAATTGCCCGTCTTGACTAACCTCGCGTTTCTTCAACATCAACCACAAACATCACACAAACAAGCACCTAATCCTATTTAGGTACATGCAAATGAATCACAAAGGTGGCTTTTTTTTTTTCCAAGGAACAAGCACATTAGCACGAGCCTTAATAAAGCTTCCTGGAACACAAGCATACTCTAAAGAATAACCCCAGCCAGTCTAGGACTTGACATTTGAATATTATAGCGTTGCTGATTCCTGGCTGTGTTGCCTGAAGATGGCATCCTAAAGTCACCTGAGGTTGCCCACATCAGACAGGTAAGGCAGAAGAGAGGGAAGAGTAACTTTGCTCCGGTCAACAACAGCAATGCCGGAAAAATCCTGCTGAGAGATCATAGCACTGGGAGCAGTGTGGCTGACAAAAACTGTTTGTCTTTGCACAGAGCAGAGTCGTGAAAAAATGGCCATGAAAATCTTGTTCGTTGCCACCAGCAGCACAAGGTTTTTTTTCTTTGGTTTAAGACGTTCAAGACCCAAGTGATCTTGAATCTTTGGTTAAAACTAGGTTACCAGACATCTGTTTTTTATTTCTTTCCGTCAGTTACTCATGTATATTCTACAGCACACTGCTGCTACAAATCATTTTTGACAAAGTTATTCTGCTGGACATGCAAAGATATAATGCTGCTGATTAATCAGCAAATTCAGACAACAAACAGTATCCTTCCATTCCCTTAATAAAAACAGTCAAATATGAACAAGAGATGATGCCTCCCCTCCCTGCTGCTGACAGGGCAGTACTAGTTGTTTAATTCTGTATTTGGTCAGCCCACAAAGTCCCACTCCTCACACAGTCACCCATTTACCAGAACTGGGCAGTCTCCACAGGAAAAAGTGCTAACACAACCTTAAACCAGTTCAGCTGTCACTGACTGCACAACTTGTTTAGATACTAATTTAATAATCACAGACCATCA
This sequence comes from Arenaria interpres, assembly GCA_013399435.1. Classification (NCBI taxonomy): domain Eukaryota; kingdom Metazoa; phylum Chordata; class Aves; order Charadriiformes; family Scolopacidae; genus Arenaria; species Arenaria interpres. Next base: position 191,010 of record VXAK01002017.1, read on the forward strand.
TACCAGGGCAGGTGCTCAGATGTCTACCTTTGTTTCTTGCACAATGGTTTCCACTAATTACAGATGATATTCAGTTTCTCTTAATTAAGTAAAAAAAATAAATCCAACATCATTTTTCCCAGAGGAGAAAGGACTGACGGAAGTTTTCACATGGTTTTACATCTGCTCATTCTCATTACTTACAGGTGCTCCAGGCAGTGCTGCTAATTTCTGAAGCGCGTGTGTCTCTCACACCAGCTCTGTCTTTGATGTTGTATCTTAGGATGCAAACAACTCAAAAATACAGACCTGCCACTGCCCAGTGATAGAGCTTCAGCTCTGCTCAAAGCGCTGCCAGGAATCCCGTGTTTCACAGAAATCAGCCATCCTCTGGCAAGGAGTCCAGAAGCCCCCTTCCCTGAATTCCAGGCCTCTTCACAAAGGACAAAGAGGTTAAAACCCCCACATTAGTAAGATAATGCACCTCAAATTTAGCAGAACATCTCCACAGCTATTTCCCAAGTGTTAAGAAATAAGTAGGAAACCTCTGTGGGTCCCCCCCGACCCGAGTCAAGCAGAATCTCAACCAATGAGAATCTAGCAAAGGTCTGAAATAAAAATAACTTTTCACAACAATAAATCAATCTTTCTTCAATCATCTTCTCAAGAAAAACCAGCCAGTGAGCACTTCTTATTTGCTTCTCATAAACGGAGCTACAGATAGAATTTATAACTTCACCAAAAGAACACATTTTCTGAACACAAACTAGATCACAAACACACACTTACAATATCAGCATGTATGTTGGAATCTCAGCAACGCATGCTGCTGTCATCACCCCAATAGGATTGGCTACATTAATTAAAATCTATCTTGTAAATGTTGGTGAATAAGGCATCATCTCTGACTCAAAGCGAGGACCGTGCTCTCAAGGCTTCATGCTCCACAGAACGTGGCGTTAAAGTTTCCAGCCTCCACCACTGCAAATGACAAGCATTTCTCTCACTATTCAGAGCACTGAGGTTACTGAACAGGCTGCTCAGATTATTTTCCACACACCATCAGCCAGCTGGAGTTGGCAAAACCAGATAATTCCATTTTCAGACAGGACATGCTAGATAATTGTGGAATTGGTAGTAGTGATCATTTTGACTTTCTGCTGCTTCTCATGGCTTCCCTCCATCGCGAGACAGGTAATAAAGTCATTTCCGAAAGCTCCCCACCAGAAGACAGAGGGCATGTAACTACTACCTTAACCTGGAGGAAAAATTTCAAAAGCACGAAGGGATTAAGTTTCTCTCCACCCCCCAGGAAATAGCTCTGGGTGGGGACAGGAGAAAGGGACGAAGTTTCTCAAACAGGCAACTCTTTTACACTGGTTTCAAGCAGGCTCCATAAAGCTCCCACTGGCAGGACTCCCGCCCACTTCCCCAGCAGTCAGACCTGCCTTCACCCAATCACTCCCCCTTCGCCCTCACAATTAACACCCACCCATGGGGATGAATTATTTTTTTCCTGCTGTATAGAAGGCTATAAATTGGTGTTTGATTAGCTGGTGGAGTGATCATGTAACCAAAATACGTAACAAACAGGGGAAATAAGAACATCATGGGTACAAACGTCATGGGCCTAACCCCCTTTAAAAACTAAAGGATCTCAGTGGAAGTAATTTCCCTTCATGTATTTTATAATAACTCCAGCTCTTAAAAGCAATAAGACTGTGCAAACCCACTTTGAAAGAAAGGCTTGTTGAGCCTCCACCTATGGAAGTAAAAAATCTCCATCTCTATTCAAAAACAAATATGGAGGCTGTAAGTGCTTGTTGAAATTTAATTATTGTAGGCTTATTTTGAAATAACAAACAGTTCTAAAGTACAGGACAATTAATGAACAACATAAACTGATGCCAGCCTACACATGGCAAATTATCATAACAGACATCTGAATCACTCCTTTGCACGGTGAGATGCTCAGCACAGTGATGCACTTCCACTCTGAGCTGTCATTTTGTCAGACGAGTTCAGTCAGCAGTTTACAAGCCTGAATATCTACATATCTTTCAAATGAGCCATTATTTTCAAGCAATAGCTGCAGATCCAAGACAAATGTGCAGGAGTATTTTGAAGATAACTAATATCTTAAAAGACAGCTGATAAAAGTCAGTGTACCGTATTAACCTGCCCTCTTCCGCTATTCCAGGTAGCCAGCGGCGAGTTCAGCAGAGCAGGAAGACAGCAAGCAGCTTGGGAGCGCGACTGCCCCAGCAGACTCCCCGGGAAGCATTCACTGAATGGTCACAATTAAAGATGATTTATCACAAAAAGTAATTTCCCAATATAGCTTTCTCCAGTCACAAAGACCTCTCTCACCAAAAGTCACCTGGCAGAGAGGAATTAAGTAAAAATGAAAAGCAGTAAGGTCACTTAAAGCCAGCTAACACTAGCCTAAGTTTTGGAAGCCATAGAGAACAAGACACAGGCAATTGCACCATCGCAAAGGTACCACATTTCCAGAGGCTGCAACTCCTCCAGGCCCAGTATTCCCTGACTGGATGATCAGAAACCACAACTGTGTAAAGCCACTAACCACTTTGAAAGCTTTTAGTCCACTTTCTAAGCAAATCCTCTTTCTGTGTGCTGGGATAAGTGCCCCAATTTTGCCACAGGAATTACTAATATTGAACAAGCTACAGACAATGCCTTGCACACGTATCTCGGCAAGCCCCAGGGCAGGTCGCCAGTCTCAGCTCAGCACTGGCTCTTACAGGGAAGAAAAAAAAAAAAAAAAAAAAAGGCGTTAATTTCTGCTGGAGCCAGAAAGCAAAAGCGAAGGCAGAGGTGACATGCATTTACAAGCCTGTCTTCCGAGCTGCAGGTCACCTAGGGCGGGCTGAACAGGGGCCCCGTGTAGTGCACACTCCCGTCCCCCCCAGAGACCCCCTCCCTGCGGTGCCTGCTCCCCGCCCGCCCTGACACTCCAGCCCCCAGGGGCCCCCACTCCTCCAGCAGTGAGGGAGCCGCCCGCCCGCCCGCTAGGGGGCGCGCCGCGGGCGGGGCAAGGGCCGTGCGCCGCTCTGGCGCCAGGGCAGCCCCTCAGGGGCACCACAGAGAAGGCGGCCGGGCCTGGCTCCCCACTATGGGATCCGGGAGCTGGGCCTGGGCACCCCGCCATCTGTGTCCTGTCCCCCCGGGAAGACACCACCGCCATCCCTCTGAGCGTGCGGGGTTGGGGAGGGGGGACAGAACTCCTGGGCCTGGTGGCGAGAGGGAGAGGGCAGGAGCCTGGTGTGCGCTCGCCAGGAGTGGAAAATGCAAAGGGATTGCTGCCCTGGCAAACATCCTCCCTCTTAATAAAGGAGGTGTTTATTCACAGGAGATCTTAGAAGCCGCGTAGAGGCAGCCTTTAGAACAATGTAATTAACCCCCTGCTTCTGCGTAAGGAATGGCTGAGGGTGGCAGTTTGCTTGGTTTGGTCACAGCTTTGTTCAGCCCCAAGTCTATTGAACGTCTTTCCGTCACATTGCTCACAGCCCTGTCACACACACAGGCACGGCTCTGGGAACTCTCATGCACGGCTTTGAGACTGTTTAATTACAACCCATGGATTGTGTTTAAACTCTTAAAACCTTGCTTATTACAGCTGGGTTGGAATTATTCAATCAATATATCTCTCTAATGTAAGCAGAGCTCAAGGTAAATGTCACTGCATTTTAATCAATTCAGGCAAAGCGTGTATTCACACGCGGGTTTCTCTACAGGGGAGAGGGAGCGATACCTGGTGGGTGTGGATATAGACTGTCATTCCGTGCCCATGGGTGTTGCTGGGAGGTACCAGCGTGCTCTGGAATTAAACCCTTTCCTGGAGGAGGGTAACCCCCAGCCTGACCTCATCTAAAAGGGATTAAGTCCAGATCTGAACCCTTTGCGAAAACCATGCTTGTGCTCTGAATGCCATTTCGTGGTTTTGGGGCTCTCCTCCCTGAAAAGCCTGCGCTTTCAGGCAACCTCTCTCCTTTCAGGAGCCGCCTCCTTTCCCCCTCTGGATGCCTCCACGCTTCTAAGGCACCAACAGAAGCTCCGAGACCGGTTTATTCTCAGAGAAGAAACAAAAAGCCTCTCAACACTTCCATCATTCCACCAGCACCGCTACGGCTCCCACAAGCCTGTAAGTCCCCCTTCAGCCCTGGATCCCACCACATCAGCCTGGTACGGCCGTGCTGTCACCCTGCCACAGGCAACATCACCCTGCCTGGCACAAACCGGAGGGACGTGGTGGGTAAAATGACAGCGGCACGAACCAGGGTAAAAATGACAGCAGCAGCTGGAAGGTGGGGAGATGAGGATTTCCTGGTTAGTCCCTACCCGTGGCAGTACAAGCAGTGGTTCCCTGTCGTTCACTGAAGGCACGGAATTGGAAAAGCAAATTCCTAGAGCGCGCCCGAGCCACAGCACCCCAGAAGGGTGTTTGCGAAAGGATCCGCACAAACCTGAGCCAGCAGCGTTCACGTCCACTCACCAGCCCCAGCACAAAGCTAAGCCCGGGCACCAGTCTGAGCTGGGGCGGGCAAACTGGTTTGAGTTGTTCAAATCAGAACCATTGCCTGCCAAGCTGTCACAGAAAATAGTTGGTTCATTAAGAGTAAGGTTTTATTACCGAAAGTTTCAGCTTTACAAAATGCTACCTGACTTCCAGGACCAAGCTAACAGCAGTAGCGTTCTCCTCCTTCCACCAAATTTACACTGTTTAAAGGAAGCTCCCTCTGAGCCACCCCAGTAGGGGGGAAAGCAGAATTTTAAAAATAACTCCTTGCTATCACGTCAGTGCTGAGAAGCTGCATGCAGCAGTTCCAAGGGCTTGACCAATTCCGGAGCCGTTCCCTGTCCCCAGATAATCACACGTGTACACACGTTTGCACCGACCAGCTGGGGCTCTGCTCTCCTCAAGGCTCAGCAGCCGCTGCCGTAAGAGGACGGCATCTGCCCTGACAACCAGCTTCCTCCTGCTGGAGTTGGTCCTGGGTGAAGCTCATCCCCAGTCACACCACGTTTCTGATCAGCCGGATCAGCCGGCGCAGAGCCTTCCCCTTTTCTCACCCGTCAAAGCCGAAAGAAAGCTCTCTATCTGAACACCATCTCTTAGCCCTCGCCATGCACGTGTCAGCACAAGAACAAGATGTTTCACGTTAAATTACAAGGGACTGACTCGTGCGTTTGACTGGCTTCCAGGCCACATGGATTCCGGAGGGAACCCAGGGAAAGGTACCTCCTCGGCAGCACGTCCTGCAGCTCCCCCCGTGGGCTCCCCAGCCCAGGCCGGCCACAGCAGCACGGTCCGGAGGGGCGGCCATGCTCTGGCCCTTCCCCTGACCACAGCGCCAGAACTATGCCCTGATTCTGGACACGGCTACTACAGTCTTCTTCTCCTGACTTCTCACTCTGCTCTCCAAATTCATTCAAGCTGCTGCTGCTGAGGTTCTCGGCGTGTAGTTCCCGCTACATCACCCCTCTCCACACCCCATCCCCGCTCTGCCTGTTAGCGGGATACATCCCCGTTTGTTCTGCAGCTCGCTCTCACCATCACACTATTACCGGTTCTTGGCTTCCACCACCTCATTCCCCACTTGTCTGGCTAGACTTTCTCCCAGCTCCCTTGCAAGCCAATCTGCTTGTGTTTGCCTCATGTGGGCACAAACAGCAGAGCACAACCCGAGGGTGGTTAGATAAGGTCGCTTCACGGCTGACAAACAGAGAGGCCACGTGGAAATTTGCAGCTCTCGCTGGAGCTTTGTCCCACTGTCCCCCCAAACTCCCGATATTTCTTTCTCTGGGGCTTCATCCTTCAAACCTGGGTTTCTTTGGAACGATGGCTGACAGGGGCTGTATGTCTCCTCGCACACTGACATCAGGTCTGGTGGACACACGTGTTCATCCATCAGTGATACCGTCCACGCTCCCCGCTGCCAGGGGTGGCCAGCCACGGGGACTGCCAAAGCGCTGCTGGGCACGGCTGGGCCGCACGCACTGGTAGACACTTAGTGCCGTTGTGGTAGCCATGGCTAGAATCTGATCTAAACAAGCCGCTTGTGTAGCTCAGAAACTATCACACCCTGTATCTGTTCAAATCTTTCATTTTTGTGACAACCTTCGCTAACAGCAGCACAGCAAAGGGTATATTTATTCCACCAATGTTTGTGTGATAAGTGCTGAGTTAATGGCACACAAAATGTGCTGGCCGGGCCCCTAACAGCCCTGGGATCTAATTAATCTCTGGCGAGCTCCCCTGAAATAGAAGCAGTGTTGGCTGCCCATGGAGCAGTGGAGACAAACTAATTGGAGCCAAGCCGTACAGTGAGACAGGGGAAGGAATAATTTTGCCGTGGTGGAGGCTTTTTCAGAGTTACGGTGCCAAAGTCTGTGTTTCTGCTCTGTCGGAAGAGCCCCATCTGTGCAGTTCTCTTACCCGCGGTCGCAGTTCAAGGAGGAGTATTTGACAAACCAGCACAAAGGCAGGTGGTGGCCACTCCACCCAGCAGGGTGATACCAGCTTCCCGAGCCTGTGAGCGGCGGAGACAACCGAGCAGTGGGTTCTGTAGGGACGGTGACTCCGGGACCTGCGCTCGGTGACATCTGCCTGCAGCCACACGGGGACCTGGCTGGGGAGCACCCTCTGAACCAGCCACCACACGGCAACATCTGTCTCCAAAAAGAGTCCCAACAAGCTCTGGTTCTCAAGCTTTGGTTTGGTTTTGCAAGACAGAGAAGCAGATCAGTCTGAATATATTCCACTTCGGCAGGCACTGGGCTTATCGATCAGTTTGTACCAGGACGTAACAATCAAACCCCAACAGGACTGAAAGGGAAACGTGCTCCTTGCTTTCTATTCCTGCCTGGGTCATTAAATTACCCATAGGCTTCCTGCATCACTTGCTGCATTAATCATCTGGATAAATTAATCTCTGTGCCAGGCACACGCATGGAGGAGCATATAATTTTATCTCCCTTTGCTCTCGAACCCGGGAAGAGTCCGTCTTCACTGCAAGGGCACAGCGGGGCCTTGTTCTCCCGGGATGTCTCACAGCCCGGCTGGATGCAGAGCACCCGGCAGAGCCACACTTCTCCATCCTCTGCCTTCCTCAGCTGGGTCCCGTTCCTCTGGGAGCAGCCTGCAGCGGCGGCCACACAGAACCGGAGCACGGACGAACAAGGCAAGGGGTGGGAAGTCTTCTACAAAGCACAGCCAAAGCAATCCGGTGTCCAAGCTTTTTTTTTCACTCCTTTCACCCCCATTCTGTTCTGGGTTCCAAGAAAGGGGGAAGGGAGGAAACACCTTTGGACGGAAACCTCCGTGCAGCCAGTGTTTGCACAGCGTGCTCCTGACCCAGGCTGGCAGGGTGCCGAGCTCAGGAAAAAACAAAGCCTGTGCCAGCCTCTCGGGAGCTGAATTTGACAAAAGCTCGGCTGCCAACTTGGCCGCTCTCACTTAGTACTAGGGGCTATTCCAGAACGGTGCCCGGCAGCCACAGGAAACCCACGGAGCACAGTGCTCAGCCCAAGATCGTGCCCGTGGCAGAGAACTGCCCGTGCGGAACCAGCGGGGCAGCAATGGGAATGGAAACAGGTGGGATGCGACTTTCCAAAGCTGTACATCAGGTCAGAAGTGGGTGTAGAAACTAGGGCTGTTGCCTGCCACCAAGAGAGCCAACAGAACAGGCTGTCCTCTGTATTCGTCACTGATGGAAACACACCCCAGAAGAAGATCACACGCCAAAGGAAGAGAATCTGTTTTGGCAGCGGGTGTGGGTGAAGCTCAGGTTGTGGATGAAGACTTGAGAGAGAACAGCTCCTCAGATTTCCCCGCACACCCGTTTGCGGGAAAGTGAAAAATGTAATTTTCCTGACCGCCTGGGACTCTGGTTCTAGCTGTGAGGGGCAGATTTTGCAATATTGCTGGGGAAGACGTACACGTAAAGGTGTCTTATCTTGGGTCTCCACGCCTCGCCCAGCACCTCAGCTGCTGAGAGAAAGCAAAGATGTTTTCAGAGAAATTAAATTGTTGTGATGAGGCCACAGCACCGAGAGACAGACGGTAAACCCGTGATGTGGTCTGCAGCATCCGGGTAATAAATTGTATTGATTAAGCAGCACATTCCAACAAGTGTAAGGGAGCTGAGTTTCCAAGTGGAACTCAAGGCAGCGTGTCACAGACTGCAGTGTTCACCCCAGAAAGCCGTGGTTGAACCCCCTGTAACACGCACCGTGGCCGTACCCGAGGATGTGAATGCTGCGAAGCCAGAATTAGAAGCAGAAGTGGGTGCAAGAGACATGCCAAAACCTTCTCGCATTCACACGTGCAGCAGGAAATCGTCGCTGTTGGATTCTGGTTCCCCGCACAGCAAAGGAAAGTGGGGTTTGCTGCTGCCTCTGTTTGTCAGCAGGAGCTTCAGTCAGGTCGTGCAGCTCCCGTAGCACAGGAGCTCCTGTCCAAGGGCCTCCTGGGACTCACGGTCCCCTGGGCAAACCTGCAGAGGGGGAAATGGCCAACCCTGAGCAAAGGGAAAGCCCGGTGTGGCCCCGCAAGGCGCAGTGGGTTAGCCGGGCAGCTCAGGAATGGCCGTGGAGGCAGAAAACACAGAACGAGCACCTGGAAACGTGGAGATGCCGAACTCATGCTGTAAGTGCTCCCTGACAATAACTCCCCGTGGGCTGGCTGACAGCAGGGAGCACAAGGGGAGCCACTGGGGACATTTCCTTCTGGTGGGCTCTTACACTGCCGGGCTGCCACGTCTGCCCCTGCTCAGAGCAGAGCAAAGGGAACATCAGTAGCCCCCGTGCCTGGACCGGTGCGTCCGGGGCTGACCCAAGTGAGATACGGCAATGGCAGGGCTGGCGGGACACAGCCCCGTCGCCCATGGGCTGGTTTGGTCACAGAGATAAAGCTTTACCATAAATACAGTAACGGGGAGGACAGACAATTAGAAGGTTTAAAGAGAAGTGATAAGGAGTCCAAAGGAATGTAAAGATCAAAAGGGACTTAACCAGAGCTGAATGCTTTCCTCTGCCTGACAGAACCCACCCGCCAGGGAGTAACCCTGCTCCACTTAATTGCTGATTCATTTGCAGAAAAAGAAAGAGGGAAAAATGTGTCTCTGTGGGAACATATAGTGTGGAAATCCACCTGAACACTAGCAGGGCTGCAGACAGGTCTTCGGAGAGGCGATGCCCTGTCTGTGGGGAGCCAGCCTGGTTCAGTGGAAAACGTCTCAAATGGCTGTTTGTCGTTAGCACGTCCTTCTCCATCCTCCCTGGATGGGTTTTGCTGGCTGGCTACGCTGGAAACCACAGCTCCTAGGCAACACCGGTCACAGTTTCCAAAGCTTTAGCAGTGGAGTCAGTAGCAAAGGGAAAGCTCTTCCTGAGCTGCTTCTCCTTGTATGTGTGATGTCTGGGGTTGGACCACCAACAGCTCAGAGCCTTGTTTAGGCTTAAACAGATCAACAGGGAAACCGGAGCCCCTTGACCTTCAGTAGCTCCCTCACACCGTGTCTCCTCTTGGGAACTCCTGTCAGCACAGAAGAGATCCTTGATTCATGTTTAGGTTGATGAGGAGCAAAGCAAGCAGGATCTCAGGTTAGCAACCATCCAGGCATGGATTTGCAATGTAATAACAGCAACCACAGCAACTCCCACAATAATCCTAAGCAGCAGTGTCTCCAGAAGCCAGAGAAACACCACACAGCTCTCCGAGCCCTGAAAAATAGCTTCATTGTCTCTGCCATACTCTGTCTGCTCTCCATCTGGTCTGATCAGCAGGAAACCAGTGGGGTTTGAAATCCTGCCTTCCGCTGAGAACCTGCAGCAGCAAAACCGGGCGCCACAGGAGGAGCGAGAACGGAGCAGAGGAGAGAGGGTACCGCCGGGAGGAGAGGAGCACAGTGCCCGGGGTGCCCTGCCAAGCTGGCACAGGGCTGTCAGCTGGCACCCGCGCTGCCCTCGTCCTGCACCCAGAGACCTCACGATCCTGCAAAATACATCTTCCACCCGCGTTTACTGCTCCCTCTTGGATTCCGGCCGATGGTAAATGGGGTGTGAATTTCCTGCGAATGGGATTCAGTCCTGGAAAGGAGCGTGGGCTCACGCTGGGCAGCAATCTGTACACAGCGCCGGGAGCTGACCTGGCTGTGGAGCAGAGGCCTCGGCCCTCGGAGCAGCCCTGGAAGAAGGCGGCACACTGTGCCCCGATTCCCGTGCCACCCACAGCAGGTTGGACAAAGCCACCGGGCAGCGAGAGGCTGCCTGAAATACCTGCCCGTTGGGTTCAGTAACATGAGTCCGCTCCCTGTGCTGCCAGATCTATTCAAGGAGGGATTTTCTCAAAGTCTTGTCATTTCAAGAGAAGGGAAAAAAACACCCCCATGGGTCAAAGCATCCAAAGAGCCTGAGAACAGCGCTGAAAAGAGCCCTTTCCTCTGCCTCTTTCACGTGTGCCAAGTGCTGGGGCGCTCTCAAAGCAGACACCAGACACTGTCTCAACAGCCCAGAGCTCCTCCAGCACCGCCGGGACGGCGCGTCTCCCCCAGGAGGGCACGTCCACCCCCCGGCATCCCAGCGGGGCTGCGACTGCCTCTCCGAGAGCACCCTTCCCTGGCTATGTGGGCAACTTCTGCTCCTAGGCTTAGTGCCTAAATTCAGGGCTTATTTTAGCTGGGGAGCCTCCAGCCCTGCTAAATGGTGTCAGTCTTCAGCTCTCTGGCAGTTTGTTATTTGAACACACTCGTTCGCTCAGTTTTTCAGGTCGAGTGAGCCATCTGCGTTGGAACTCCATTGATAAAATAACCTCTGTCCCGCTAACGGGGCAGCTCCCACTTTCAAATTCCTCCTCGCCTGCGACCTGGGAGGCACTAAGAGTGGCCTCTGCAGCAGGGGCCTCCTCTGCAGCAATAAGCCGTGCAGCAACAACCGCGTGTGCGATTGCACGGCACCGCTCCCTCCGCACCGTCCCCCAGCCAGCCTTGCACAGGTAAATCCAGTTCGGTCCCAGTCTGCTGGACTGGGGTGAACTCTGCCGTAAGGATTTCCCCCATGTCCATACTCCAGTCCACAGCAGACGGCTCCATGACCACAGCCTCCCTGCATTTCCAGCTCGAATGAGAACAGGAGGAACCTGAGTTGCTTCGGAAATATTAACTACAAAGAGTTGGAAAACACGAGTCAGGGTAAAGCAGGCAGTGAAAAGCATTGAAACTAGGAACGAAGGAGTCTAATACAAAATAATAGTAAGTGGTAAAACCCCAAAAACTCAGGAGATGGTGTTCAGGCACAAAGCCTTTCCCTCTGCAGACTGCAGCGCAGCAAGGCAAGCGCCCCCCGCGCCACGGGTTTTTCAGTGAGGTGGGCAGGTGCACACAGAGGTGCTCTGCCTGCGCAGACCTGGGGAGTTGTGGCGAGGATTTGTGTCCTGCTTTGCACATCCACGTCTGGAGAAAAACCCGGAGTAGTTCCAGGGGCCCGTCGGCCACCCAGGCTGGTGGCATCTCCCGCAGCCCCTCCGGGTTGCCCACCGATCCGAGCCACAACCCCGGCAGGTCGGGTGCCGCCGGGACGGCCGGGGTGTCTGTGCTGACACCAGTAACCTCCCGCTGTGACGTGCCCTCGGAAGAGCGTTCCAGGCTGCCTGCACACACCGCTCCACTGAGCCACAGCTGCTCTACGGTTTGGCGTTTTTCTTGTTCGTGCTGATGAGGGAAAGAAATTTACTTGTATTAGAAATAAAAGCCTAAATCCTGGAGCACAAGACCCAAACGTCAGGGCAGAGAGCCTGTTGCTGAGCCACCCTAATCCGAGCACTTTCCTGCACTGTATTTAGCATTCCTGATAATGGAATTTGGACTACGGCTAATGCTGATTAACATTTCCATGTTAATTATTTCACACAATCTTTTCTCCAGCTGTGGCAGAGACCAGAAACACCCGGTTATTCTTGTTCAGCCTCTGATGAGGCTTTCCTAGCTCTCGCCAGCCAGCGGGAGTGAAAGGCTGCTGTGTTTAACTGATCCTAATATGGATCGATTCCTAAAGGCAGGAACGGTGTCCTTTCCCTCTAAACCTCCGCCTGGATAACAAGATTTTGATTGCAGGCTAATCCTGGGGCGGGGAAGGGGCGGGATGCGGTTGGAATGAAGCGCGGGAGGCAGCAGCGGGGACAGGAGGGAGCACTGGGGTTTTTAGTGAGGCAGCACTGGTAACCGCCAGCCCAGAAATAATCCAGCTAATTTTACACCTGCACTCATTCTGCCGTGCGGGGAATCCAGCGCAGATATACCGCGGCCCAGAATTAGCGCGTGTTACAGACATGATCTTTAACATGTTAAAAGTAGAAACGTGCCGAGGGATGCGACGTCCTGGCCCCCTCGCTCCGGCCTGTTTCCACTGGGGGCTGAGGGGACATACCAGACACAGCTCGGGGGCACCCGCGGTGTTTGGTTTCGTGGCTCGGGCAGCGCGGCACGAACGCGGCCCCCGGCGGGACCGTGTACCCCGGCACGGCGCTGCGGGCCCCCTGCCTCGGGGCTCTGACCGGGGCAGCCCCCGGCCACGGCTCCCGAGGGAAAGGAGGTGGTGGGGTACAGGAAGGCAGCCAGAGGAGGGGCTCTAAAGCTCGACCACCGAATCTTTCAGTCACCTCTGTCAGACACCAGCAGCATGGCGGCAGCTCGGGCGGTGAGAGACGCGGGGAGCTCAACCTGGCTGAGCAGCGGCGAGAGGGTCCCCAAACCCACCCCAGGCAGCTCCCCGAGACCGCACACCACGACTGCCAGGTCTCTGTCCTGCGGCACGTTCTCCTTCCAGCACCAGCTGCTCGACCTCCTCTTAACTCCTCCTGCCTCAGTTTCCCCTGCTCCCGTGATTGATTTCACCTCCTCGTGTGCCTCAGAGCCCTGCCTCAGGCACCAGCTTGGGAATATTCTCGGGTAGCTGAGTTTTCCCTCATTTTTTTTTAGAAAAAAAATGGCCAAAACTCTTTGTGACACACCAATTCTCAACCAAAATTAATTTCTATAAATCATTAATTCTCCCAGGATGAAAAAATACCCAAACCATCAGCATGTGTAACTGCACCTCTTTGCAGGACATTGTCTGGGCACTGAGGCACCTCTGCCCTGTGAAGGTGAGAAGAGGATTTCGGGAAAGCAGAAACCTTCCCAAGCAGCTTGTGGACCCTCAGCCCCACCTGCGGGTGTTGGCGTTCGGGCAGGACCGGCATTTTATTCGCCTGGCCGTGCGCGGGTGAGGTTACGGCTGCCACCCGGGTTCAGCTGGGGCAGAGAGACACATCGGAACAAATTATGGGGAAGAGCTGCTGATGTGAAACTCCCGTGAGAAAGAACAAACAGGAGAGACTGCTCCCCAGCCGCTCCCCAGGGCTAATTGCCGAGCGCCATGGACCAAGAAGCACAGGAGGAAGGCCCAAGCAAGCAATTATCCCGCCTGGAGAGGAGGATCACCACCTTCATCTCAGCCGGGTTCACGCCGAGGCTCGGAGGTTCATGCAGGTCAGGGCTCCCGACCGACAGCCCCATCACACTGGTTTGGGCGCGGTGGAGATACCGGCCCTGGGCTGGGCTGGTGGCAGGACCAGGACATCAGGACTGGCAAGGGCTGGGCAGCAGGCAGGAGCTCAGCCAGCCCTGGCCGTCCTCGCTCCCGGCGTTCCCAGGGGTCACACGCCGTCACTGATGTACGTCAGGCAATCCAGGGAGTAAACAGGGAAAAATCCCTTGAAAATCAGCACAGCCCAGCCCCTGCCACATGGCTCTCCTGCTCTCAGTGTCCCTCAGATGTCACAGGCACCGGGGCAGCGGTGCTGGGCAGGGACCCAGCCGACCCTTCCCTTAAGCCCTGAGCATCTTCGCAGTCTGGGGAGGGGACCGGGCTCGGAGGCTGAGGAAGCCGGTGCTTGGGGAGGTGACCGGGAGCAGAGCTGGGAGAGAGCTCGGAGCCCCCGGGTCCCCCCCTGCCCCTTTCCTGCCGCTGCTCAGCCCGTTTCCATGGAGAGCTCAGCAATGACGATAAGAGGAGATGAGAAGGGGTGGGAGCTTCATGAGTCCAGTTCAGAGAGCTGGGCCCCTGGATAATAAATCCCTCTTGTTTGTTCAGAAAGGGGACACCGGGTTTCCACTCTCCACCCAATTAAAAAACAAAAGCAGTGATTGCAGCAGCAGGAGCGTCCGGCTGATAACGAGCCCGCAGCCCTGCAGGGCAGCCGCCCCGGCCACAGAACCGGCACGAAGCGGGGTGCCTCGGAGCTGGGCTCCACCGTGCCCCAGCCACCTTCCTCTCTCTCGGGCTGCTCACGAGGGCTATCGCGGGGCCAGGAGCCAAGGTGGATGGGCCACACCATCTCCCCTGCACGGGCTCGCAGGTGCAGATGTGCCCGTACCTCACCGGAGACCCACCGACCTCGTCTGCTCTGCTGGGGACCTGGTAAAGCCACCGTGGGGCCAGCGCACGAGGAAACAACAGCCAGAGGACAGCAGATGGGAACGGGGCTGCATTTCATCCCAGACACCAGCTCGGTGCTCCAGGCGAGCAGCAGTCACCATCCCCAGCACCCTGCTGCCCGGGAGGCCACGGGCTCAACAGCGACGGCAACAACCTCCAGCAGGAACAAATGCAATAACAGGAGAAATATTCTCCAAACAGCAGCTTTACCAGGAGCCGTCCCCAGTTTGGGACCAGCCGGTGGTTCTGCTCCCAGAGCACACACAGGGAGCACGTCCAGCCCCGCTGTGCTCCTCTGGGGCACAGGTGATCCTCACCTCCCTGCACCCCGGCCACCAGCTGCCCTTCCCCGGAGCCACATCGCCACCAGCCTCTGCCCCATCCCACCAGAGCTCCTGCACAATGCCCTTCTGGGCACCAGCCATCTGGGACACCGCTCCTTCCCACCCAGCTTCTCCAGCCTCACCTCAACCTCCCCGATCCGCCGAGGGCTCTGACGCCGGGGACAGGCGGCTGCGGGCTCTCGGGGTGACATCAGCCCCTGGTTTTATGTCAGCATCCCTGAGGAGGCCCGCAGGGCGCCTGCCTCTTCCCTGCCCGCTGCCCCCAGCCCTCCCAAACACGCTTCCAGACAGCAGCAGAACAAGATGGAGCGGGCAGGGACCCAAAGCTGCGGTTGCCCAAGGCGTCGCTCCCGGCTGAGCCCACGCTGGCTGGAAGGAGGGCTGTCCTGCACGGCCTCTGGGCAGGGGCGCTCCATTACCCCCCAGCCCCCCAGCCAGCGCCTTTCCCAGCCCTCCTGGGGCCCAGTCACAGCCCCACGGGGACACATCAGGTGCCAGCTGAGGATCTTCTCGCTCTGGTGACACTGCAGAGGGCTGGGAGCGGGCAGGCTGGGCGCACGGTGCCATCGTCCCTGGCTGAGCCCACCTGGGCGAGGGGCAGCGCCGCAGGGATGACAAACCAGGTCTACACCAAAACGGCACAGGGACCAAAGTGAGACATGGACGCTGTTCTGAGGGCACCGCAGCAGCTTGGGGGTTTTTCTCTCCTTTAAACATCATCTCATTTTGCTATCGAGGGACTCGGGACTTCCCCAGCCGGGTCCGTGTTCACCAACTACAGCTCTCAAAGCCCCGGGGCAGAGGGAAGGCAGCCCCTTCCCCAGGCTCTGGTTTCCTCCAGGGAATTGTCCCCAAGCCCCCGCGGGTTTGGGTGGCCCCTGCCCCGCTCCCCAGCTCCAGCACGCCCTGGCAAGCGGCTCGGCTCCCTCCTTCCCGGGGCCAGCGACTGAATCCAGCACCCAAAATCCAGGTGGAAAATGGTCCGTGTCAGAGCAGGGAGGGCAGCTGCCAGGACACGGCCCCGGGCCCGAGCGGCAGCGTGCCTGGCACACGGCGTCTCCCTGCCCACACAACAGCTTCAGGCAGAGTCACAAGGCAAACAGAGCCATGAGAAGGTATGCGCAGGCATGTCTGGGCACCGGGGCGCTTTCGCAAGCCCCTCCTCGGCAGCTGAACGCCTCCGGGGAGCCCCAGGGTGCACCCGGGAGCTCCTGGGCGCCAGAGCTAAAACAAGGACGAGCTTTTATGTCCCAGAGGACAAGTAGGGACAAAACATCTCAGCTTCTCTGCTGGTGCAGCACCGTCGGGATTCCCCCCTGGGGGTGGACGAGGGGCCGAGTGCCTCCCAGCAGCGCCGCGCTTTGCAGCCTCGTCCCTCTGTGCGACTGCAGCGTCGTCTCACACTGTGAGAAGGCACCTGGGGAAGTTCAAAGGGCCAAGACCTGCAGTTATTCTGCTGCCCCCGGCCTTCACCGGGAGGATGAGGAGTTTCCCACAAGGCTTTTTATAGTGGCATAGAATGGTTTGGGTTGGAAGGGACCTTAAAGCCCCCCCAGTGCCACCCCCTGCCCTGGGCAGGGACACCTCCCACCAGCCCAGGTTGCTCCAAGCCCCCTCCAACCTGGCCTTGAACCCCTCCAGGGATGAGATCCAGGGATCTGGGAAGCAGTGGGAAACCCCATTCTGACGCGGCAGGAAGACACATGCTGCCATTTTGGAAAGGAACAATTTTGGGGTAAGATCTTCTTTTTGCACAACATTCTCCAAATTTAAAAAGCAAAATAAAATAATAAAAAACCAACCCCAAAAAGGTTGGTGTCCCCCTGCTCCATAAGGACACGCTTCCCTGCAGCTGCCCTGCACGGCCCCGGGGACACGAGGTGACCGAGTGAGTAGGGGAGAGAAAAAAAAGAGAAAGTGAGAAGAAAACCCATAAAGAACTAAAACTGGCGCAGCCCTGTATTTCATTTGCGGAATTTCTTCAAACGCACGGTTTCCCCACAGCCTTTCAAAAGCTTCTCACGCTTCTCCGCAGAATCCCTGGGGACGGATGTGATTTCTCAGCAAATCTGCTCCTACAGCCGCTCCCAGGAGGAGCAACGTGTCGCGTCCCGGTCCCCGGCCGCGCAGGGACCACCCGCAGGAGCCTTTGCTGCTTATTGCTAATTATTTTGCTGCACCGGGGGAAGGAGAGCTGGTCTCGGCCACCGCTTTCAGCTGGTGACACCCACGCTGTCACCCAGGCTTTGATCTCCACAGCCTCCGGGAGATGTGAAGGAGGAAGAGTGCACACAAGCACACCAATACACACACCAATACACACACACACCCCCTGCAGACATCCTTCCCCAGCTCCATGACCTGACCTCCCGCAGCGATGACCTCCCTCCGCAGCCCCGGGAGGAGGAAGCGTTTCCAGGATGATTTAGTTGCTGCTGAAAGGGCAGCTTTAAAGAATAAACTAATTAGCGAGCAGCCTTTGTTTCTGCATTTAGCAACCCTTCCGTGCAAATTAAAGGTGAGGAGCAGCGTCGGAGCCGGGAGGCACCGTGAGCCTCGCCGGGAACTCCTCACCCTCCTGCCGAGGACGGGTCTCTGGACGGGGCCGGGAGCACGAGGAAGACTTTGGGGACAGCGAGCGGCTCCGGACGGGGCGCTGCATCCCACGGCCCCCGGAAAGTGCCAGCGTGGGCTGCGATTTCCCAGCAGGAAGGATGCCCTTGGCCCCAGAGGCGGGGGACGTCCCACAGGCGCTGCTCACGGGCAGGGGGAGGCAAAGCCCCTCGCCCTTCCTCATCCCCCGGCCCTGCTGGGGCCTTCCCTTCAGCATCAGCTGCGGGAGGTGGTAGAGAAAACCACCCAGGCCATTTATCTGCTGTGCTCCAGCTTCCTCCTCTGCTCACTGCCAATCTTTCTGTAACGATGCTGACTGTGGCTAATGGGGTCTCCTCTGTGGCTTCTGGGGGTGCCCCCAGGGCCCCCTCCCTTCCCCGGCAGCGGGTGAGCCCCTGCAGACATCCCACCCCCTGGGCAGTCACTCCAGCCTCTTCCTTCCTCTCCCCCCTGTGCTACAGACCGCTCTCCCCTTCACGCAGACGCTGAACAGCGAGGGGGAGGTCTGGGCGATGCTTTGCACAGCGGTTTGGGGGGAGCAGCAGCCTGGTGCTGCCGCGGCACCAGAGCGGGTCCAGATTTACGGAGCAGGGGGGAAAACCAGGCTTTCCAGAGGGACACAATGTTCCTCGGAGTATCCGCTCCCCAGACACGCCGTGTCTCCAGGTCCTCAGACCCGGTGTAAGACGCCAAGGGGGAAAAAAAGAAAAAGGGAATGCCATGGAAATCAGAACTTAACAGTACCCCCCTGCCCCCAGCAGCCGCTGGGGGTCCTCAAGGGGAGACAGGGTTTCTGGCAGAGCCGGGCACCCCCTGCTCCTTCCCAGCCCCGGAGCCGCTGCAGAAACCTCATTGTCTTGGAGAGAAGCTGATGACTGTTCCCTGACCCCCAGGGAGAAGGGGGGTGACACACACCGATGGGTCCTTTGGGGCGACGGGCCGGTGGCTCCCGGGGAGCGGGCTCTGCCGGGGCTCTCTGCGCTTCCCACCCTGCAACTCGCCCATTCCACTCGCTGTTGCTAATTAACAGGAGCGAGCAGGGCAAGGATTTGGCCTAATCCCCGCGTGGCACCAGAGCGCGTGTAAAGCCTATTGCAATTAACAGGGAGCCACACGGAGGCTTAATGGACTTTGGCTGCAGCCCCGCGGGGGGGACACCTGTGAGCTCTTTACTCCTGGTGTAAGCGCCTTATGGGCCACGCGGGCTCCAGCACCCCACAGCCCCCCCGGGGAGGGGACACGATGCCCCCTGGCACATCCCAATGCCCCACGGACACCACGCACCTGGGGAGGACACCGGGGAAGCGCTCACCTGTAAGGATGCCATGGCTGAGCTCGGGAGAAGCCGCAGGAAGCACTTGGTGGCTCCCTCTCCTCTCCGCTCCTCTCCCCTCCGTCCTGGGGACACGGCACCACGGCCGAGCCGAGGGGGACTGGCCCAGAGGCTGAACGGCAGCAGGAAAAGGAGGCGAGGATGCACCCAGCCCCTCCGCACCCCACGGCGCAGGAAACCACCCCGGGACTGGAGCAAAGGAAGGAAAAAGGCGAAACAATGCGTGGGGCAGGACACGGGGCTGAAGCGACGGCCACCGCGCAGCACCGGCTTCCAGCCACCGAGCCGGGGTCACCCCGAGGGGCAGTCGGTGATCTCTGCTCATCGACAGCCTCCCAGATAAAATATTTTTCCTTCTGCAGGGGGAACTTGGCCAGTTGAGCTCCCCGAGGCTCGGTGGCTCCCTGCCGGGTGCCGGGAGCTCTTCCCAGTCCGCTCAGTGGGGTCTTGTGGTGCCCCACTTCCAACCCCCTCCCCTCCAGGCCACCCGCTTCATTTCCTCCTCTACAATGGCTGCGGCAGCGTCTCCAGGGGTGTAACCCCGTCCCAGGCACACCGAGCTCTGGCCCCTCGAGCCCCACAGCCCCCCGGGGTCTGCACAAGGGCTCCGGGCACCCCATCCGCCTCTCCAGGGATACACGAACCAGACGGACAGACGGATGCTGGCACAGCTCCATCAATCACCCTCTCCCTGGCTCAAAAGAGACTCGGGTAACGAGGGAGACGAGCCCCCAGCAGTGGTCTGGCCTCGGACCCACAAGGTCACTGTGCCTTGGGACAGGCCACACGTGCCCCACAGCGTTTGGAGCAGAGGGTGCTTTTCCTTGAGCGGGTACAAGGCACATGTTGCAACCCTTCACCTTGAGAGAGACACAGCCTGTGCTCCAGCAGGGCTTTCACTCCCAGCTCAGCATGAAATTGCTGTTTGGAAGCAGATAATTAGTGCCTCGGGCCAAGAAGAGTTCACCCTTCCCAGGAGGAGCTGGAAGGAGCAGAGCCTTCCCAGCTGGGAGAGGCACCAAGGCACATCCTCTCCTCCCTGGGGAGGCCGAGTGCCACCGGAGCAAAACCCTGGGGACCTTCCACTCCTGCAGTCAAAAAGGTCCCCCACCTGAAACACCCTGGGTCAGGGACACGGGGACAGGGCTGCCTCCGACTGCCCGCTCGCCTCACTTGCCCACACAGCAGCCGCCTGCAAACACAGCCAGGAAAAAAGAAAGGACAGTTTCTCCTGAATCCAGCAGGGGAGCAGTAAAGGAGGGAAGTGGAGCAGGCTCCCTCCGTGCAAGAGGAAAACTTCTGTCATCCTCACAGGGTGACCCCTTGCCTGAGGGGCTGGGGCTGGCAGCACCTCCGTGAACCTGGCCCACCCTCATCCTGGCTGGCCTGCGCTTGGCCCTCCAGTGGGCTAGCAGGGCACCCCAGGTGCCAGCCAAGGGCTCACCAGGAGATCCACACAGGTCTCGGGTACTAACGTCGTTGTGCGAAGACGAGCGCGCCGACAGCCAAAGGTTGTTTTCGCTCTTGGGGCAGTTTGGCAAAGGATGAACGCATTGTTCGGGCTCAGAACAGAATCTTGGCTCTTCATCTGGGTAACAGCCATGATAAATAAAAAGCAGTGGCTAATTAGCCTCATTAACCCAGTTAACAATACCAGGCACTCAGCAGAGCACCCATCTCCTCACACCCACTTTCCCCCCCAGCTCCGGGGCTTCTCCTCCCACCGGCCTGGGCGAGGGGACCCGCAGCCCCCGGCTGCTCTCTGTCTGTGTGTCCGTCCATCCACTCCTCGGAGAGATTCCTCCGCAGGAATCCACCTTCCCAGCTGCTGCCCAGCACTGCCTCTGTTTCCATGGCAACCTCCACTCACATCATTGCTCAATATTGTTCTTTTCCATGAAAGGAGAGATCCCGCTGCTCCTTTAAATAGCGCATTGTTGATGGAGCCCCACAGACCCCCCCTCGCCCAGCACCGCCCCACACAAAGCACAATCAATTTAGTGAGGGCTTTGTGCTTTGGGATAAAAGGGCAGAGGGAGGGCAAGGACCCAGCTGGATCCTTGTCCAGGCACCACCTCGGGAGCCACAAAGAGCCTGGGCACGGTCCCATCTTTACACAGAAGCCACAGCACAGGAGGGTCCCTCAGCCCCCCCGGGAAGGGCCACCCTCACACCCACCGGCACCAGAGCAGCCCCTGGGCAGAGCGGGACCCAGACCCCCTCATACTCTGGTTTCCTGCCATCACGTTTGTGACCAAAACCTAGTATTTTGCCTAGAAATAGCTACCTCGAGCACAGCCAAGTCCTGCAACGCTTGTGATAGATGTGACCAAAAACCTCATTCTCCCTCCCATCCTCGTCCCAGCCAGCGCCGCGCTTCCGGCTGGAGGGATGGGGAATTCACCCGGGATGGAGTTCAGGGCTTTGCTGTCCACAGGGGATGAAGCCACTTCCATGGGGAACCCCGGCTCCTGGGCCGTGGGCAAGGTGAGAAAGCGTTGGCCACGCAAAGCGAAGCTGCTGTGCCATGACCCAGGGGCTGGCTGAGTTCTCCTCTCATCGGGGTGGGGAATTAGCATCCAGGTAATGAAGTGTGTGGACACAGCTCGCAAACAGCACGGACCTACTGTAAAAGTGACCTAAAATGAGCCCTTACAGAGTTTCTCAAGAGGCCAGAAGGCAGGAGGAGCCACAGACAAAAGGCCTGAAGAGGAGACGGCTTGTCGCTAGGGGCTGGAATAGCCTGATCTCTGATTTTGTGGTGCCCGAGCAGAGAGAAGCTGCTTTGGGAAACACCCAGGAATGGGGGAAAAGAAAACAAAAGCAAGACAGGACAGAGTGACGCAACAGAGCGAGCCAGGAACTGTGCAGCCGACAGAATTCCATCAGTGACCTTCCCAGAAGACGTGTGTGAGCCCGCAGGGAGCTTCAGCATCCAGGAGAGAGAAAGCTCTCCGCGTCTGACACCGAGGGGCCGAAGCCAAGCACAACATGTGTCTGCCCAGGAATCAGCACACACAGGGCGCCCGGCAGCACCAGCTCCCCCTCCGTCAGCTCCAGCTCTTATCTCTCCAACAACCATTTCTTTACCACCCATTTCAGCCCTTTTTGCCAGGGGATTGAGACACGCATCGGAGCGTGGGAACTGTAACAGCCCCCAGAGGGACATTAAATCCAGGTGCAGGTCTCAGCGCACCCCGCTGCCCCCCAACTTCACCACCACAGAGGTTATTGCCCAGGGAACTCTGAATGGGAACAGGAGAGGGACCGACAGAAGCGGGGCAGCGCCTGCTCTCAGGGTCCTGGCTCTCAGGAATAAGCCTTTAAAGAATTCTGCAACAAACACGGTGAAACTGCGTTCTCACTACTTACAGACCGGGCACTGACCCCGGAGGAAAAGACCCTGCTTCACCCACCAGAGCTGGGTGGATGGGCTGTAACCACAACTCCTTGGAATGAAGCAGCAACACGGCGTCTCCAAGTGAATCTTGCAGAACTTTACACCACACCTAGCTCACACTCAACAGGACGCCATCACAAGGCAGCGACCGATGCAAACACAAATATTAGAAGCAACGTTTGAAATTAAAAAAAAGTTTATTTGAAGATTTGTAAAACAGCTCTGTGAAAGACCAACATTTTCCAGGACACTACAATATGATAATGCGTTTTCCTATGGTTAGAATATAAAAAAAAAAGTCACAGTCCTTCAGCTACCAAGATAAAAGCGTACATTTATGGACCAAACATTTCACTTCCAACACCGAGAAAGTGAGTGGGTTTGAAAGTCAGACTCATGGATAGCACCGACAGCGGGTGAGCACCACCCTCACGGCTCCGAGAGCCTGCGGTTGTCGTTACCACGCAATGAAGCCAATTAGTGAAGCAAATCTTATCAGAACAGACCCACAAGCACGGACAAGTTCACACACTGAAACATAACGCATTCTTTTACGTTCCACTGATGCAAACCACAGCAGCAAAGCCAGAAACACCAAAGAGCTCCCGTCAAACTCCAAGCCCCCATTCGGGAACAAGAAATCTTCAGAACTTACAAATGCCGGTTCCACGTTAAACACACAACTTTATTCACTCTCCGTTTACATAATCTGTGCAATAGAGACCTGTGCAATAGGAAGGTGAAGAACAGGATGCAGACAGTACGACAAGGATGGGGTTCTCGGGTGGCTGTAAAGCAGCAGAGGATTATACTGCTTTCCGATGGTACTCGGGAGGGGCTACTTCATAGTCACTGGCACTAAACAAGGCAGAGGAATTCTTTGCTAAATACCTAGGAAAAAATAATAAAGATTAAATTATCTTCTTGCCCAAAGACTCTGTTGTTGAGCATCACACCAGTGATTTGTTAGAGGTGTTTGCTGAGACCATAACACCCGATTTCAAGAGTAGAAAACCAACATGTAGCCACTACAGTCAGCTCTGTAAAACAATTAAAGATTTGACAGCTCATTAAATAAATAAAATAAAAATCAATTAATCAATTCCGATCAAGCACTTGTGTTTTTTTCAGAGTTACCCAAAAGACTACGATCAACTGAAGACTCAGGGAGTATTCCTGACAAGTTTGCCCTGGAAATCAGGCCCATCCATCTCCAGCTCCGCTGCAGAGCTGCCTTGGATTTGTGAGGGTTTTCTTCCAACTTCCAGCAGCGTATCCACAGTCACACAGAGGAAAAAGCTGGCATTTACTGGCAAAACGGCTTAACGCTTTGTTCCCCTAATTATTTACAAACCAGTATTTCCAAACACAATCAGTAGAGCCTTATATGAAAACACACAGGACGTTTCTCCTCTCTGCGACATAATCACAAATGGAAGTTTAGGGCTTTAGTAAATTCGCCCGAGAAACCTGCCAGCAGAGCAGAAGCCAGGAGCGGTGCCAGCGCCGTGAGCTCAGCGCCTCACCCCGCACACCTGGCCCGTGTGCGCGGACGGAGGAGCCGCGGCAGCGACAGGCCGAGCCCCTGCTGCGCGGCGCCGATGGAGGGAAGCTGCGAAAGCCACGCTCCCACAGACGCACGGGGGAACACAGGTCTGACACCCCGGACACTGCAGCTTAATTCCATTTGAGAATCTCACTTTCAGGGAAGATTTAGAGGTGAGCCAAGCAGCGAGTGATCCATAGCTCCCGAGAGCAGCCAGGGAGCCTTTCAGCACCTGCCTGAAACCAAACATCTAGTGGTTTCAGTTTTTTTCCCCCCAAAAAATTTCACATTAAAGTTTTGTATTATTTAGGATGGGGTTTTCATCCTCAACATAATGTCTCCAGCACCACAGGGCACTGCAGGCACTAGACCTACAACGGCAGTTTGTCCCAGCACTACCAGGAGTAAGGACCATCGGTTTTGAACACTTGCTCAATTGTGGCTGAGGAACTGCCGTGTGCTTCAGCAGTTTGCTGTAACTGGCATCTGCTTTTTATAGCAACCACAAATAAACGTTGAAGCATTTATTCTGAAACAAGTAGCAGATGTGGACAGTTTAAAAGTGCAGGCTAACAGATGCATAAACACACGGCGAATTAGCAATAGCCTCGGTGTAACTGGAGAGGAATTAAAACCACTCTGAGTCCTGTCCCCTCAGCTGAGTCTGAGGAAGCTTCACTGCCGCCTCCAGCCAAGATGCCATGCATGGGCCCAAGATTTTATATATATATATGTTAAATAACAACTGTTGACATTACAGTAGCCTGTGCTTACTTCACTTTTTCTTTCTTGCTGAAAGACTTAAGAAGTACTTACTTTAAGAAGTCATGCAAATAGTTTAACAGCAAAGCCAGGCTCTTCTCATCCAGAGGAGTGTAAGCCAGCATAGCCCCAATCCGAACTGTTCCAAAAGAAGCAGCGCTTGTTAATTACAGTAAACAACAACTTCAGCAGGTATTTAAGAACAGTCTAAAACCTTGCAGCAGCATATAAAGCAGCCCAGGAATCTATTCCAATACATACAAGCTCAGCTAAATAACCAGACTGTTGAAAATCCATTTTCATCCCAACCCCCTGAATGAGCTTTTTAGGCATGTGGAATAAGGAAAATGAAACCATGTTTCATAGCTGCTTGTCAAATTTCTGCAGTTCATGCCCAGAGTCAGGAAAAGGCAGCACTTGAATGCTTCTAACTGCTCTCCAAACCCTAGATGTTGTACTCACCAAACAACCTCAGTAGGTGTGGGGCACCGTAGACTTGAGACATTGGAGCATCTGGGTGATCTGCTAAGATTTCAGCATATTGGGGCCTCTCAAACTTGTACAGCAGTTGAGTTCCCAGCATGACATTGAAGTATTCTTTGATTCCAGCCACGACCTCATTGACCGCGTACTCCCTGGTGAACAGAAAACACCACGAGTCTTGTTCTAGCAACTGGACAGACACAAGCTGAGGTTTGGGGAGTCCATCAAACTCTGGAAGCTTCTTAAAGTTCTTTAAGATTTTTCAAGGAAATTTGTCTGGAGACCCTAAAACGTACAGCTGCAGGGAGCGATGCATTTCAAGACCTCCTTTAAAAATGGACTGTTCTGAATTCACGAAGAATTTAGGCAAAGCAAGAAAAGCCTTGCTTTTAGTCATTTACCTGCATAAAGAAACTAACTCTTAGAGCCGTCCTTTCGAAGCAGCGGTAAGTATTTCCAAGGACATTTCTCAACTCTTTTCAACCAAAGTTAACCCAACTCACAGCAGTTTAAAAGCACAAGACTGCAAGTGATCAGACCGAACTCCTGCTTAAGGCAAAGGGACAGTCACTCAACATTTCAGGCAACTGACCCTTTCTCACTCGGCCTCTCAGTGCCATATTCCCACAGCCTCCAACTTCCCAGCTAATTGGAGAGTAACTGCACGGGAATTAGCAGTGACACTGCACATCTGAGAAGTACAACCCTCACTCCACCCTGCAAACAATGCAAACAAGTTCAGAACAGACATTAGGACAATTACATGAAAGAATGATGAAACACCCTGACAAGTCAACAACGTGCTTCCTCTTGAATGGAAAGAGATAAATTCACATCTCTAGTTCCTCTCCCTTCAAAACAGGAAAGCTTCATTCAAGAGTAAAACACACCTTGTTTGCTGTCAGGGCCGGACTGCTGGGGTAATTACAAATACGAATCTTCAAAGCTATCAAAGTAATTAGCTTTGTCTATCCGATTCTTTTAAAAGTCATCATCTACCTCCACAGAAACGCTTTGCTCATCAGCAGGCATCTCTTTGAGAAGTTTGTTCAGCTCATACATAGCAAGTGCCACTGAATTTATTCACCCAACATAGAAGCTTGAGCCAGAATGAAGGGACAGAGAACTATTCACTTGGTTTCACTGAATTTCACTGAATTTTTAGAGTTGGAAGGGACCATAGAGATCATCTAGTCCAACTCCACTGCTGAAGCAGGATTGGCTAGAGCTAGAGCATGTTACTCAGGACTGCATCCGGGCGGGTCTTGAAAATCTCCAAAGAAGGGGAGCTTCTGATAGCTTTCTATCAGCTTCCTTTAGGAAAAGGCTTGGGGAATGCAGAAATAACACCCTGAAAAGCAGGACTGCATTCCTGAGTTACCCCCTCAAAGATTTCTAGGCTCCTCAATCACCCTGGGCTTGGAACACAAAGCTGGACCTAAAGCTAGGACACGTTTAACAACCTTACTAGATTTCCCACAAAACAAGAGTCCAACAACAGCAGCAAAAGAAGTATTTAAGGTTAGAAGTGACCACTACTTACTTGTTATCAGTATTTCCTCGTGATTTTTTGTAGTTTGCATAATCCTCCAAAATGGAGTCAACGTTCTTCTTGGCAGGAAGATAGAAGAGCTACACAAGAAGCAAAACCAAACACACACAAGTTGTCTTAATTTATATGAACATTTATATCTGCATGCTACACTTAAATCAACATACACAACAACATTTCTAGAATAAAATTAACAGGTTCAGATGTTAAGTGATACTAAAGGAACACCCACCTGTTTCAGTTCTGCATAGCAAGAAAAAAACCCCTGTAACAGTGACTATACCCGTGTTTCCATTTCACATTTGCTCAACAGCAACCTGATGATGAACTGCGAAAGTCACCCCAAAAGTCCAAGGGACACAGCAAAGCACACACGGCCCTACAGACCTGTCACCGGGCCATGCCACAGTCACAAAGGTGTTTTTTGAGGCACGGGAACCACTTCACTCATCTCCTTCCTTTCATAAGAGCTCTACAGTCTGAAGACAAGTTTACATGCAACTGCTGAGCCACGGTCCTCCTCACAGGAGACCTTTGGTTAAAATTTAAGCGGAACAAGAACTGGCAATAAGCCACCAGGCTGCTGGCAAACTCTACAAGAGATTTCACTACACAGCACTTGAAAAGGATATGAAATTCCAGTTTTAGTGCCCTTGCCTATACGTGGCCAGATTGTTCTTCTGACAAATTACCTGCTTTTGCCTGGTGATCAAGTCCCAGTCATCTACCAGCCACGGCTTCAGCTCTTCGGGGATTTTCACCTTTACTTCAACTCTGTTCATAAATGTTTCTTCCTAAAAAAATGAGTGAAGCCAGACCAATGACTTTCAGACAACCATCCAAGCTAAGAGACACCCATATTCCCTGTTTTCACAACTGAGACACATCACTGAACTGTAGAATTACTACAGTAACTCCTGTAGGCTCCACAGGGCACAAGCTTTGTTTTTCTCAAATAGCTTCTTTTTCTCAAGGCCTCTTGGGAACCTTCATTTTGCAAGTTGTAGCATCTCCCACTGCAGGACAGAGCACTGCTCTCTGCATCCCTGAGCAACACAACCTGCCTGTCTGCTCTCCAAAATCCTGCGAGAATCAGAAATACCTACACTTTCAACCGTTGGATCTACTCGTGCCCTCTTCTTCCTGGGCGGCTGAGGAGTCTCACTGGAACTGCTCCCTTCTCCAATCCCCGGAGCTGCACAGAAAGGAGACATTATGCTGCTTAAGAAATCGGGTACCTCAGTGAGAAATACCAGTAAAAAAAAGATTTAGAAGGATTTAAAAGACAGACTAATATTTCTCTTCGGCCACCTTTTAACTTGTATTTTTTGTTGTTTTCGTTTTAACTATTTCTTGTATTCTGGAAGTTTTGCTTTTTGTGACAGTTGTTTAAGCTGCTATATTTACACTGATCTGAAGATGGCAGTTTCTGCATTAAAAACAAACCAATATGTCAGTGTCTGTAACATCCTTCAGCAGAACTTTTGGAACCAGCAGCTCAGATTCGCAGATCTGTCACCTCTCCATCTCAATAAGGAAACAGAAGTTTGACTTAAAGAGATTATTTCAACAGCCCCATGGCGATATCGCTTTGCTTTTAATTTACAAGAGGTCAAATTCTTGACAGACTGAAAGAAGTAGTTTGTGTACAAACCGGAAAAGGATGAATTCCTCCCGAGATGAGGAAGGGACATCTGCAGTCCGAGAGGAACAACACAAGGAGATCGTAAATAAATTTAGCTGAGACAGATTTAAGACCTTATTCTAGCTAAGAATCCTTCACTTGGGATATCCACTTATATATAAAAAAAAAACATACTTACTTTTCTGTTTGTTCTTTTTTGTTTTCCTGCAAGAAGAACACAGATTATTGCAAATATAGAGACAGCACTACCTAAAGAATCGAAAGCACAAAGCCAGAAAAATTGTCCACTAAGTTGAGAACGAGGGAATGCTCAGCAGCCTATGGAGTGTTTAGATAAAGCACAAAGAAACGTCAGATATGACTTAGCATCAGTTATGATACTACAGGGTTTTCATGCAAAGGGTTACAATTCACCCTTTTGGGGGGGAAAATCCCTAAATTTAAACCTACAAAGCCCCAGAAGGCCAAAACCACACGAGTATTTGAAAATCGTACTGACTGACACTTAGACAAGTAACATCTACAGATGTTTTATACTTTCCAAGTGCTCTTGGAAAACTACACTGAATTTGTTTTATTTCTGTATTTCAGGAATCACTTAAAGACAGAATACAGGACAAGGAAACAGAAATGCTGGGAATTATCAGATAAATCTCAGTCAACTGAGTTACCTTCCAATAAAGTATTGGAAAAAACTCTCACCTTTTTGCCACTACAGCAGTGGAGGGCAGTTTAAAGAGCACTATGGGAATTACATGCACGAGGCCGCATGCACTGCCTGCAACCCCATCAGCAACCTTTACATGAGATCACAATTACACTTCCCACTTATTAGAAATGTTTGGAACAGTACTAAATAGTGCTGTCCCTTATATTTATCTTCTTCCAAATACTTCTCTCAACACTTACTGTTTCTGATTTACACACTTGTCTAAAATATCTATCCTTAGCCCTTAGTTTTATTCCAAATGAAGAACTGTACTTCCAAAAATGTTAAAGACACTTGAAATACAATGCACACAAGATGTAAGTATTCAGAAAGGACAGGAGTATCAATGACAAATTTAAGCTACCCTAACAGGTATTTTTATTATTATCTGAACTTTCAATATTTACTAACCACTTTCAGAAAGTTTTAATTAAAAGTACTACTAGCCTTGTTTTCATTTGCTCACTATTAATAGGAATCCAGTTAAACCTCTCAAAAAATTGCAGATTGTGTGGATAAAACTCTTTACCAGTACAAGATTAGTTCCTTGGAAATTCACGACTATCTCAAGTGACTCTTGTACTCAGGCTTTGAACTGGGTTTATCTGGGTTGGGAAGTAGCAGAGTTTCTAGGAAAGTCTGAAGATAAGAAGAGTGAGGCTTTTTTCAAGCTTCAAGTCACAAACATGAACCAGGCTTAAAGTGTGGGCAGAAAAGATCATCTCTCTCCTGGAAGAAGGAAAAATTGCCAAGTCACTGATAACAGACTTGTCTATTGAAGCCTTTTCTTACAAACTTAGAGTAAACAAGGGGGAACAAGGAGTTCTTTCCAGAGTTAAAATCATAATAATGTTAAGCATTAGTCTAGAAGCAGAGTCTTCAAGAACTGGGGCAGACAGGCAATATAAAGAACTCAGAACTCAGTACAAAGAATTCAGAGAGTAAACCACATCTATGTTACTGAAGCACAAAGTCTAGCACAAACCATTCCAGGCAGGTGCTTCTGCCCTCCCACCTCATTCCTGATTCCTTGTATTTCAAGTTAATTGCCTCTGCTTCAAGTCAAAGCAGCCACCTGTTTGCAAGGTCTAAAAGACAAATCCAAGTTCATCAGAAGAGAGAGAATCAAGTATCTGTCACAGAACCCTGAGTACCACCTCAAAAGCCAGCAATCTCGGCACAAAGGAGTTGGTGTTAATGCTCAGAGCTCTGAAGTGGAGTGAATTCTGGGACACGTCTAGAGAACTGTCAGTAGAAAATAAAAATAGAATTCAACACAGACAAATGACATCAGGAAAAATCCCAAGACTTTGGCAGGTTAACTTACTCCACAACAGTAAGGAGTCCATGACCAGGTAGATAACAAGTGTTGACCAGGCAGATAACAAGTGTTTTACTTTCCAAAAATCGATGTGCACTTTAAAGGGACTTAAGAGGTCTGTTAGAACCCCCCTACAATAACTGGTTAAGACACAAGCAGCAAAGAACAAAGACAGCTACCACCTGGTCTCAGGCATTTGAGTTCAAGACACCTGTAAATGCCAGAAAAAGGAGATCACGTGCCAGTTTACTGCTAAAACAACAGTTGTAGCTAAACTGTAAGAAATCATAAAGTCTCTCCTAATATAAGGTGACTAGTAATAAAAAAGTATATGAAAAAAATCAAGTGTGAAAATAATCATGTTGGAAAAAAAGTATGAAATTGCTCAAGCAGCTTGGTCACTAACTCGGCTGTGAGAAGAAGCATTCCCATGAAGGTTTAGTTAAACCATTGACCATTACTAGCAAAAGGATAAAAATCAAAGTCAGGGCTACATACACATATGCCTCCTGTGCCAGGCCAGGCAGCCTGACCTTAGGAGGCACACAATCAAACTAGAAGGGGTAAAGAGAACAAAGACAAGTTGGTCATGCCCAACAGGTTCCACACCAGGAGTAACCAGGCAAACAAGGGCTTTCTCAGTGCAACAACTGGGGAGGAAGAAGAGGGAGAATACGGTAGAGGTATCACTAGCAACAAAAGGTGAAGCTCAAAGAACTAATTAATCTTTCCTCAAGAGAGATGAAAGAGACCAAAAAACCAAAGCAGCAGACATTAAGAAACCGGGAGTCATCCTCTTTCCTCCCCTCTTCAACACAGTACTCATTTAAAATGAGCACACGTTGCCACAAGATGATGGGGATGCCAGAAGTCCAAGTGGTTCAGAAGTTATAAGACAGTCCTGCAAAGGGTTATTAAACCCATCATATGCATACAGCCTACAGCTCTGAAGCCCCTTAATTACAGACTGCTGGAAGTGAAAAGGGTATTTGGGGAGAACAACATTCTAGACTTGATTATCCCCAAACCTGTGTTACTGGTGACCAGCATCCAGCGGAGGAGGTCAGGAAAAGGACCTGGCTGGAGCTGGTGTAGCCATTCCAGCAGCAAGAGCATATGCTTTGGAGTAGTATGTTCAGATTAAGAATAAGACTTATAATATAAGAAAAAAAAAAAGAGTAATTCCCAAGTTGAGATACTGTTTTGATAGCATCACTGATGAGACTGCTTGGAGATATATATATGTAATTGAAAACCAGACGCTATTCTCAAATTTGTTATTCAGTGCCATATCTTCACTCCAGAACACTCTCAGTTGCCCTTCTTATTTTCCAAGCATCCTTTAACTCTGATTCTTCACTGACTTTTTGCTAGTTAGTTGTATTAGGCGCATGAAAGGCAGCAGAAACTCAGAAGCTGGAATTCAGCAGAACTACATATAAAATTGGCTGGAGAGGCCACTATCTGTAGCCTTGTATTTCATTTTTGGCAACCTGTTATAACCATACATTTTTTTTTCCTATGATAGCTTCTAGTTATGATTAAGATGAATAATTATTTTACAAACAAACGTATACAAGCTGCATTCCATGCATATTTCTATTTGATCAAATACTGCTTACAAATAGCCTCAAAAGCTTTTTGAGCCACTTGCTGCAATTTACAGAAAGAGTTATTCTGGACAGACTCCAGCCAACAATAAAAATACAGGACATTGAGGAACAGGTTCGAATCGCACATTTCTAACCCATCTATGGTAGCCACCTGGCTCCCGAGCCTTCCCGAAAACAGTGCCTTGTTACCCATTTCCACGGAAGCACAACTCCAGACCAGCTGCAACCTTCTAGAACTGTGGTGTCCTTTGTTTCTTTTTAAAGAGTGGACACACTGAATCCATTTGCCTACTCATATTGTGCACTACCCCATCTGAAAAGGTACATATTTCAGAGAAACTAGAAACTGGTACTCCATCCTGGCTTATAAAACCCCAAACAAACGATATACTGCAGTATTTATAATAGTTAACTGAAGTGCTACCAAAGCTTACATCATTACAACCGAGGACTTTAAGAGTCTCTAAAAGAAATCTACGAAAGCAAGGAGATTTGGATTTCAGGATGAAAATCCTGGTTTGACAATCCATCCTTAACTCACCGCGTCGATATTGTAGGGGTCTCCAAACAGCAAACAGTATGCGCTCCATCTCGTCTGAAAAATCTAGGCACAATGGGGGTTGAGTTAAGGAAAGAATGTCAGACCTTGTGTTTAGCCTTAAAGAGAATCTATTTAAGATTCAAAAATTTACCTTTTTAGCAGCATATTATAGTCTTATTGAACATTCCTGGAGGATAAGTTGTGCTTAGATTGTCATTTCCTGTCTGTTATTGTTTAGCTATCCAAAGAATAAGTTTCAAAACATAAGATACCTTCCCCTCTGTTCAGTCCTCCAAGAATGCTATAAAAGGTAAATTTTGAGGCCTAAATAGGTTGACAGTGTTACCCTTTTAGAATAGTTGCGTGATCAGTTTCTCCCCCTCCCCACCATCCGGACTTTATGTGTCTGCGATGATAGATTTCAGCAGAGAACAATCCAGAAGTTTTATTTTGCAGGTGTATTTTGAGATTTTTCAGAAGCCATCTTGCCTTTAGCTGTAAGCAGGATCTGAGCAGCACCAGTTTGGTCAATCAGTATCACAACCCTGCATCGCTGCTAGGGCAAACCAAAGTATTTCCCCTCCCTCGGCCTCCAAACAGGGAAGAAAAACAGGGAGACTTTGTAGAAAGAAGCATAGGTGTAATTTAGAAGGATGCATTGGACACTGGTAATGGCTAGAGACTAGGAGCAAGATCAGTGCAACAAGCGTATGGGACCCTGTCATAACCAACTGCCACAATGCAAGACTGCTGTTCTAATGACAATCATTTTCCTTCTTCCCCTTTACAACTCTGAAAAGCCACTACCAAGGAATTAATTTTTCCAATCAACACGAAACAGAAGTTTCAGAGAATTAGCTTACTCTCTGTTCTGCTATGCTGGAAACCACCACCCCTGCTCAGGACAGCGATGACAGCAAAGAACACAGTCACTCCCTTTCCCCAGCTGGTTTCAAACAGAGAGTAGAGACAGACCTGGTAACATGCTTTTGAGCTTTGGAGTTAGACAGAGGCTTAAGAAGTCATTTGTGCTGTGTGGGTCTCCCTTGGATGCGACATTACTAGGTGTGGTTGAGAGGATTAAGCCAACTTTGATTTCAAGCACAGGTCAACACCGAGCATTTACTCAACCAGAACAACTCATCCCAGCACGACCAGCCTGAACTACCAAGATGACTAAAGCGGACAGAATGGGGAACCTAATCCTCAGGTTACTATTGGGATGTTCTCCATAACGCAAATTATAGACATTCACAATTGAGTCATCACTACCTGTGTCAAAGTTACATATGAAATTAATCCTGCTCCCACTGAAGAAAAAGCAAGAGGACTCGGGTGCAACAACCTCCCAAGCAGCTGAATAAGCAATGGTCATAATTTAGATCTGCTTTAATTAGATTTTAATGACACACATTAGGAACTGTGTAAACAAACGTTTGTTTTGGGTTTTTTTCACCCCCGATGACGACACACAGGTGACCAGGTCCCTGGCAGAAGCTGGTCCTGAGCTGACAGAGCACACCAACGCCGCGGTGGTGAAGCACCTCAGAACCCACCACAACAGATGCCAGGGAGCACGATCACAGCATTATGGCCAGATCCATCTACTCCCCAGAGACAATTTACAGCCCTGTGTTTGACTAACACTACAGTGACATCTGCATTCAGGATCCAGAGGAAAAAAACACTGTACCCACTACCGCTGCACTTCTCCAATCAATGATACATCTCTCAACACAAGGTTGCCCATAAATGAGACATGAAATCTGAGGCTGCTGCCAAATGCTCCTCTTAGGAACCGATGTCATTTCAGCAGCTTCCTCACAAGGACTAAAATCATAAATGAAGTTCGGAGTTCAACACGTCACATTGGTAATGACATCTCCATGGTTAAGTGAAGCGCTACCCCAAGCGGAAGAGTCTCATGGCACATGAGCAAAGCAGTAGAGCTGCACTGATGTATGAGAATCTAAACCTAACACCAAACAAGCCTATTCTGAAAAACAAAAAGGATGGAATGAAAGAAATCTGACAGTTGCAGCCTGAATTTATTTTTTTCTACTAAATGTCTGAGCTTGCTTCTGGTCTCTTAAGATGCAAAACCATTTTTAATAGCATATGGGTTTGGTTTTTTCAAAAACAGGAAAACAAAGGCTCTTTAAATGCAGTTTTAACAATTGTATAGTGAGAAGGCAAGGCATTTTAAGGATTTTGTTCAAGAGTGCTTGCACAGCTTGGAAGAACTGTAAAATTCTATACAGAAACCGATTTCGTGGAGATACACTAGTCTTACAAGGACTCACCACTTTTTGAGTGTCAGTTCACTAACTGAAGAGGAACAGAGTGCAAAAAGAGTACAGAGTGTTAGTGTCTCCTCAGGACCTTGATTCCGTATTAAATACTGCACGATCTAAGGTGGCAGTTTTAATAAAATACTTCAACAAAAGCCTTTTTGATATCACAAAAGCGAAACAACTTCTGTATGGGTTGTGTCAGAAGTAACGTAGTTTCGCCTGCAGAACCATTCTAAGAAAAACACTATTTCAAGATCAATAGTAAAACTGACAAGCAAAAGTTCGGGAGTTTTTTTGGGTAGGGTTTTAGGGGTGGGTTGTTTTGTTTCTGGTGGTTTGTTTTTTTTTTTAGAATAAAAAGCTTCTTACACTTCAACATTTTTCTGCTGCAGACCAGAAGTCTTCTTGCCTGGAGCAGCACCTCTCATCTTCCCCTCTGCATATTGTTCCCTTTAAAAAGAAATTAATAAATAAGACTTTAATGGAAAAGGAAGCTTGTTTTCTCTGAAAGGGTAACAGTTACACAAAACATTTAGAGAATGTCTATTAAATGGCTTTGTAAATCAGTATGTCATGAGCATGAACAAATTCAACTCAGTATCAAGATTTAGGCTTCTTCATACGACACTTAGCAGCATGAACTCATTTTCTTCCCCCCCCACATCCTTGTTACTCTGATTGATGTGGAAGCAGCACTCTGCTTCTGAAAAATAAAAATATAAACCAACTTCTCAATAATTATATTAAAGAAATAGAAGATTAGCATTCCTAAAAATCGAAGTATTTGTAGGCATCCTGAAGCCGCCTCAGAAAATAAGTAAGTGGCAAGAATCTTCAGGATACTGCACAAGGGCCCTTTTTACTCACGTAATTGCCCCCTCAGAGGAGGTGCCTGCTGTTAGCCAGGCTGCCTCTCCATTGCATCACCCTTCTCTTCCCTAAAACCTCAAATCTCCATTGTAAAAACAAGTAACAGCTTGCTCTTTCTAAACTGCTAGAGGACAAAAATCATACCGTCTCTGTAAGCCAAAGCATCACCAGAATAAATGAACCTCATATTTATTTTTTTTTAATCTCACTAACTCTCCTTGATATATACTTCTTGGATTGAAGCTCTATTAAAAAAAAAAATCATTTACTGACCATGACTTCTAACACTTACTGATTGGCCTTCTGAAGTTCTTTTTGCTTCTGCAAATTGGTATCCACGTACTTGAGCACTCTGCTTTCTGGAACCCATTCATCCCAGCTGAAAAAAAAAAAAGAAACAATCAAACCGTCATTCAAAACCATGACATAATTGCATTCTACACGCAAACGTCAATTAAATCTTCACAGAATTGGAGCCTGAACTTGGCTTTTGTGTCAAGTCATGGACTGGCACAACTGAAGGTGTGAGTTACCAAACGCATTCCCCGCTGACTGAAGCTGTAACGGTTTTTCTAGGGAAGTGTAACCCTCAGTCATTTCCAGAGTTTCCCAAACTTGAAGGATGGGCAACATAGGAAGGAGGGGACTGTCTTTAACTTAAAAGCAGCATCTCAGGAGAAAAAAAAAATAAACTCTACACTTACTAAATTATGGGACACCTGTAGCCATAACTATATTATGAAGCAAGTTTTCTTTATCTATTCCAACATTTTATAGGTTAACAAATTCAGCAATAAGATCTTACTGTAAGAAGAAGAGCTCTGATTTCTGTCTGTGAAGGAAACCAAGATGGCATGAATATTTGAAGAATCTGAAGTGAACGATTTAAGAGAACAGGTGTTGGGGAAATTACCATTATGAGCAAGAATTCCACTTTGACAAGGAGTGGATAACCCAAGCAATCTGAAAACTTATTTCAAATAAAACACATTAAAAGTGGCCAAGTTATTCTACGGTATGTAAGTTAAAGCTCTGCATATGTAGAGTTCTGTATTGTTTTTCCATTTCATGGCAATAGCTGCCAGTCTTGGAACATCAAGGTGGCAAAACCAGTACTACTTACAGGGGTACGAGGTCTTCAGGAGTGTTAAGACAAGGCCAGTTTAGCACCCAAAAGTCACAGAGAAGCACATGCCCAGCTGTACACACACGTTCTAAGACTACGATTTTAGGATAGTGCTTTGGTCAGATATTTAAGCCACTTATCTTCATCCTGCCTGTACAGCTGCAAGAGACCTTCAGAAGAAGTGCTATATAACCATGCAGCACATTACATTGCATGAGGAGGAAACTTTTTTGGTATCATAAATGTTGATATTTGCAAAAAAAGTAATATTAAGACGTCAAGCAATTAACAAATAACAAAGGACCATAATTATAGAAATTAAAATTAAGAGTCATATTGCCCCAGTTGTCTAATCTTGCAGCAACGCCACTTTTAATGTAGTTAATTGGAAGCTTGAAGGCAAAAAAACTCAAACAGTGCGAGCAAGAAAAGCAGGAGTCACGATATCACTTATGGCACCCTTCAGAGATAAACACAGAGAGGAAGTATCACATTTATGCTGCTTCATCAATATACAGCAGCCACCATAAGAACCAATTCCGCTCCCTGTAACTGCAGTGTTTACAATAAAACATTTATCTGTCCATTTGGCAGGACAGGTGTGTGGATGCATTTTAAAAAGTTATGTATTAAAACATGAATTTCAGCTTTTAGTCACATCGGTGAAATCAAGACAGCAGTGACTCGGAGCCTTCACCCCAGAGTCTGCAGCACTGAAATGAAACCAAATCAAACAGGAAAAAAGCGCTCTCTGAAAGGCTTGGAGAGTCTGAAGAGCTGAAACTTTTAATCAGTAAAAAAAAAAAACCCTCCACTTTTCCTGAATTCAAAAGCTAGTGGCAGAACAGAATTCAAGTGGAAGAAAAAAAGGCAAGTACATAAATGCAATAATCTCAAAGTATTCACCTTTAATGGGCTGAACATTTATTTCATGGAGGCACCTTTATTCTTCAGAAATCTCTCACCTAGAACCCTACCATTTCAGCAGGAGGGAAAAGCATCTCTAACTCTGCCTTAGCGTGAGAGGCGAGAACTGAAATACAGGCTAAACCTGCTCCTGCAAGGGACTAAACAGCCTTTCCCACTCTGAACGCAGACCTCACCAAGGCACACTTCTCCGAAGCTTTGCTACCAACCTTTCCTGTCAAAAAGTGGTATAAAAGTGAAGTGGACTGAGTATTTGAGTAGAGAGTTTTGCTCCACCTCAGCAGGGGTTGCCTCTCCTACCAACATGTAACAAGGAAGTTTTCTGTACTAGGTATCTCTGCC
The DNA here is from genome assembly GCA_013399435.1 of Arenaria interpres. Taxonomy (NCBI): domain Eukaryota; kingdom Metazoa; phylum Chordata; class Aves; order Charadriiformes; family Scolopacidae; genus Arenaria; species Arenaria interpres. The sequence continues at coordinate 228,909 of VXAK01002017.1, forward strand.
AGGGAGGAATTCCAGTAACTACTTTCAAACTTGAGCAAACAGAAAGCATAAAGCATCCCCATCACTCTCCTGACGCCCTACGCCAGTTTGTTCATGCAACCAGAGCTCTGAAGGAAACAGTTACTTTGGCAACATTTGCTTTGTGTTACTATAAATCATCGGCTTAAGTATAAAAATCATTTAGGTCCATTTCAGAAACAATCTCCTGATGACACGGACATGGCAGTGCTAGTCCATCAACCTCGCATTCAAACTGACAAAGCCTGCATTTTCCCCAGAAAGGAAAAGAAAATCCCGCTTTCATTTTATGCAATACTTACTTTTTATTCCAACCACTGTAATGGATAAAGTATTTCACTTGCTTGTCCTTTATGGCAACCTTTACACACTGGAACAGAGAAGAAACTTCAGTCAGTACCCCTGAGAACAAAGACATGTGAGCGAGTTTTGCTTTTTCAGCTGCCAGAGTTTCAGCATGCAGAGACTCCCATGCAAGCGACTGAAAGACCCGCAGCGATTTCACAGCAGAAAGTGAAATCTCTAACAAGTTACTGCCTATTGATGGATTTGGAAGGGGTAGGCAAACAAGCGGCTCTGCTCGGCTATCCAAAGGGACACCTTCGTTCCCGAGAAGGATCGGAAAGCCCTGAGGATGACGGGATGACAAGCGGTCCCTTCCCTAGCCCAGGTTCGCCAAAAGCCATTCCCTGGAGCTGTTCACATGCAGGCCCCTACCTCACAGACAGGTGGGCTGGCTGGAGCAGGGGAGTCTTCAAAAGTGAAATAAATAACATGGATCTCTACAGGCGCGGGGAGAGCATTATATTCAGTAGAAAGAGTTGCAGTAAGGGCTTCTTCTAGGTTAAGAATGTGTACGTGAGGTAAATAAAAACAGTTATTTCCATCAAAAGTCTGAACAGGGTAACTTTCTCCTATACTGATACTAAGGTGAGACCATGAAGAGGGAACACAAACATAACAACGTTGCTCCAACCACTCCACAGTGTCACTCAGATTCAGAAAGGTCCCTCACAAACTGTTCTAACTTACAGTTTAGCAGAGCCCTACTTGCAGCCTGCAAGACCCTGCCTCAGCTCAGAGGAAGGTGGTCAGATGAGCTGGAACAAGTGTGCACGCTGCCCCATGGCAACTCAACTCCCTCCTACCCCTGTGGCCCAGCACGCAAGAGCTCAGGCCACCACTTCCATGTAAAAGAAAAAACCACAGCCACAGACATGCCTCTTCCTGGGAAAAAACCCCGACAGCCCAGAACAGAAACGACACAATGCTCACTAGTTCAATTATGTGCCCACCACATGTTCCTGAACTTCTTGGCGATACCAAGTTAAATCCACCAACTTTGTCACCTCATTCAGAAAGTTACCCAGTCCTGTTCTGGAGATGCTGAGACACAGATGCCACTGTACCACCCGAACAGTGAAATACCAAGGATGTTGTAAAACATGAAGCAGCACACTCTCTTTGGCTCTAGCTTTTAGTTCCTTTTTAAGGATGTTTTCCATTGAAGAAAAAAATTACTCACAGAAGTCATAACTGCTATGTTCTTGCCATGCTAATTGAGTCACCTCTAAGTATTTAAGAAGGCAGAACCTTCTGCTACACAACATTTTCTCAAGACCATTGTGGTGACACCTCAATGTGGTGTACCCTCTCCAGTTAAAAAACCGGTCAACACGGAGAGGAACATCCTGTTTCAGTACTAATCTCCAAAATGCCACATACGGAACTTAAACTCAGTCCACCCAGACTTGTAACCAGGAGTGAGGGTATGTAAATCCAGTGTGAGGTACTACCGCACCAGAGGCTCATTCTGACAGCCCTGCAGTTAAAGTCAGCCAAATACAGACTGTGCTTAAAAAGTGTCTACTTGTTTTGAAGAATATGAGAACTGAGTGTGAAGAATAAGACGATTCAAATATATTTCTGTACCAAAATATTTTCCTTCCTGCTGGAGGTTGAAAGTGTCTCAAGTGAATCTCATTTGCCTCCACATTGTACAGAAACGTACAGTTACTGTTTGCCATAATTTTTCATACTCTAGCACAAACAAGTGCTTCTGTGATCATCTTGCTACGGGAAGTCAAGGATATGGCCATCAGGAATAACACGTACTGAGAATCAAAGAAGACAAACAGATCAAAGGAACAGGAAGAAAGCTAAGCTTATTGCTCATTACTGCCTACAAAGCACTTCTGTAAAATTAAACTCAGCTCCTTCTGTCATTTCAGGAGCCCAGAAGTATCCAGACTCTCATCACAAGCAGCCAGCCCAAAGCTATCTCGCCAACTGGGAAACCCCTTCTACACCAAGCTGGCAGAGCCAGATCCTGCAATGCTCCTTCCACCTCTGCATACAGGAGAAGAGGGGCAGAGCAGAGCAGGAAGCACACCGCTCCAGCAGCTCTGCGCTCCTTAATTGACCAACGTTTTAAGGTTGCTGCTAACAGGAGTTAGTTTCCACAAAAGCAGAAGCCTGGACTGCTCTCCTCTCTGTACCAGCACCTGGGCAGGCGCTGGCAGAAGACAACATTCTGAGCACACATTCACAAGGAACTTGTCCTCCAGTTCTAGAGTAAGGGAGAAAACAAGAGTAGAATCACTACAGTGAAAATGTTTTAGACAAGCCACATCCCCTCTCAATGCTCTGGATATCATTTTGACATTAGAATTACTATTTCCTGATAGCATGGGAAGAGAGGTCTTCTAGCTGCCTCCCTACTACTACCTCTCTGAAGCTGTCCCATCAGTTAATGTTTACTGATGCTAAAACCTAAAAGATTTAAATCTCTGTTTAAGGTGCTCTAGGAATTTCTGCAAGTCTTCAAATCCACACAGCTACAAAAGGCCTTTTCTTTCAGTTTCAGTGGAAACAGGCAGTCAAATTAGGAGCTATACCTTCAGTAAAACAGATGCCATGGCAGAGACATCTGCTTAGGGTCCAGAAGAGAAGCATTTAACAGGAAGAGCTGCAGCAGAGACCTGCCTGAAGCAGCAGGGATACTCCTCCAAGCCACACACTTGCAATGCATCGTTTCTGCAGTCAAAAGGCCAGAATTGAGAATGCCGATTCCTCTGTCACATGAATCCAGCAGTATGTTCTGCAGTGCTGTCCCGTTTGAAGACCACTGATTGTACTCAGCCACCCACGCCTCTGAGGAAGCTCAAACTGCAGGTAACTACTAGCTCATGCATCAGCACCAAGTCCTACGGGCACAGACGCTCTCCAGGGTCATGGGAACACAGCTCTATCCCATGTTCAACACGTAAGACCAGCCAGCCTTCAGCAGTTTGACAGAATAGCTACAAAGTACCATGGGGGTTTCTGAAATTTTTCTATAATATAGAGGTCTGGGATTTAAAACTAATCAATTTCATACATTATCAGGTTTTCCTTCATTTTAGTTAATCCTATCTAATGAGGCACAGCAGGTGAACTAATACAATTTATTTTGATGGGGAACAGTCAGAGCCATTTGCAGCAATAAGAAACCACACATACCTTTGCTTCATAAAGGAGAGGTCCGTGAAAACAAAGCACTCGTTCACCTGAAAGAAAATTGCAAATAAACATCTTAGAACACCACCAATGTGCCATTTCTGTAAAATATATGTCATCAGGTACGCCACAGAATGAATCCAGTCTCAACCTAGAAAGACATTCAAAGGCAGACACTGTTTTGAGAAGCAGGCTGGTGTTTGAGAAGCAAATTCACTCTCATACAAAAGAGGATCAGAGCTCTCATTATTTAGGTTCCTGAGGACCTCCCTGAAGGGCGCTCGGGCAAGGACGGCCTCACGCAACCCATGTCTGAGCCTGCCCTGAGTGTTGCAGAAGGGCTAGTTACTTCAGCAGATAACTGGCACCAAAACTTTCACTCCTGCCCACACTTCCAGCCACTGCCAACTCTAGCTAGAGACAGCCTTCTATCCTGCTGCAAGGCTGGCACAGAGAACTCCTTCAAGGCCTTGAATTGCAGATGCAGACACCAAAACACGCTGCCTCAATACAAAGGGACTACTTCAGCCTAAGAACTCAAACAGTGAGCAAGTAAAAACATCTTACTGTAAGGGATTCTTTAGTCTCCATGGAATGGCATTTCAGTTGAGAGCAGGAAATTAGCTCTCCTACGAGAATCACCTCTGCATGTGAAGCTTCTGACACAAATGAAAGCAAGTGCCTTTAGTGCTCCTTTTCTTGCAGGAAGTACATCACCTGCTATTTCTAGTTCAATGAAGTCAGGAAGAGAGAGACCCCGACATTGTTTCCCCATCTGCCTTGTGGGACAGAAAACACCAGGTTGGTGCAAAAGCAAGAAAAATTATTCTCTTTGTTGCTTTTAAGTAGGAAAAGATTGTTCTTCAGTCTGGGTTCCCCCCCCGGCAATGGCAAGGTCTAATTGTGCGGTCATCTTGGGGGAATTTGACCGTACTTAACACAGGATATCTGAGTACAGATGTTTCCTTCTTGAAAGCTGCAGTACCTCACATTTTCAGAGAGACAAGCTACGTAATACACTCTAGGGTGTAGCACACATCCAGTTCTTGCCACTGGTTCCAGGACACACAGAAGTATCCCAGTCAGCCCACGTGTGCTGTGCAGCACACATACACAGTCCCCAGCCTGGGCTGGGAAGGAGGTGAGCAGAAGCCAGTCTCACCAGTAACACAACTCTGGATGCCTTCTTCCTTGTGAGCAGCTCAGGAATGACTGGGGTGGGGAAGGACCAGATCACAGGCTATAGGTTTAAAAATACCCCCCACTGTAAGTTTTACTGCTCTTCAAAATTGCTTTCTGCACACTCAAGTGATAAACCCAGTTAGTGGCACATTGTGCCATTAACTTTGACTCTCTTGAATCCTGTACAATTCTAGCTTGGTTTGCCTCTCTACCCCACAGACACATAACACGATGCTGACAGAACTTCTAACCAGATGGGATCCAAAGAGGCACTCACTCTGCAACCAGGAATTGAATGTCCCCATATCTCAGGTTTTTTTTTTTTGGCAGAGCAGTTCTTGCACTCATTCCCCAAACACACTTCTGGCAGGGTCAGGGCAGTTACGCAGTTTATCAGGTGGCTGATGACAAACCACCTGATTTTGCCCAGAGCAGATGAAGGAGGATTTGGACACACCATTTCACCACCAAGACTGGGATACAAGCAGATACAGCAACGGTCTCTTCAACCAGCACGGCTACTACGACACTTCATCTGACATCCAGCCCCTGATTGAACAAGATGCAACTATACATTTACTACTTCATTGCTACGTTGACCGGAAAGAACTGTGCATCTTTGAAGATGTCATTTTTATCCAATCGGTAGGATCCCACGCTCTCCATAGGGCTGCAACAACTAGTCACTGCAAAGTCTAAGAACACAAAGCTATGTCAGAAATGCATTTCAACTGGCAGAATGCTGCTACGTAATTAGAAAGAAAAAGGTTTAGAATGGTTCTCACAGAAGTGACCACTTTGATACATTCAGTACTTAAAAAAAAAGTCTTTATAATCAGGGCTAACAATGAGAATTTACATTATCCTCATATATCACAGTACTCACAAGTGCTGCTGGAAAACACACCTCTATCTCAATTATTACACAACGGCTTTCTAAGTAAGATGCCCACACTTACCAAGAATTATTTTAATTATTAAAAAAACCCACAACACGAATCTCAGTTTTGCAGAAAGTGTTCTGTTTTCATGATAACCTAACAGGCTCTTGCTCCTGCCCAGCTCACTGCAGACACGCACAAGGCCTCTCCTCTGAATCTGCAGCCCATTCTCTCCTACAACCTGCTCAGGCATTGTCAAAAAGCTTCACATAAGGAAAAGCTCCTGGAAGCCAGAATTCAACCACCTACTCCTCCAAGCGTTTCACGTGCAGAGTATTTACAGAAACAAGAGGTTCTCGATCTGTGGATCAAGGACCTGGTACAACTACCAACAAAGCCTTCCCACCCACGCCAGAGCAGGAGGCTGCCCAGCACCTTCAGGACAGACCAGAAAGCACAGGTGTCTCATAGGCAGACAAAAAAATACTGCCACAATAAAACATTTAAGCTTTAGGCCTGCCAGAAGCTTTACTCTCAGCACTTTTCCACTTTTCAGTGTTACAACTGGGATCACAAACACATTTACTTTTGTGGGAAAAAGCCTAAAAATTTTAATTTATGTACTAAATTTATGTTGCTCATATTCCTAGTGAACATAATTTCAGCCTGGAATTCTACTTGTCTTAGTTTCTCCAGTCCACTTGATTTCACATGAATTTCACATTAATTGTTCTAATGTGAATCATACACTAAAATCTTGATTATTTCTGCAGATTAATAATACCACGGGGATTAATGTGAGGCATGGAATGCTGATGCACGATTGAACACGCTCCGACACAAGCAGCCATGAAGCTCATACAATTACAGCGTTGTTCCAGCTACCCCGAATGGCCACCTTCCAGTCATTCTTCTGCAAACTGCGCTTTTAAAGACAAATCACAATTGTGTTGAAAGTCTTGCTTAGACACTAAAGCGAGGGACTGGTAGAGGGAAAGGGTGAAGTAAGTTTTCCTTTACCATTGCCTGAGCGTTTTCATTTACCTGTATCAACCTCAACCATCATCTAAAAATCAAAATGTATGCAAAATAAGTCTCAGAAAAAGCACGATCCTAACCCTTATTCACCTAAAAAAACCCTGGTGTTTTGTTGTAAATATGGATTCCACCACAACCACCAGCTGTAGCCCAAATACTGCCCCATGAGTCCTCCTGCATGAGGATCCCTAACTGAGCTCCCTTTCAAGGAAGGGTAAATAATAACCACGTTTCAAACTCAAGAAAATAAAAATCCTGGCAGACTTAGGAGATTTCAGCAGGTTTAATGCCAATGAATGTTCATGCCTGCAAGAAAATAAAGCATATTTAGAATAACAGGGAACAGGAAAGCCCCACATCTTACTGGTAAGAAGGACGAGGAACAGAAGAGAGACAAAGACAACAGGCATTCATCTTCTCCACGTATTCTCACACTGTGAGGGCTGAGCAGCGAAAGCTGAAAATCAAATAACCCCCCGTGCTGAGGGATCATAACCACCGGAGCCCAAACCCGGTCGAGGCGAAGACCTTACCGAAACGTTGCCTCAGAGCCACAAGCACTGTCGGATGCAGCACCGTAATTATCCTCTGCTTTATTACGACCTGGGGCGGGCAGCGGCTGCCTCCAGCAAGGGCTGGCCCGTTGCAGCCCCGACGGCAGAGGGGCAGTTATTGACCTGCCAGGAGTCCCCCCCACGGCCACCCCGGCCCCTTTGCGGGGCAGATGTCCCCGCCGCAGGGACACCTCGCTGACACTCTTCAGTACGAAACAGCAGCGGGATTTCATTTCTTATTTTTTTTACGCCCCCTTTAAACCGTTTCCTTTGTTTCTCTCCGGCCCACCCACCGCCGCAAAGCCAGGGAAACGAAGGGGTTTAAAGCCAGGCGCTCCCCAGCGAGATGCGGGGCCCGGTCTCCCTCCCCTCAGCCCCGCTCCCGGCCAGGCCTCTGCCCCCCACCGCCCCTCAGGCCTCGCCTCGGCCTTCAC
>VXAK01002018.1:6594-18283 GCA_013399435.1 Arenaria interpres
GGCCGCTCTACAAGGTGCGGGGGGGAGACCCCAGGGGAGCGGGCCCGAGGGGTGGTGGGGCGGTGGAGGAGCCGGGGGAACGGCCCCGGGGCGTGAGGGGAGGCCCGGGGGGCGGCGGTCGGGGGATGCCAGGCCCGGGAGGTCCCGGCCCGGGGGGTCCCGGCCCAGGAGGCGGCGGCGGCACCACCCTCTCCTCTTCCTCTGCTTCCAGATCGCCGTCCGGGCCTGCTTCCTGGGCTTCGCCTTCGGCTGCGGGCTGCTGCTCAGCGCCGGCCGCTCCGCCTGGCGCCATTTCGGCTGGTAAGGGCCGGGCCGGGGGAGCCGGAGGGCTGCCGTGGCCCCCGGCCCTGCCCAGCGCTCCCTCCTTCCTCCCGCAGGTACATGTGCTCCCTCTCCCTCTTCCACTACTCGGAGTACCTGGTGACGGCCATCAACAACCCCCGCAGCCTCTCGTTGGACTCCTTTCTGCTCAACCACAGCTTCGAGTACAACCTGGCCGCCCTCTCCTCCTGGGTGGAGTTCACGCTGGAGAAGCTTCTCTTCCCAGGTCGGCTGCCCTGCCCCTCCCCGGCGCCCACCCTCCCGCCTGCCGTCCCCTGGCTAGTGCCGGCTGTGGGGGGCTCGCCCAGGGTCCACCCGTCCGGTAGCGAAGTGCTGGCGATCCCTGCTTAGCTGACCCGGGCTGACAGCGGAGGAGGGCTTTGATGCGGCCTTAATCTCTCAGTGCTCAAAGCCTCTTGGTTTCAGTCTCGGGGGGAGCACTCCCTTGCTCTGGCTGTGCCACGTAGCTGGTCTTCAGCCCTTTTGTGGCTGCATCTTTCAAGCTGCTTTGGTGGTACAAAGAATGACGCTCTGGTTACATCTGGGCGTCTTCTTTTGATCTGGGCTAAAATCTAATTGGCAAAACCTGTTGCTCTTTGCCCAATCTGGGGTGCTTGCTTTCTGGGGGGGAGAGGGGACCTGGTCTTCCCCACTTTGTGGGCTGTGGAGCTCCCTGCGTCCGGGCGAGCGTGTCTGCTCGGCTGTGCTTTACGTTGGCTTTACTCTACGCCGTAAAGCCAGGCTCTGGTGCCAGGTTCCCCTTGGGGCGATCTGCTGTGAGGACCTACAGCTGCTGTGTCGGGGTGACTCCGTGGCACGGGACGCTGTTTTTATTTGTGTTGGTGGTGGGACGGCAGCGCGTGGGACGCTGGCTGCATTTTACACGTTGTTGCGCTTTGAGGTGGGGAGGGGGCAGCCCACCCAGCGACCCAAACTCCCCCCCGTGACCCCCGCACCGCGAGTGTGACCTGTGCAAACCTGTTGTGACCCGTCCTTATTCACTTGCAGAGCTGAAGCAGATCACCTGGCTGAGTACTGTAGGGTTGTTGATGGTGATCTTTGGGGATTGTCTGAGGAAAGCGGCCATGCTCACAGCTGGCTCCAACTTCAACCATATTGTTCAGAATGAGAAATCGGATACTCATACTTTGGTGACAAGTGGGGTGTATGGGTGGTTCCGGCACCCGTCTTACGTGGGATGGTTTTACTGGAGTATTGGAACACAGGTACCGTATACAACATGCTCAGATACTTCTGTCTTATAACCCGGGTCTTTCTTAATGCTGCCCCACTCCCGTAAAGGGATGCGAACCGTGGGGCAGCGGCAGGGGTGGCCTGGGCATGGATTTTGACCCCTCCTGCTTCTCACCGGCAGGCGGGGGGTCAGGAAACCCCGAGTGCTCTGCCCTGCACGAGCTTTGGGAAGATCCCATCGCCTTAATTTTCTGTGTGGAGTAGGCAGAGGCGGCGGGGCTGGGGCTTGAGCCAGAATGTCCTCAGAGGCTTGGGGTGCGATCTGCTGCTAGCCTAAAGCTGCTGTCCAGAGTTTTCTTGCATCCCTGTGGCCAAAATGCCTTCTGTAAGCGGTCAGACTCAGCCTCGCTCCTGCCAAATACCAGTCCTGTGCCAGGCTGGCAAAGAAAACTTCCTCTAAGGGTGCCCAGGGCCCCGGCTAGAGGGTAGACTGGAAGCCAGCTGCAGTGGAGCTGTAACCCCGCACTGCCTTAGTCACGTTCTTCTCATGGTTGGCATTTGGGTTTGTTTCTCTGGAGACAGACCGTAAAGACTGAGCGGGCAGCAGCATGGCCACGCACGGGCTCTCTAGAGCTGGGGTGCTGCTCTTAGCCAGGGCGGCAGGAGCCGGCAGCTGCCCGCAGGCCACTTTCTTCATCAGCGCTGATTTCTCCCCGGAATGAAATTCCACAAAAGGTGCTGGGATCTTGTCTTGTCTTTGGAGAGCATTGACACCTCATGGCAAACTTAACGAAGGGTGATTAGCTGGCTGGGGCGGGGGGCAGCCTGGGTGTCTGTGGGGGGCGAGGGGGCACTGACAGCCGGTGTCTGTTCGCAGGTGTTACTCTGCAATCCCATCTGCGTGGTGGGCTACGCGCTGGCCTCCTGGCGCTTCTTCAGGGAGCGGATCGAGGAGGAGGAGATCACACTCATTCACTTCTTTGGAGAAGAGTACCTGGAGTACAAAAGGAAGGTGCCATCGGGTCTCCCTTTTATTAAAGGAGTCAAAGTGGAACTGTAACGTGGGCAATAACCGGACTGGCCAAGTGAACGCCCAGCTCGAGGCGCCGCGGGGCAAAGGGACGGTGTGTGGTGCCGGGAGTAGCCCGTTGGTACCTCTCGGCCGCCCAGGAGGAGCTGGCGGGGGGCTGTGGAGCTGGGGGCCTGCCGGGTCACTAGCAGATCGGACGCTCGTTTGTCCTCCTTGAGATAATTCCTTCGTTGCACATTCAGGGATCTTCCAGATAACTTAGCCTGTAGCGACCCTAAAGAGAATTGAACCCTCCTGCCTGCAGCAGCTGGATTGTTCTGAGACGCCTCCGGACCAGTTCTTTGCGAGAACGGCTCTGCCCGCCCGCCCCTGCGCAGGAAAGGTGCCCGTCAGCGGATTGTTCCTGTGGCATAATTCGATTTTAAAGCTTTTTGACCTTGGGAGCCAGGCAGCGCGGCTTTAATCTCTTTAGGCCCGATTCTGCGAGGTGGTGCCGGGGCAGCTCGCGGGAGCACGGCTGCAGCTCTCGGGGTGCAAGGGCTGCCTACGCCCTGCTTGTACCAGGGCCGGCAGCGCGGCACCCATCGGTTCCCCCCCGGCATTCCCGTTCACAGGGCACCTTTTCCGCTCGGCTCTGTGAGACGTGGCGGGAGAGCGAGCTGCTGCCTCCTCCCTCGGCTGCTGCCGTCAGTTCAGGGGTCACCCTTCCAGCCGCTGCCTTCCCGAGCCTCCCGGCCACCACCTCTTCCCTCTTCCCGCCTCCAAATCGCACTGCTTCCTACGGTGCCAGGCTGCCTCCCTCCTGCAGAGATCCCAGGGTTTTGGGCTGAGAGAGAACCGCAGCTGCCGGGTTTGCCGAGGGCTTTAGCGCTCGAGATCCCTCCCTGCTCTGCCGGGTGAAACCTGGGATCTCGGCTGGACCAGGAGGTGCTTCTAGGGAGATTCTGCGGCCGGGGCCGACAGTTTGGCTAGCTAATGCTATTTTAAACCTTGCCATTTTGGAAATGGTTCCTACTGGAGCTTTGTGGTATAACTTACTCTGTCGTTATATACCAAAGAGGTTCACTGTTTTCTTGAGTTTTAGGTTATTCTTCCTAGCTGGAATGGAAAGGAGTTGCTTGTCAGTTCACGCTTCGGGCTTGTGGTGTTCCTCGGGGAAGGTGCTGCAGAACGGCTCAGGAACGGGGGCACTGATGGAAATTGCTTTAGTTTTGGTCTTTTTTATATAAAAAACAAGAAAAAAATATTTCCAACTTCTGTGTGGTGGTTATTTGGAGATCTCTTGAGGTGCTGGTGACATCATGGGAACGGGAATCCTTACTTCTACAATTCCCGGTGGGTTTTTGGTCCCGCTCAGTGCTGGGTTGAAGCAGGACGGTGACTCGAGGGGCTGCACGGCCACCGAGACGGGGCAAATTCTCCCTCTCCCCTCGCTTCACCCCTCAGAGCCCGTCCTCCGGCAGGCTAGCTTTGTGTTGCAGTGTGTTCTGCGCAGAGCATCAGCCTAACGCCTTTGCCTGCAATTTGTCTTTTACCCAGTGTGTTTTTAGCTTGGGAGAAAAGAGCAAATGTGACGATACACCAGCCGGAGAGCGCTGGTTTCTCTGCACAGCCACTTGTTGGCTCCTGCTCAGGCTTTTCTGTGGCTCCAGCTTGCATCCTTGTGGAAGCTGTGACCGGCTGTTGCAGCTGATGTCCCTGACCTGCTGTTGTAGCCGATGTGCCTCAGGCAAGTTAATTTTTAACTTAATTTTTTTTTTTTTGAAGGCATTAACATTTCTGCTGTGAACTTGCACATCTGCACTTTGAAACAAACAAAGCAAGCGATCGCCGCTGGGGTTTGGCGTGAGCTGATGATGGAAACTAAGCTTTATTTTCCGGTTATTCTGTGTAGTGGGTGCACCTCGATGCTAACTGGTGAGAGCACACCAGCGTTGGCTCCCACCCCATTCCAGGGGCAGGCTCTGCCCGAGGCGGGACGCGCTGGCACCAAAGGAAAGGGGTGAACTTCACCGACAGCCAAACCTCCACAGCCCTCTCCGTGCTTTGGGGATCAGCACCTTCTCCTCACCTTTTACTTTACTGGAAGCTGGGTGAGGAGAAGGGAGCTCACCGGAGCTGGGGAAGGCGGCTGAGCCTTTGGTGGCGAGCTGGACTCGGCTGTCACAGCCTGCCCTCCCGCCCCGCCGGGGTCTGCAGGATTTCCGACGGCCCGGGCACACAGGGAACAGAGCCCCCCCGTTCCAGTCCCCTGCCTGCCTTTTGGCTCCGCTGTCAGCGGTTCACAGCACACTCAGACCCTGCCGTGAGCTCCTGGCTCTACCCTGCACCAGGGTTTGTTGAGGGTTTTCTTTTTTCCCCATTTTTGCAAACTCTGTGTTTTTAAGAGCAGCTGGATGCCCCGGAGCTGCAGAACCAGGCAGACACGTGTGCTTGCGCCCTTTTATTTCACTTTAACACACAAGAGGGAGAGAATGAAGACAATTACTTTTTCAGACAAACAAAGTCACCCAAAGGCAGGCTTTTGGTATGCTGCAGTCACTGTGTGCCTGGGCCGTGTCTTCCCGCCCTCGCTCGTGGCACAAGGCAAGAGGAGCCGGTTGACAATGGCTTTTGGGCACCAACTGGCTTCATGCTCTCGGTGTCGGGCTCTACGGTGCGAGCTCTTTCCGGGCAGCGCCCTCAGCCCCGCTTTTCTGCTGGCCCCTGCAGCCGTCTCTGCTGTGTGGGGAGGGGTCTCCGGGAGCACCGCTGGACTCGCAGCCCTCCCTGGGGCTGGCTGGGGCCCTCTCCTTGCCACCGGGCGAGTTGTCCCTGGGGAAGGGACCTCAGCAGGGTCAGTGGCTGGGAAAGGGCGCGGGGGGGAATTTGGCACCCGGGTGCTTGCTGTCTCCTACCTTGGTGCCCCTTCGCTGTCGTCGCAAATCTTGAGCAGCATCGGTACCTGTTCCTCCTTGGGCTCCCGGGGCTCCTGCAGCCTGCGGTGGGATGGGCATGAGCCACAGCCGTGTCCCCCCCGGCCCCAAAAGACCCCCCCGGCACCTCTCACCTGGGCTCCAGCCGCTCCTTCACCTTGGCGATGGAGCGGACGTAGGGTGCGATCTGCTTGGTGATGGTGGTCAGGCAGCTGTTCTCCTGCCGCAGCTGCAGCAGGTCGTGGAGCTGGGCTGGGGGGCGAGAGGAGCCGGCTGTGGCCACGGCAGCCCCCCCTGCAGCAGACAGGGGGGGCTCGGGGCTGTGGGAACGGGATCACCAGTACCTTCATAGATCTCCTGCTCGTTTGCCACCCGCTGGTACGTCTCCTCCCAGACCTGGAAGGGGGACAGGGAGCCGGGCAGTGTGCCGTGGCATGGCACGGGGGGGCCCTGCTCTGCCGGGACGCGCCGGCCGTACCTCCTCGAAGACGCTGCGCATCATCTCCACGGCGGAGTAGTGAGCGGCGATCTGCACGTCCATCTGCAGGGACTTCTGCAGGATCTCGCTCATGATCTCCGTCTTGATGAGCGAGTGGTGCTTGGTGAGGTCGCGGTGCAGCTCCTGCACCTGGTCCTTCAGGCCCTGGATCTCCGTCTGCAGCATCTGCGGGGGCCGGGGGGCAACTGTGGCATGAGCAGCACCCCCCATCCCGTCCCGGCCGGACCCCCCGCTCCCTACCCGGTAGGTGTTCTCGTAGTTGCGGCAGTGCTCGGCGAAGGGGGTCTCGCGCCCCTCGGCCAGCAGGACCTTGGTGCTGATGTACCGGTGCATCGTCGGCTTCCGCACCATGGGGCCGCTGGACATTTTATCGCCGGTGGGGGGGCAGCCGGGCACCATGAGGGTCTTGGAGCATTGGCCACCGGGGAGCCTGTGTGGAGAGGGCGACAGCGGCGCGCTGCAGGCGAGCAGCAGCGGGGGCGAGGTGCCAGGGGCCACAGCCACCGGCTCAGCCCCACCGCCCCTCGCCCCCGCGGAGCCTGGGGACACGCCAGCCCCACACGTCCCTTCCCTGGCACACGGGGTCAGTCGGAGGCGCCTTTGCTGCCCCAAAAGTCAGCTTTCTGTGGGCTGCTCTCCCCACGCCCCCGGCTTTGGGACCAGCTGTGGTGGGGAGAAGGCAGGAGCCGAGCTTGGCGCACCCCGGGCTCTAAAGGCAAGGATGCAGCTCGCTCCCCCACCGCCGGCATCTCCTGGCCCCTTGGTGGGTGCCGCTGATGCTGCCCCTGCGTCTCCCTCCATTCCACAGCCTCCCCACGCTTCCCACCGCCCCGGCTCTGCTGCCCCACCGCCATCGGTCCTACCGTGCAACGCCGCGCTCCCCCTGCCCGCGCTGGGGCCGGCAGCCCCCAGGAGCTCAGCCGCCCTGCGGTGCCGAGCCCGGCCGGGGGCGAGGAGCGGTGCCCATGGGGCAGCAGCGCCTGTTTGTCCTCTCCGGCCGGGAGCGCCTGGCAGAGCCAGCGTCGCCGTGACATCAACGGGCCTAAATATATCCCCGGTGAGGAACGGCCGGGCAATTCCCTGAAATTCTGATAAAAATAGTGGCGGGCAAAGAGGCTGCGGCGCCGCGGGCGTGCGGGCGAGCAGGAGCTGGCCCCGGCGCAGCACCCACAGCAGCGGGGTCAGAACTCTCTGGGGACGGACAGTGGCGGGGGGCCAGGCTGGGGAGCGGGGTGCTGGCTCGCCCGGGCGCCCCCCTGCCCGCCCCACTTCCCAGAAGTGTCACTCGAAGCCCCCGTGCCTGTCGCTCGTCAGCACAGCTGTGCTCCGCGATGTCCCCGTGTCACCGCTGAGGTGACAGGCTCAAGGGCAGCAGCGGGGGCAAGCTTGGCACCGTGGGGGCCCCAGCGGGATGCCTGGGGGGGGGAACATGTGGCAGGATGTGCCCCCGCTGCGATCCCAGCACCTCACATGTTTGCGCCGGCGATGCCAGGACCGATGGTGCCGGCACTGCCCACCACGGAGCGGCGGGGGCTGAGCATCAGCAGGGGCTCCAGGCAGCGGGCGAACTCTGCCCGGTACTCACTGTTGATCTGGGGGGCGAGATGGGGCTGCGTGTGGCTGGGGCCGGGGCAGAGCCGGCAGCCGGGGCTGCCCATGGGGTGCTGCGGGCAGGGGCCTGACCCCGGGCGGGTGGCAGGGCTCTACCTTGCTGGTCTGGGCTGGCCGCAGGCGGTGCGGCAGCTTGACGATCCTCTGCAGCCTCTCCATCAGTTGCTGAAAGGCAGCGGTGCGGTGAGGGGCACCCGGGAGCCTGGCACCACTGCAGGGTGGCACCGGACCGCCCCCCCCAGTACTGTGGTGGGGCACAGCGGTGTCCCCCAGCCCCACAGCAGGATGCTGCCATCATCCCGCAGCGCTGGCACCACTTACGTAGCCCAGGTCCAGGAACTCGGCTTTGTTGGCGGAGCTCAGGAAGGCTGAGCAGGTCACCAGGTGGACCTGTGTGTGGGGGGGTCACTGTCAGCACCCCGTGGAGCTGGGGCAGCCCGGCTCCTGGGCCAGGGCACCCCTGCCCAGCCCGGGGCCCTACCTGCAGGGTGGGCAGCAGGGAGGCGAGGTGGGCGAGCTGTTCCTTGAACGCCTTCTCCTTCTCCTCGTGCTGGCTGCAGCAGAGCGGGGACATGGCACAGCCCTTATGGGGCACTGGGGAGCCATCCAGCCCTAGGGCACCCCAACAATGCCCCGAGACAGAGGGACTCCCCCCCGGGAGGGGGCTCAGTCTGCAGCCCCTCACCTCTGAACGGCTTTCAGGAGCGTCTTCTTCCTCTCAGAGAGCTGCTCCTGCAAATGGTATGGTTGTGTCCTGCCTTGTGTCCTGTGGCTGCTACTGGTCCCACGGCCACCCCGGCCCCCTCCTGCCCCCCCAGCTCTGCCCTGCCCGTGCACCGGGCACCCGTGGGCGCAGGGCACGACGCGTGGGTGGTTGCCCTGCACCTGCATGCGGCCGAAGAGGGAGTTGATGGCTGCCTCCTCCTCGCTGGCGCTGTTGCGCACCTCCTCGATCATGGCCTTGAGGAGGACGATGGCCTCCCGCGTGGAGGTCTGCAGCTCCTTCACGGCCTGCCCGGGGGGGGCAGCAAGGGGGCTGCGGCGCTGTGGGCATCACCACACCCCCGTGCCGCCCCCGCTGAGACCCGCCTGCCCACCATCACTGCCTGGTCCAGCCGCTCGCAGCCCTGCATGTACGCCGTCTCGATGTCGATGCAGTGCGCCCGGCTCTCCCTGCGGGCACGGCCATCAGGGCACGGGACGGGAGGAGGTACAGGGCGGGCACGGGGCCGGGGCTGCTCACCCCTGCATGTCCCTGAAGCAGTTGATGCAGAGCATGGACTTCTTCTCGGTGGAGAACATGATGTAGGGCTCCTCGTGCAGCGCTGCAAGGGACAGGGACATCGGGCAGCCTGGTACGGCATGGCATGGTTCAGCGTGGCAGAGCACAGCATGGCATGGCATGGTGCAGCACATTGCAGCCTGGCACAGCATGGCATGGCATGGTTCAGTGTGGCAGAGCACAGCACAGCATGGCACGGTGCAGCACACTGCAGTCTGGCATGGCATGGCATGGCATAGTTTGGCATGGCATGGTTCAGCATGGCATGGTGCAGCACATTGCAGCCTGGCATGGCATGGCATAGCATGGCATCGTTCAGTGTGGCAGTGCACAGTATGGCATAGCACAGCATGACATGGTGCAGCACATTGCAGCCTGGCATGGCACAGCGTGGCATGGTTCAGCGTGGCAGAGCACAGCATGGCATGGCATGGTGCAGCACGGCATGCTATGGCACGGCACTCACGGCACTTCTTGTGGATGTCCTTGGTGCGCTTGGAGAGGGAGACGATCTCATGGCGGGAGAACATCTTGGCACGGTGGGTCTCCTCGCGGCACGGGGCGCAGAGGGGCTGCCCGCAGGTGTTGCAGAAATACATGGTGTCCAGCTCCTGTGTGGGCAGGGAGGGCGGCTGGTGGTGGGCACAGCTCTGGCAGGGGTCCCCCTGCCCACACACCCCCCTGCCCTCACCGCCTTGGCACAGCACCGGTCACAGTTGGCACACTGCACGTCCTCCTCGCCGTCGGCCGAGCTGTCCACCAGGAACTGCAGGAGCCGGTCCACGGGGGGCAGCCCTGTGCCCCCCCTCACCACCGAGGGGTGCCTGCGGGGAAGGGATGGGGATGGAGGTGGGATTGGGATGGGGATACCCGCCCAGGGCAGGTGGGGGCACCTCTGGGGACACTGGGGGCAGTGCCATGAGGGGCTGCCGGCTGTGTGCCGCCTGCCCTGTCCCCCTTGTCCCCCCCGGACAGAGGGGGGTCCCTTACCCGCAGAGCGGGCAGCGCAGGCGGCCGTCGCTGGCACGGCCCCGCAAGCAGCTGGCGCAGAAGTTGTGGTAGCAGTCGAGCAGGCAGGGGTGCTGGTAGGGCTCGTGGCAGAGCAGGCAGACCAGCGGGTGGCAGTTGGCCTTCTCCAGCTCCGAGCAGGTCCCCAGTGGGGAGAAGATGCCGCCGGCCATCTGCAGGGCAGAGAGTGGCCCCCCCTGTGCCCCGCTTCACCCCCTGTGCCCGGGGAGCCCTGCTTTGCGCCAGAGCCGTGGCCACCCTGCAAAGGATGGACCCTGCCCCTGGGGCCTGCCAGCAGCCGCCTATTTTTAGGTTATGAGCAGCGTGGCACGAGCTGCCCCGGACACCCCCCTTCCCTCGGGTGGGGGGCAGCAGGGCTGGGTGGGATGGCCCCCGCAGAGGGGTGTCCCCCAGGGGGGGTGTCCTCAGAGCAGGAGCCTCCCCTGGGATGGGGTGTCCCCCGCCAAGGCGCATCCCCTGCAGCAGAGTGTCCCCCGGAACAGGGATGGGGGATGCTCCAGGGCTTGGTGTCCCCCCAGGAGGGAGCATCCTCCACTATGGCGTGTCCCTGCCCTGGGTGTCCCCTACGGTGGCAGCCCGGCAGCGAAGGCAGCCGGTCGCCCCACGTGCTGGGGAGCCCCAGGAGCACGGGGGGCACCGTGGCCGGGGCAAAGGCTTTACCTCTCCCCGTCTGTCAGCCGGGGGCCGTGCTGTGCCGTGCCGTGCCGAGCCCTGCCGCTGCTCCCCGTGCGCCGCCTGGAATGAGAGCGATGCTGCGGCGGCAGGGCCCGGCCGCCCCCGTGACGCGGGGCCCCCCTGGCACTGCTGGGCGGCTGCCACGCCACAGCCCAAAAATAGCCCCCGGAGCGCTCGGTGGCAGGGACAGCCCTGGGGACACCGGACAGCGTGGCCCTGGGGTGCACCTGGGCTGGGGGGCACACGGGCATCCGTGTGCCCTGGTGATGATCCCCAGGGGTGGGGGTGCACCCCGTGGGCAGTGACTGGGGTGCAGGGACATGTGCACCCCGCAGACAGTGAGGCACCCTGGGGTTCAGGGGCGCTCCAGCAGGCAGTGACTGGGGTGCAGGGACACGTGCACCCCGCAAGCACCCTGGGGTGCTCCAGAGAGCCCCAACCCCTCAGCCCCTGCCAGACGGATCCCTGGTCCCTGCTGTCCCTGGATGCCCCCAGTCCTCCATCCTCCTGATCCCCCAATTCCCTGATCCCCTGTCCCTGCTGGCCATGACCCTCTGATCCCTGGTCCCTGCTGTCCTTGGTCCCCTGATGCCCCCAGCCCTCCAACCTCCTGATCCCCGGTCCCTGCCAGCCCGGATCCTCTAATCCCTGGCTGCTGCTGGTCCCGATCTATTGATCCCCAGTCCCTACTGTCTCTGATTCCCAGTTCCCTGATCCCTGCTGGCCCTGGTCCCCCGATGCCCCCAGTCCTCCAACCTCCTGATCCCTTGATCTTCTGATCCCCATTCCCTGCTGGCCACAACCCTCTGATCCCTGGTCCCTGCTGGCCCCGATCTATTGATCCCTGGTCCCATCTGGCCCCGATCCCCTGATCCCTGGTCCCTGCTGGCCCTGATCCCCTGATCCCTGGTGGCTCTGGTTCCCTGATGCCCCCAGTTCTCCATCCTCCTGATCCCCCAGTTCCCTGATCCCCAGTCCCTGCTGGCCACGACCCTCTGATCCCTGGTCCTTGCTGTCCCTGTTCCCCCGATGCCCCCAGTCCTCCAACCTCCTGATCCCCTCGTCTTCTGATCCCAGGTCCCTTCTGGCCCCAGTTCCCTGATCCCCGGTCCCTGCTGGCCCCGATCCCCGCT
>VXAK01002018.1:31970-54934 GCA_013399435.1 Arenaria interpres
GGGCAGGCAGGGAGTTGACACGTTGATTTATGCATTTTAAATGTGCTCTGAGGTTTGCTGGGTGATTGCACACCGACGGTGCTGTGACCTGGACAAGCTGTCCCTGCGCTGTGCTGAGCAGTGTGCGGTAACCGCCTCGGGCTCTAGCGATAGTCCAGATCCGTGCTGATTGATGGCCTGGCTGGGACATCGATCGGGTGGAGGAGATTTCCCTGTTCCTAACGCCTTGTGACACGCTCCTGTGAACCCTGTCCCTGCCAGGAGCGCGTGTGCCCTGCCACCATCCCTGCTGCTCTGGCTGCTCTGTTCACGTGGAAAGCAGGGTGCCCCGAGGAGCTCAGCCGCTGGGCTGTGATCTCACGTGGGTTTCTGTGGGTCTTTGGGGGTTCGTTCCGCTGCAGAGCGGTGTTTTCTGGGAGCGATGGCTGGGATTGCCAGTGCTGGGACTGTGTGTGCTTTGTTTTTTCCCCTCTACAGAGTGAAGAGGAGGAACGGGAGGAATCCGACTTTGACAGTGCCAGCATCAACAGCTCCTCAGTGCGCTCCGAGTGCTCGGCCGGGCTGGGGAAGAGAGGGAAGAGGAGGAGAAAGAAAAAGAGGAGTAGGCCATCCTTCATACTCTGTTCCTGTTCTGTTTGGATTTCCCTCTTCAGATGGTGCTTTCCTGGCCCTGGCGGCTCCAGGCTGTGTCTGGCGCTGGCTCGGTGGCAGAGGATGTGGTTGTTGTGCTTGTCTGTGCGTGTGGAGTGCGAGGTGCTTTGTGGTGTCCAGCCGTGCTGCTGGTGGGCTCATGCCTGCAGGGAGGCAGCGAGTGGGTCCCGCCGTGGGGCACTGGCTTCACCCCCACGGTGCCGGGGGGGCAGGGCTTCTCCCTCGATCCGCAGTCAGATTTCCTTCTCTCCAGCCACCAGCCACCGCCTGGGGCGCTGTTGCCCCCCCAGCCAGCTCCGTGTCACCACTTGGAGGTGATTCGGGAGAGCTGTGGTTGTGGTGCTCTGCCCTGCCCTGGCTCACAAAGCCCCCCCTGCCCCATCTCGCTGCCCACTCACAGCCCCAGCCCCCCCGGGCGGCTGAGCTTTGGGCACTGGGGTGCGTCACGGGCAGCTGGCACCCTGCCTGCGCGTGGGATCCCGCCAGGATCTGTCCTCTAGCAGCAAAGTTCCAGAATTTGCGGGGCTCCCAGGGAAGGGATCTTCTGAGGAGCAGCCCCTGGAGAGTCATGGCTTGTGGCAAGCTCCCAGGGGAGTAGGGCAGGCTGCGGGCGACAGAGCGTTAAAAGGGACTTTTTGTCTGCGTGAGAGGTGCAGTCGGGCAGCGGGCAGGCGGTAGATCTGTGGTAGTGATGTAGGAGGAGGAAGGCACATGAGCAGCAGCGGGAAGCATCTGTCGGGGTCTGCCAGCAGCTGTGTGGTCACATTTGTGTGCGTATTCCTTCACCCCTTCCCTCGTGGAGGGCTGTGGGTGGATTCTGCGCGATGGCACCTCCATCCCCGCACTGCTGTTGAGAGCAGCCCCCCTGTGCCCAGCTGCCCCAAGCCCTGCTCCGGCTCCCAGTGCCATCGGGGCCCGGTGCCACCCTGCCCGGCTCCCCACACCGTCTCTGCTCCTGTGCCACCGCAGGATGTGTGCTGCTGGTTCTACCTTGTGTCCTTGTTCGGGATGAGATGCTTCAGATCCAGGCGCATCCTTTGGCTTTTTAGCTTTGCCGACGGGTTTTTGCTTCTGAGAAATGGAAGGGCAGCTTCTAGGCTGGGGGATGGTTGGGGCGTGATGCTGGCCAGCCTCCCTGTTGCTTGAGGAAGCAGGGCTGGCCGTCTGGCTCCACATCTCGTGTGTGAAAGGCATCGCTTCCCCTCCCGGCTCGTTGCTGTAGGAAGGCCCTCGTGCCGGAGCTCGGCAGCTCCTGCCTGTGCTGGAGGAGCGGAAGGTCAGGGGTCTGTGCTGGGAGTTTGAGGCAGAGCTGGGAATTGAGACGAGCCGTTCTGGCGCTTGCAAGGCCTTGTCCCTCCCTTCCTCTTCCCGTCCGTGCTGAGTTGAGACAGCTCCTGCCTCTGCGCCAGTGAGCACCCAGGAAGAGCAGAGTAGTGCCAGGAGAGGAGTCCTCCTCCTCGGCCGTGTCACCCTTGCATGGAGCGTTTGCAGCTGGTGGCGCTGGTACCCGGGGAGGTTTCTCTGACTGGCCTCCCTTGCAACCTCTCCAGGTTCTGGCATTCTCCATTGAGAGCCTGAAGGAACCAAAGGATGATACAGTGTGGAGAGAGAAAGAGAGACAGAGGTGAGATGATGCTGTGTGCAAAGATGGACTGTGGTGCTGAGGGACAGAGAGGTAGGGGGATGTGCGAGGAGGGGTCCGAGGCGAAACACTGTCCTTATTTCCTTAACTGTATCGTAGAGGAGCGAGTGTCCCCTTCCCTCCCGGGAGAGCAGCCGGCTCTGCCGCCCCTCTGACTCTACGCCTGTCCCTTGCTTGCAGTGGAAGAAGGGGACGGGTACGAGACGGACCACCAGGACTACTGCGAGGTGTGCCAGCAGGGAGGGGAGATCATCCTGTGCGACACGTGTCCTCGTGCCTACCACCTCGTCTGCCTGGACCCCGAGCTGGAGAAGGCCCCCGAGGGCAAGTGGAGCTGCCCCCACTGCGTGAGTGGGGTCGGGGGGCCGTGGGTGAGGGTGGGTGGCTGGTGGAAACCCTCGGTGTTACACTGGCTGTGCTCCCCCAGGAGAAGGAGGGCATCCAGTGGGAGCCGAAGGAGGAGGAGGATGAGGAAGAGGAAGGCGGCGAGGAGGAGGAGGATGACCACATGGAGTTCTGCCGGGTCTGTAAGGACGGAGGGGAGCTGCTGTGCTGCGACACCTGCCCGTCCTCCTACCACCTCCACTGCCTGAACCCGCCGCTGCCAGAAATCCCAAACGGTGAATGGCTCTGCCCTCGCTGTACAGTGAGTGTTACCGCCATTCCTCCCCCCGTCCCCGTGCCCACCCCTGCCCGGCCCTGGAGCGGGTCTCCCGGACACCGCTGCCCCTCGCACCCTCTGCCCGTGCCCTGCCCTCTGCCACAGACCCCCTCCCCGGTGGCTCTGGATGGCTCTGCCACCTGCACAGTCTCCCCGTGGGGACTGCTGCTGGCGGCTTCTCTGCTGCTTTGCGGACGGGTTGCCAAGCCCCATCTGATGCCTGGAGAGGGACCTTTCTTGCCTGGTGGCAAGGCCAGTCCCCGCGGGGGATGCAGCAGTGTCAGACACTTCTCTGCCGGCCTCTGCCCGCCCCGCGCGCCCTCAGCACCTCCTTTCTG
Organism: Arenaria interpres; assembly: GCA_013399435.1. Lineage (NCBI taxonomy): Eukaryota > Metazoa > Chordata > Aves > Charadriiformes > Scolopacidae > Arenaria > Arenaria interpres. The sequence goes on from VXAK01002018.1 coordinate 35,263, forward strand.
TCTGCCTCGTTAGGAACAGCGAGGCAGTAACTGCCTGGGACCCGGGCTTTGCTTGTGCCGGGGGGCGGTGGTGGTGTCTGAGGGTGAGATAGATGCAGGCAGGGGCTGGGGCTGTTCAGGTCACTGGGTTTGCCACGCTTGGCTCCCCGTGGCTGGGGGTGAATCCGCTGTCACTCTCTGCCCTGGGCTTTCCCCCTGGCAGCAGCTTTTGGCTGCCGTGCACTTGGCGTCGGGAGACCCCTGCTGCCCTCCTCCCCGCGGCCCCTGGCAGGGGCTCAGCTTAAACTCTGTGCTCTTGGCTGTTTGCTTTTTTATCCCCAGTGCCCTCCCTTGAAGGGCAAAGTCCAACGCATCCTGCACTGGGCCTGGAAGGAGCCGCCGGCCGCCCCGCTCCCCCCGGCGCTGCCCGCCGCGGACGCGGAGCTGGCTCTTCCCCCGCCGAAGGTGCTGGAGGGGCTCCCAGAGCGCGAGTTCTTCGTGAAGTGGGCAGGGCTGTCCTACTGGCACTGCTCCTGGGTGAAGGAGCTGCAGGTGAGCCAGCGCGGTGTTGGTGTGCCCCCTGCCCAGCCCACTGCCCTGCCGCCCAGGGGGTGACTGCGGCTCCCCCCTGCCGCAGCTGGAGCTCTACCACACCGTGATGTACCGCAACTACCAACGGAAGAACGACATGGACGAGCCGCCAGCCTTCGACTACGGCTCCGGGGACGAGGACAGCCAGAGGGAGAAGCGGAAGAACAAAGACCCACAGTACGCCAAGATGGAGGAGCGGTTCTACCGCTACGGCATCAAGCCCGAGTGGATGATGATCCACCGCATCCTGAACCACAGGTGAGGAGCTGCCTGGGAGGAACCCGTGAACAAGACACAGAAAGGTCCCTGCCAGGGTGCCTGAGCCCCGACTAGTGCTGGCGCTGAACGATGCTGTTACAAGCCAGGGAGGGAAATGACAAAGGTGAGCCCTGCTGCTCCCCGGGACTCCTGCGAGTTCTGCGGAGGAAGCTTTGGGCCACGGGGCTGTGCTCTCTGCGGGTTTTCCCTCTGTGTGCAGCTCTCACACCGACAGTTTACGTGTTAGCTGAGCCTCTGGGACTGCTGCCGCAGGATTTCTGTGCTTGGCTGAGTTCTTCCCTCCGGGGCTGGGAAGTTCTTGCTGTCCTTCTGCAAAGCCAGAATCTAGAGCTGCTGGAATTTCAGCTGCTGGCTTGCTTGGAAGTCTCTGGTGCCTTGGAGGTTTGCTCCTGAGGCGAAGCCAAGGCCAAAAGTGAATCGATGCCTTATTTTCATTTCTGCTACGTTGCAGGTTAAAAATAGAGATGGTAAATTTTCCCAAAGGTGGATGCACGGAGCTGTTCCGCTCTTCCCCGATGTTTTGTTTGGGCCCCTGTTACAGCCTAATCATTCCATGAATTTCTGCTGCCACACGGTGATGGGTCTCGCTCCCACTGATTGTGCCCCATGGCTGCGGCCGCTCACCTGAACTGCTTCGGAACAGCAGCCCGGTTCCGTGTGGGTCACTTGTTCCCCTCAGAAACCAGGGAGCCCCTCTGCGCTCACATCAAAGGGGAGGCAGCAGCAGGGATTTGTGTGTTACGTTTTCCTGAGGGGTACGTTATTCCCACTTACCCCTCCTCGTGCTGGGAGGGACAGTGTCTGAGGAGGTGCCTGACTCCTTTATGAAGCCTTGGCATTTGCTTTTCTATGGAAGAAATTTCCTGCATTTGAAATGTGCTGTGCAGATGAGTGTGGTTTTGGTTTTGGTTTTTTTTTTTTGCATCAAGCAGCTGGAGACACCTTTTTGTTGAATTTCTATGTTTCACGTGGCAACTTGAAGTTTCAAGTGGCAACTCTGCTTGAAGGCTGCTTGGCAGAAAATAAATAAAGCTGCCTGGCTAATTTTCATGCGAGCTTTCCATTGTCTACTAATAACGCAAGGGTTTTTTTTCCCTGTAGGCATATAATCAGACTTGTTAGTGTGTTTATTCATTCTTCAGCATAAGCAAAACTTCACAGAGCAGCGAATGCTGCAGGAGGAGGGTGAGCGCTGGTGTTCATCCTGTCCTGGAAAAACAGGAGGATGAGGTTGTTCAGTGGAATGGAAGAGCGGCCTTTAAAGCTTAATGATTTAATAGGCGTTTCTGCCGGGAAGTTTCAATACTTTCTTTGTGTTTTTCTACCTCTGGTTGGGTGTTGTGGTCTGTAGGTAAAAGCAGAGGATGGAGCACCCAGCTCTGTGGAAGCGGGTTATGTCTGGCTGCTTCCCGGGGGGCGAGTGGCATTTCACTGATAAGGGTTTTGTGCCCCGCGTTACAGCTTTGATAAAAAGGGAGACATCCATTACCTGATCAAGTGGAAAGACCTGCCGTATGACCAGTGCACCTGGGAGATCGATGAGATAGACATCCCCTACTATGAAAACCTCAAACACCTCTACTGGAACCACAGGTAGGAGCCTGCCGGGTGGTGGGGCCGCAGCCGGGCTGCTGCAGCCTGGGAGAGCCAGGGAGCTCTCGAGCTGGGAGACTCGAAGGTGTCCCCTTTTTGAAGAAACTGGCACCACTGGCAGGGACCTGTCTTCAGAGAGCAGTGACCGAGCTCTTTCAGAGAGCTGGCCCTCCTGAAATTGCATTCTGGGCTGCAGGAAATCCTGCTCTTTTCCAGCCCATGTTCCCCCTCCTCTGCGTTTATTCTGCTAGAATATTCGTGGTCTCACTGTGCTTCAGGGCGGCTCCATGGCGTTGCTGCCTGTCTGTTTTGGGCAAAAACCACAGTGCTCTGATGGGATTGCTTTTCCTCATTTTGGATGATGTTGTGTGGACTGTTGGGTGGGGAAAATTAACAGTCCAAGAGTTCCTGTGCTAACTGGGCCAGAAAAGCTCCTGTGGGGAACAGGCAGCGGAGTCTGAGAAGCATTTCTGTCCCTGGGGTTGGGGACTGGGAGGGGAAAGCCTGCCTGCCTTCTCCTGATGCGCTTTGGCGGTTGCAGGGAGCTGATGCTGGGGGAGGACACGCGCCCTCTGAAGAAGCTGAACAAGAAAGGGAAAAAGCTGAAAGAGGAGAAGCTGGAAAAACCTCCAGAAACGCCTCTGGTGGATGTGAGTTGGGATGGTGGGGGCAGCATAACGTGTGTGATCCCAGAGACAGGGAGGTCTCTACCCCCCATCCTGTTACGTTTTTCTCCTCTAGTTCCTTCTGGATTTTTTTTTTCATTTGAGGCTCTGGGGTGGCTTTGCTGTGCTGGGGACCGTGTCTGCATCTCTTTTGGGGCTGTTCTGTGTACAAGGCCAAAGAGGAATGTGCTTGGCTGCAGGGGAAGGAGGGAGAGTTGGTTCTCACGTCGTGTCTCTCTCTCTTTTCAGCCCACAGTGAAGTTTGACAAGCAGCCGTGGTACATCGACGCCACGGGAGGCACGCTCCATCCCTACCAGCTGGAAGGGCTAAACTGGCTGAGATTTTCCTGGGCCCAGGGGACAGACACAATCCTGGCCGACGAGATGGGGCTGGGGAAGACCGTGCAGACTATTGTGTTCCTGTATTCACTGTACAAGGAGGTGAGTGGAGCATCCAGCAGTCCCCGTGGAGGTGGAGAGCTGCTCGGTACGGGGCGAACAGCTCGGACTTTGTTTCCTTGAGCAGGGCCACTCGAAAGGGCCGTATCTGGTCAGCGCCCCTCTCTCCACCATCATCAACTGGGAGCGTGAGTTTGAGATGTGGGCACCCGACTTCTATGTGGTGACCTACACGGGGGACAAAGAAAGCCGGTCGGTCATCCGGGAAAATGAGTTTTCTTTTGAAGACAATGCCATCCGGAGCGGAAAGAAGGTCTTCCGGATGAAGGTGGGAGCTACGGCTGTGTCCTGCTTTTAAAGAGCTTTAAAGATTTCTGCTGGACCCTTTTCTGTTCCTGTAGTCCCCTGCTTGGCTCTAACGATCAGATGGGTGTAGATTTTCTGCTGGCATGACTCGTGCCCCAGCCCTGCTGCTCCCCATTTCTCCTTGGGGCCACATACAGCAGCAGCAAAGGCTGAGGCCGCCCCGTTCCCTGCTCTCTTATCCTGGCTTCTCTCTCCCTCTGCTCCTCCAGAAGGAAGCCCAGATCAAGTTCCACGTCCTGCTCACCTCCTACGAGCTGATCACCATTGACCAGGCGGTGCTGGGCTCCATAGAGTGGGCCTGTCTGGTGGTGGATGAAGCGCACAGGCTGAAGAACAACCAGTCCAAAGTAGGTAGCAGGCGTTTGTGAGCGATTTTTATGGTGCAGCCGGTGCCACAAAGATACAACACCCTAGCACTGGTGATCTGCTGCTCCATATTTTCCTCCCCGGGAGTAGAAAGGTCTCCTCAGCTCGCACAAGCTCTGCTTGGCTCCCGTGTTTCAGTGGGGTTGCTCTCTTTAACATCCTCTGGCATTAAAAATCCTTCAGCAGCGGGAGAGGTGTCAGCCTGGCTGCCTGCCTGGCAACTGACAGCACTTGGGTGCGCTGGCATGGAAGGGAATCGATCCCTCTCCTTCCTTTCCTGGCCCCTTTCCTTTCCCTTCCTTTCCTTTGGCCCCTTACCTGGGGCCGAATGCGGTCTCTGGCCCCAGGACCTTCACACAGTCCCCAGCGCAGGCGGTGGCAGGCGGCCTGACCCAGGGACATTCAGTGTTGCTGCCTGTGCTCCATGGGGATGGCTTGGAGCAGGACATGCAAGCTGTGGTCTGCTCTGCCTGCCCGGCGCGGGGGAGAGGTTGCTGCTGAGCCTCCATGTGCGCAATCTGCAGTCCCCAGATGACTAATCGGCTCCTCTGAGCTCTTTTCACCTAACCTCATTTCTTTTCCCAGTTCTTCAGAGTATTAAATAGCTACAAGATCGATTACAAGCTGCTGCTCACTGGGACTCCGCTCCAGAACAACCTGGAGGAGCTCTTCCACCTGCTCAATTTCCTGACTCCCGAGAGGTTTAAGTGAGTTGCTCTAGTTCCCCCCTTGGAAAAGGAAGAGCAGCCAGGGGAGGACCCGGTCTCTTGCCGCCACCGGGGTGGCTCAGCGGAGGTTTTGTGGTTTCCGGGGGCTCCTGTCTGTGTTGGGGGTGCCCGGATCCCGTCACTGCTGTGCCAGTGTCACTGATCTGTGCCGGCGGGCAGATGGCAAAGCGCATCGCCCCTGCGGTTTCTTGTAGCAGCTACACGCACGTTTTACGTAACCCCAGATTCATTCCCGTGAGCTACTGCTTTGTGGGTCCTGTGGGCAGCTACTGCCTTGCTATTGGTCAGGAGAATTGTGAGTGAGGAGCTGAAATCTTCTCTTCCCTCTCTCTGGGGAGACAGAGGTGCTTTGGGGAGCGTGGTCAGACCTCCTCTTAGTGCATTTAGTGTGAGTTTTCCCCCAGCCATTGGTGAGGCTCCTTGGTCTGGCGTTTGCTCTGCTCGGATCCAGGCACGAGTGTTACCCTGTACCCTGAGAGCTCTGCCTTTGTTTTAACTCATAAAGAAACAGGTATCTTTGCTCTCGCCTGTCCCGTTATCGCTCAGCACTGTGTGGTTCTGGCTGCTTTTCGCAGTAACCTGGAGGGGTTCCTGGAGGAGTTTGCAGACATCTCCAAGGAGGACCAGATCAAAAAGCTCCACGATCTGCTGGGTCCCCACATGCTGCGGCGGCTCAAGGCGGACGTGTTCAAGAACATGCCGGCCAAGACGGAGCTGATCGTCAGGGTGGAGCTGAGCCAGATGCAGAAGTGAGTGATTCCAGCGCTGCGCCTCCGGGGTGGCTGCTTCCCTCACCCCCCTCATCTGCGGGGCGTCAGTAGGGTTCAAGGGGTGAGAGAGACCCCACGGTTCTCTGTGGGGAGCAGCTTTCTGGCTCACTGGGGAGCGCCTTCAGCCTGCTTAAATTGGGCTCAGCAGTCCTGACTGCTCAGTGGGAAGCGATTGATGCTGGCAGCCTGTCGGCCTGGCTCTGCTAGTGCTGGGAGCTGCAGAGGAAACACCGAGGCTGAATCTCTTCCTCCGACTCCTGGTCTTGGCAGCGGGGCACCAGCCTGTGCTGCCAGCTTGCCTGGAGCATCGCTGCTGCCCGAGGGGACGCTGCTTGCTCAGCTCCCTTTGTTTTGGGCTGACTTGCTCAGTCTTCTGCTGAAATCAGGGGACTTGCAGGGAAGGGGGCGTCGCTTCTTCCCCGCATGGAGGGGCAAGGCTGGGTTTGCACCCTGCAGCGTGGAGCGTTCCGACCCACCGGCCCCAGACTCCGTCCCGCTTACGGGGGCTGCGATGTCCACACAGCAATTGAATAAACCTGTCCCCAGGCTGAGGGGCCTGAACCATCGCTTTTAAAAACATCCAAACAGCTCTTTTGAAGCTCCAGTGAAGCGTGTGGTGCTTCACTCTCTGCCATCCTGTTTATGCCAGTCCCACATCTGGCCGAATTAACGAAGTGTCCGTCCCATCCCTCTCCCCGCAGGAAGTACTACAAATTCATACTGACGAGGAACTTTGAAGCCCTGAATTCGAAGGGTGGTGGGAACCAGGTCTCGCTGCTCAACATCATGATGGACCTGAAGAAGTGCTGCAATCACCCGTACCTCTTCCCTGTGGCGGCGGTGGTACGTCACCCCTGTTTGCACCGTGGCGACATTTCTCAGAATATCGTGTGTAAGGCGTCGGTGGGGGCTGTTTCTGTGATCCTGCGTTGGTTAATGGTGTGGGGTTTCACGCGAGTGGTTTCATACAAGGATTTTGTCTTTGAAATGCATGTGAATTCCTCCGTGAAGTTAACGAGTGTTGTCCTCGAAGAGCCTAACCAGGGTGCCTTCGCAGGAGGCCCCAGTGCTGCCCAATGGATCCTACGATGGCAATTCTTTGGTCAAATCTTCTGGGAAACTGATGCTGCTCCAAAAGATGCTGAAGAAGTTGCGGGACGGGGGTCACAGAGTCCTGATCTTCTCCCAGGTGAGCGTGGGCAGGGATTAATAACAAATACATTTTTAAAGGATTGATTTTTTTGTTTTTTGTTCTGTATGTTTTTTTCTTTTTTGTTCTGTATGAGAATTTTGTGCTAGGAACAGAGATAGGTGGAAGAGCTGGTGACAGCTTATCCCCCAGACGGCGTGGCAGCTGTGGCGGTCACGATGGATGGACTGTGTCCCAGCTCTCTCCTGAGGGAGCACCTGCGATGTTTAAAACCTTTTTATCTATGGAAAAAGAGGAGATAATAGTAATTGTGCTTCCCTTCAGGGAGGGCTGTGCAGACATGGTTCCCTTGGGCTGGCAAAGCTGCCTGTAGAGGACGAGGTGTGAGATGCTGTTGGTGGTACCGCCGCCACTGTGGCCTCTGGGCTGCGGGCAGGGGCAGGACAGGTCCCCGGGGGGCACGGGGGGAGCTGGGGAGCCGGGCTGTGTGGAGCTGATCATGCCTTGCCCTGCAGATGACGAAGATGCTGGACTTGCTGGAGGATTTCCTGGAGTACGAAGGCTACAAGTACGAGCGGATAGACGGGGGCATCACCGGGGGCCTGCGCCAGGAGGCCATCGACAGGTTTAACGGTACTCACCTTTCTGCCTGGCCGAGGAGAGGGCGCTGGGGGGGGTTTGCAGCCCGTGGGGCCGGCGGTGCGGGGTTGTCCGTGTGTCGGCTGTGCTGCGCTGTCAGATCCAGCTTCCTGAGGCACAGCGTGGGCGGCTCCTGCCGCGTGGTTAAGCCCTGGAGCCGTGTCCCACAGTGAACCCTGAGCGTGCCAACGGCAGGCTGCTTCGTATGAGGGACTCTGCTGTTTCCCTTTGAGGCCTCAGTAGGCAGCAGAGCTTCCCCTTCTGCTCTGGAGCTGCGTTTTCTCCAGTCACTGGTTCTCAGGGAACGATGTGGTTTCACTCCTTGCCTTCCCTGCCTGTTGCTTGTTTGCTGAGACCAGTGGTTCCTGCTGTTTCATCCCTAAATCGTGGTGCCGCACCTTTCCATGGAAGCCACGCTGCTTTCTCTCTCACCTTTTGCCACCTGTGGGTTTGTCTTTCTCAGCTCCTGGTGCTCAGCAGTTCTGCTTTCTCCTCTCTACCCGCGCCGGCGGTCTGGGCATAAACCTTGCTACGGCTGACACAGTCATTATTTATGATTCTGACTGGAATCCCCACAATGACATCCAGGTTTCTGACTTTTCCTTTTCCTTCCCATATAGTAAGTACCTCTCTGGCTCTGCCCTCTGTTTGCACACCTGTGCAGGGAAGTCGCTCTCTTCTCTCGAGAGCTGCCGACCCTTCCTGCTGTGTTTGTGGGAGGTGTTTCTGCTCAGCAGCCCCCTTCCTGCCTCCGCCAGCCTTGTCCTGGCCTGTCTGTGGCACGGGAGAGACCTGGTACATAAAGCTGGCTCTCTTCTTTGGGCTTCTTGCTTTCTTCTGCTGCTTGTGCACAACCAGGTGTCTCCTCCTCTTTTGGGGAGCTTCCACTTGCGTTTCAAAAAGCCTGGGGCAGACCCTAGCGAAGGACTGACCCCCAAGGGGAAATGGCAGCTGGAGCAGGCGAGCAGCCAGTGCCTCTGGAAATAGTGGGAAAGTAAAGAGAAGTGCGTACCCCTCCCGTGCTCCCTGGCCAGGAGAAGGTTTTCTCCAAACCTACATCCACTGTTGCCATCCGTTTTGCCAGCATGTCCTTTCCCTGGGTCTGAGGCAAGAGGACGGGCTGGTGAAGGAGCAGTGTGGGCCGGGTGAACCTGCAGCCGGAGGGTTCCTGGGCGCGTGTCCTCGCTGCTGGCATTCAGCGCCTTCAGTTGGGGTCCTGTGTGGGGCAGCTGGCCTGCCTGCGGGCAGTGGAGGGGGTCAGAGCATCTGAGGAGCCCCGTCTTGCTCCACCACCCCATAGGAGCCCAAATGCTGAGTTCAGCCTTGCCCTCGCAGTGCCTTCATGCAGCCTGGAGGGGTGAGGAACTCGGTGTGGCGCGGTGCCGCCCTCGGCAGCTTCGTTCTCTGCCCACAGGCGTTCAGCAGAGCTCACCGTATCGGGCAGAACAAGAAGGTGATGATCTACCGCTTCGTGACCAGAGCCTCCGTTGAAGAGCGCATCACTCAGGTGGCCAAAAGGAAGATGATGCTCACCCACCTGGTGGTCCGCCCGGGGCTTGGCTCCAAGTCGGGCTCCATGACCAAGCAAGAGCTGGATGATATCCTCAAGTTTGGGACAGAAGAGCTCTTCAAGGACGACGTGGAAGGTGAAATTGGGAAGGGGCTGGGGATGCTCTGTGTGAGGTGGGGCCCTTTCTGAGCTGCTGGGGCTCGTTCTGCTCTCCTTACCCCCGCAGGCATGGTGTCTCAGGGACAGCGGATCGCCATGCCAGATGCTGTCACCCCTTTCTCTGACTCACTGTCAACCAAAGGGGGTGCAGCGACTCCCGGCATGAAAAAAAAGCACGGTGGCACCCCCCCAGGTATGCATTCCCTGCCTTGTTGGGGAGACCTGTCCCCCTCCCTGCATCCAACCTGAACTCTCCTGGCTCTGGGAGGGGGCTGCCTCCACCACAGTGATTTGTGCTTCCATTCCCCTCGCTTTGCTCTCCAGGTGACAATAAGGACGTGGAGGACAGCAGTGTGATCCACTACGACGATGCTGCCATCTCTAAGCTTCTGGACCGAAACCAGGATGCGACTGATGACACGGAGCTGCAGAACATGAACGAGTATCTCAGCTCCTTTAAAGTGGCCCAGTATGTTGTCAGAGAAGAGGACGGTGTGGTAATGTGATTAGTATCATGTCTTACAATTGCACCTCGTTGTATGTCCCTCCGTGTTCCACTCCCTGTCCTGTTGTTGCGAGTGTTTGGGCGCGGGGCAGGACTCCTCCCCGCTGCAGGTTGTTCCAGGCCTGGGGGTCCTGGGCTGATGGGACCGGTGCAGGCAGAAGGACAGTTGTCTTTGTCCTGTGCAGCCCCTGGTGCAAGCCAGGCTCTGTCCCAGTTGGCACAGGACCTCATTTCCATCACAGCACCCGCAGGCACCTCCTTCTGTCCTTCTGAAGGCCCTTCCCCTGCAGGGGAACCTACACGGTGCTGCTTGTGTACCTCGCTGCTGTTGTCTGTTTTTCCCCCGGTGCTGATGAAGCCGGCAGTCCGCTCAGTTCTGGGAGCTCTCCGCAGATCTGTAGTTTTTCCCTTGAAGCAAGCGTGGGCACTGCGAGGCGGGAAGGATGGAGGAGTGTTTGGAGAAGCTCATCCTGGGTGGGAGGTTGTCTTGGGCCTGGGGCAGCCTTGCAGTGGTGTCATTGCGTTTGGGCAAAGACCCAGGAGCCAAATTCCAGCCAGTGGCTCCGTGCCCTCCCTCCCTGGAGTGCCATTAGAGGACAGGGGCAACACGGACAGGTCTCTGGCTGCCCCATCTCAAGCCTCTCGTCTCTTGCTTTGCAGGAGGAGGTGGAACGTGAGATCATCAAGCAGGAGGAGAATGTGGACCCCGACTACTGGGAGAAGCTGCTGCGGCACCACTACGAGCAGCAGCAGGAAGATCTGGCCAGGAACCTGGGGAAAGGGAAGAGAATCCGCAAGCAGGTCAACTACAACGACACCTCGCAGGAGGACCAAGGTAGGGCCACTGAAGAGCTGCACACACAGGTTCCCCGAGGGCCATGGTGGCTGAGTCGTGGCTTGGCGTTTCTCTGCAGTTCGTTAGACTGCATGGCACTGTGCTTCCCAGCCTCCTGAACTTACCATGGTAGAAGTTCTTAAAAGATTTTTTGGTTTCATTTTTTGTTCTGTAAACTCTTGCTTTTGCTGGGAGAATTTAGGAAAAACATGTCTGTGGACAAAATATTTCAAATTGGGTTTTTGTCTGTATAGAAGAGTACTAATTTTGGAAAACCTGAGAATGTGATTTCCTGCTCGCTGTGTCTCCCTCTCTCACTGCCTGGCAGTGGGTGCCAGTGGCACCTGTGGGCAGGCTCTCGCCCGTGCTGCATGTCCCTCCTGGGCAGCGTCCCACCACTCGGGCTCTCTTCTAACCTGGCCTCCCTTGGTGTCTGCAGAGTGGCAGGACGAGCTCTCTGACAACCAGTCGGAGTACTCCATCGGCTCCGAGGACGAGGATGAAGACTTTGAAGAGAGGCCAGAAGGTCAGAGTGAGTTAATGCGTTTGATACTCCACGGGATTTTGCTCTGCGGGAAGCCCCTGGCACTCGGGTGCAGCAGAAACATCTGGGTGGAGGGACTGGCGTGCTCCTGGGCCTCCTTCCCGGGGGAGATGTCCCCACTTGCCTGCCAGGTGAGGAGATTCCCGGGACAGGGATGGCAACCGGCTGTTTCCTTCACTGGCCGCTGCAGGACCTTGTTCTGGTCCTGGTGGTGGAAGGATGGGAGTGCAGGAGGAGCAGTCACGGTGCCCCCTTGCCTGGTGAGGGTGGAAGAGTGTCCCGGCTCGGGGAGGCCAGCGGGGTGGGTGGGAGGTTCTGCTCCCGTCAGGAGGGAGCGCAGGAAGGCTGGGATACAGACCCATCCCTGTGAGCTCTGCAGCCATCCTTCCTCGCTGGCTGGGCCTGTCTCTCACCGAGGCTGCTTGGCTCTAGGTGGCAGAAGACAATCCCGGAGGCAGCTGAAGAGCGACCGGGACAAGCCTCTCCCTCCTTTGCTGGCGAGAGTCGGGGGGAACATTGAGGTGAGCGTCCGCCCCGGCCAGAGCACGGCCGGTGGGATTGTGCTGGGGCTGCCCGGGGCTCGTGGGCTGGGCTCCTCCGTGCCGAGTGGCCAGTACACCAGTCCTGGCCCAGCACCCCTGTGCCAGCCGCGGGGCTCCGAGATGCCACACGCTTCCCAGGCTGCGTTGTGATCCCGGCAACCCCTCCGCTCCCTGCAGGTTCTCGGCTTCAACGCCCGCCAGCGCAAGGCTTTCCTGAACGCCATCATGCGCTGGGGCATGCCCCCCCAGGACGCCTTCAACTCTCACTGGCTGGTCCGGGACCTGCGAGGGAAGAGTGAGAAGGAGTTCAGGTACGGGGGGGTCCCGGGCTTTTGGGGCAAGGTCTGACCTGGGCTCTGGTTGATCACTCAGCTTGTGTTGAGGACAAGCTCTGATCACCCTGTTGTCTTGCCATGTCACCATCTCTGCCGTCTTCCCTGTGCTGTGACAAAGCCAGTTGGGCAGCAGTAGCCCAAGGGCCTGCACGCCCCCACCGAGGTTTATTTTTGGGGAGGGAACGCCTGTTGTTGTTCTTTTTATGATAGGCTAAGCCTTAGCCTGGGCGTGGGGCTCTGCCCTCACCCACGGGTGGAAGCTGTGGGTGCTGTGGGGGCTCAACAGGGAGTCCATGGGCCGGGCTGGACCGAGGTCTGGTTTCCCTTCTGCAGGGCGTACGTCTCCCTCTTCATGAGACATCTGTGTGAGCCTGGGGCGGACGGTGCCGAGACCTTTGCGGACGGCGTTCCCCGGGAAGGGCTGTCACGGCAGCACGTGCTGACCCGCATAGGAGTCATGTCGCTAGTAAGGAAGAAGGTGGGTGAGTAAAATTTTGAATTTGCCATTTCAGGTAATTTCTGGAGGCCTGTGGGTTTCGCTGGCTGCTGAATGCCTCTCGCCAGGGATCCCCTGCTGAAGCCCAGGCTCAGTGCAGACCCGTTTTTGACCGGGTGGGAAATGTCTCTGCTGTGTTTGACTTGATGGTGTGTGTCTGCCCCAGGTCCAGGAGTTTGAGCATGTCAATGGGAAGTACAGCACCCCGGATCTGATTCTCGAGGGCCTGGAGAGCAAGAAGTCCAGCGAGATTGTGTCTTCTGATCCCAACACCCCCGTCCCGGCCAGCCCAGCACACATGCAGATGGGACCTGTGGCCCTTGCAGGTACGTTGCCTACAGGCTTCCAGGGGCTCGTGGCTTGGGTCTGGCTTGGGAAGAGAGGTGGGACAGGACACCAGAAGGTCCTGCAGATGTCCTGGTAGTGTTGGTGGTCCTCTGGGACTCCTGTCAGTAGCCTCCGTGCTTTGCTATTACGACAGACAAAATAGAGCCACAGCTTGGGTTCCTGGAGGAGAAGGACCAGGTGGAGCAGAAGTCCAGGAAGGTGTCTGACAGCCAGGTAGGGCGGCTTCTCTCAGCATCTCCTCCGGGAGACCTTCTCATGGGCTGCCCAAAGACTTGGAGCGCTCCTCGAGGAAGGGGCAGGACTGGGCTGATGCCATGGGGGTGCTTGACGTTAAGGTGGCTGAGAGGGTGGAAGGCGAAGAGCACCCAGAAAGTTGCGACAGCAAAGAGAAACCGAGGGAAGAGAAGCAGGAGGAGAGTGAAAAGGCTGAGCCTTCTCCCAAGCCCCTGGTGAAAGGTGAGTCTCTGTGGCTCGGGTGAACATGATCCCCACACGTGGGCTCCTCTCTGAGCCACAGCGGGGACTTCAGTGGGGCTGTGGCACCCAGCAGGGACATCGATTCGTGCTGGAGGAGTTCTGCAGCTGAAGTTGTGTGCACCCTGCCATCCTCAGAGGTGCTGGTGCTGCTGAGGGGCTTTCCCTCTGGTGGGAGGCTCCCGCTCTTGCACCTTGCTTGGGTCTTCTCCAAATCCCAGTGGGAAACCTGAATGTCACAGGGTCCGGTAGCAATTCCTGGAAAAACAATTCCAGGTTGTAAATAAGGAGAAATGATCATTTTGGGGGGCATTTTCTGTTCCTAGCAATATGTTCCCTCAGATATCTCAAGGAAGAGGGAAAACTAAGTAAGTTTTCTTGGTGAAATGCAGAAGAATATTCTTTTTGAAGTTTCTTGAAGGCCTTGAATGTACAAACAATAGAATAACTTTAAAAGCGCAAGTCTCTCCAGGCAACAAGTTGTTCCCAGAAGAGCCTTTTGCACGTTGAGCTGTTCTCATGCCCCGTTCCCTTCTGCAGATGAGGGGATTCTGGAGAAGCCGTTGGAGAAGCCTGAGCTCAACAGCAGCCCGGGGAAAGGGGAGGACAAAGACATCAAACCAGGTGGGGTGGAAGGAGGCTTTGGGTGAGCGTGGAGTGAGGGGTCTCCAGAGCAAGGCAGGGCCTGGCGCAGAGGCGAGGGAGGGTGTGCATGGTGAGGACACCCCTCGGCCTTTCGGCAGCGTAGGGTTAGGTAGGAGCAATTTCTTGTGTTTGCCGAGTAGAGGAGGCCAAGGCGGAGGAGAAGGAGCACAGCGAGGCTCAGCAAAACGGTGACAAAGAGGACGAGGAGGATGGGAAGAAGGATGACAGAAACGTCAACTTCCGATTCATGTTCAACATCGCTGACGGTGGCTTTACAGGTAAGAGCAAGAGAGGAGGCATCGGCTGCTCCCGCAGAGCTTCTGCACGGCAGCTCTGAACCTGTGCAGGGAACGTGAACCATTTAAAAAGCAGCGAGGTGTCCGGGTTCTGCCCTGTGCCCGTGGCCACCCAGGAACGGTCATCGCTCGCCCTGCCTGCTGCGCTGTGCCCCGTCCCCGGCAGCCCCACCGCCGACCGGGCTGTCTCCCTTCTGCTTCCGCAGAGCTGCACACGCTGTGGCAGAACGAGGAGAGGGCTGCCGTCTCCTCCGGCAAGATCTATGACATCTGGCACCGCCGGCACGACTACTGGCTCTTGGCAGGAATTGTCACGTACCCTTTGGCTTGGTGGGAGCGTCCCTCCTGCTGCTGGGTGGCAGGGAAGGAGGGAGGCCTCCGTGGGGGAGCGGGAGCTGGGGTGACGGTGCGGTGACGAGCAGGGAGGGGGTTTGGTGACACGGTGTCACTGTGGGGTAACGGGCACACCATCGACTGGCCCGTGCTTCCCTTGACGCTCCCTCCGCCCCAGTCACGGCTACGCCCGCTGGCAGGACATCCAGAACGACCCACGCTACGTGATCCTGAACGAGCCCTTCAAGTCGGAGATACACAAGGGGAACTACCTCGAGATGAAGAACAAGTTCCTCGCCCGGCGGTTCAAGGCGAGTTGCAGGTCCAAGGGCTGGTGAGTCCTTACCGGTGGGGGGGGACCAGAGCGGCGCCCCAAAGCCGGGGGGAGCCCGCTAGTGCCTTCTGGGAGTGCAGCAGGGAGAGGTCGTGGGCTTTGTGAGGGGATCCTGGTCGCCAGAGAGTAGGGGCTTGGTCCTGGGGAGCTCACAGGCTCCGGTGCATGGGACGGGGCTCCCCTCTGTGGTTGGGCTGGGCTGGGTGTTCTGCCCCGTTCCTGACGTGTGCGATGCTGTGGAAATGTTGCCTGGATCTCTTCCTGGGATGCTCAGTGTCTGAGCAGGATAAGAAAACACAAGGGCTAAGCCTGTTCTCCCGGGAGTTTTTGGGAGTGAGACCAGTGGGGAGCACAACGGGGCAGAGGCTGTGCCGGGGTGACCCGTGTGGGCAGCTGGTGTGGTACTGGTTTATGCTGGTGGGGGTTCTGGTCCTGAATCCTTCCCTTCCCCTACCTCCCAGCTGCTGGAGCAGGCGCTGGTGATCGAGGAGCAGCTGCGGAGGGCTGCGTACCTGAACATGACCCAGGACCCCAGTCACCCGGCCATGGCATTGAACGCCCGTCTGGCTGAAGTGGAGTGCCTTGCCGAGAGCCACCAGCACCTCTCCAAAGAGTCCCTGGCCGGCAACAAGCCCGCCAACGCCGTCCTGCACAAGGGTGCGTGTGGGCAGAGGGTGGGGGGAGCCTGTCCTAGGGGGCTGGGAAGGGTTTGCCACCCTGGCCCAGGGGAAATCCAGCCGGGAGGTTGTCCCTGTCTCACGTTCCCTTGGCCGGCAGCCTCCTGCTCCTCCCCAGCTGGGTTTGCTGCGAGGGCACTGGGAAGTGGCACGCGGGTGGTGGCAGGGTCCACCGTGCTCTTTGCCGTTGGCTCCTGGAGCTTGCCAGTCCCTGGGGCTGGGACATCGGGGGTCCGGCAGGTGTCCCCCCGTCCTGAGCGCCGCCTGGCTCTGCTCGCAGTGCTGAACCAGCTCGAGGAGCTGCTGAGCGACATGAAGGCCGACGTGACGCGCCTGCCCTCCATGCTCTCCCGCATCCCGCCCGTGGCCGCCCGGCTGCAGATGTCCGAGCGGAGCATCCTCAGCCGCCTGGCCACCCGCGGGGGGGACCCCGCCGTCCAGCAGGTCAGTGGGGATGGAGCCCCTTGCCGGGGGTGGTGATGGTGGGGCCGGGGCTGCAGGTCAGCGGCTCTTCTCCCTCCTTATCCCCCCACCCAGGGCTCCTTCGGCTCCTCCCAGATCTACAACAACAACTTCGGGCCGAATTTCCGAGGTCCCGGGCCGGGCGGGATCGTCAACTACAGCCAGATGCCTCTGGGACCATACGTGACCGGTAGGTCGGGGTTTGGAGGGGACGCTCCCGGGCAGAGAAACTCGGGGGGAGGATTTGCGGGGGCCGGGAGCATCGCCAAAGGACGGCGGGCAAGCAGGGTCTTCCTCTCACCACAGATATTTAGCTGTTCCCGTGATTTTCCTCTGCAGCTCCCCTTGCCAGCCGAGGTAAGGCCGTGCTCGTGTTCCGTGTGCGGGGGGCCTGGTGGGAACACACGTGTAGACATGTGGGGGGCTGCGGGGGGGCTGTAGGAGGGCTCTGCTCCGGGCTGCCCCCCGAGTGCCACTCTCTGGATGCAGCCGCCGGCTCCAGCACTGGAGGTGGGAGCAGGGGCAGGATCCCTCCCGGAGCCCCGGGGCTGGCTGTCCCTGGGGGGCTGGGTGCGCACCTCTCCTTTGCCGTGGGGGGGTCCGGAGCCCGGCTGACGGGCCGCTCTCCCCTCTCCTTGCAGCAGCCCCCGGGGGCCGCCCCCCGGCCGCCCCGTTGCCGGAGGAAGGGCAGGGGGAGCGCGGCGGCGGTGCCTGTGGGGGGAAGACGGAGCCGCTGCCGGGTTCTCCCGCTCCCGCTTCAAGTGTGCTTCGACCAACGCCGCCCTCCGCCGTCGCTGGGACGGGGGGGGGTGTGTGTGTGTGTTCATTTCCGTGTACATTTTTTTGCACTTTCTTATTGAAGACTTGAAGAGTTTTGTCTGGGCGAGGTGGGCAGAGCGGAGGAGGGAGGTCGTCGCGGTGTTTGTGTCTGGTTTTATTGGCACGTGTGGGGTGTGGGGGGACGCCGGCGGGTGTCCTGCTGCCCGGCCGGGGCCGTCGTCCCGCTCCCGAGCTTCCCAGTAAGGTCCATTTCTACGTCCTCGTGGTGTTTGAGCAAGTGCATGCCTGTGCCAGCCCCGCTGCCGGAGCCTGTGCCAGCCCCGCTGCCGGAGCCCCGCTGTGCGCCAGCGCGGCCGTGCCCAGCCCCGGCACTGTCCTGGCAGCGTGGCCGTGGCGAGGCCGGGGCTCCCGGNNNNCGCCGCGGCGGCGGCCTCTTGGCCGGAGGCTGCCGGCAGCTGTGAGCAAACGCCCCCGCATTCGCCTCGTGCTCCGTGTGTCCCGGGTTCTGTTCTCTGTGTTTTAATAAATCCTTTGGGAAGGAGGCAGCGGGAGCCTGGAAGGTGAGCGGCTGTCGGGGGGGAGAGGGCGGGGGTCCTGCCGCGGTGACGGGGTGGCGCCGGGGGGATCCCAGCTGTGGTCGCTGCCCCTGTGCGCACACACACACACACACGTGGGCACAGACACACACACACACACACACGTGTGCACAGACACACACACGCACACACACATGCGCACAGACACGCGCACACATGCACACAGACACGCGCAGGGTCCATCCCCAGCTCTCCCCCACACTCTTGTGCACACACAGACATAAACGTACGTGTGTGTGTGTGGACACGTAGATCTATATCTTAATTTTTATATGGCTGCATATACACAGACATATATGTAGATATATCTAACTAATTGCGTACACCTGTATGTACCTATCTCTACAGATACACATAGATGTTTATATCTCTGTGTGTATACGCACACGTAGATACATATAGAATTGTAATTTTTAGACAGGTGTGTGCATATATATCTAAGCATAAGTAGGTATTGATATATAGATGTAGCTAAAGGTACAGGTATTTAGGCACAGCTATATCTATGCAGGTGTATAAAATATATAGATATTTTTATACACAATGTATTTGTAACTAATATATGTGTGTGTTCCTATGTATATATATGCTTATGTACACATATAAGTAAATATATAGGGGGTGTGTATATATAGGCACAGGGATGGGTAGATAGGCATAGATATTTATGTCGGTATGGATGTATAGATATGGATTGACACAGATGTATCCACACACAGAATCACAGCATTGTCCAGGTTGGGAGGGACCTTTAAAATAATCTAGTCCATATGCATAAATAGATATTTGTAATTTATATATGTGCATATATATACACACATGTAGGTAGCTGTATTTCTACATATCTATGTATATGTATCTCTGTATGTATATATCCACAGACACATATATATGTATTTGTAATTTTTGCATATTTTACATAAGTGTAGATATGAATAGGTAAAAGTGTATCGATATAGCTACACATATATAGCACACGTAGCTGTGTATCTGTGCATACACACATATATAGATAGCCTTGTGATTTTATACATATATATGAGCATACATATGTTTATATATGAAATCAAACATGTATGTAGTTATATAGATAAGGGTCTGTAGGTAAAGACACAGCTAAATCACCATATCTAAGGGGGGTGTATGTATATGGCTGTGTGTACACACACACCCCCCCTTGCCATGTGTTTATGGTAGGGATAGAACTGTGTCTGTAACTGTAGCTCTATCTACGTATGTAGTGGATAAACACACACACCTATACATACATGTCTATGCATAGAGTTATGTTTCGTACACAGATAAATCCATAATTTTTATATTTATGTGTGTGCATGTATAGGAACGTGTGTGTGTATGTGTATATATATGGACATAGAAACATACAGGTCTTGGCAAAGATCAGTGTGTTCTGCACGTGGGGAGAGAGAGCACACATAGATATAGACAGATATCTATAGCTGTATCTAAATCATATGTATGTACATGTCCATGTATATATAGGCCTGTGTTTATATATATAGATGTGTATATATATAAAATATATATACACACCTATATATAGGTATATAGTTATATATATATACACACTGATATATATATAGTATATAGTTATACAGCTAGGTATTGATGTAGATATATTGGCATATATATATGTATATACACATCTATCTGTATATACACACATTTATTTACATATCTATTTGTAATTTTCAGGTGTACATGTCTATAATACAAATATATATGTAGCTATGTCAGTGGATTTACAGGGATATATGTACATATCTATATATCTACATATATGGATATATACATAAGGCTATATATATGTGTCTATATACACAAATACACATCCGTATGGGTGCGATGTATATATATTATATACGTAGATTTGATAGATGTGTGCATCTATAGCTCCATTTGTGTATCTATATATCAATGGGTACTGATACCTATAGAAAGATTGGTGTAACTATAGGGATGGGGGTAGAGCTGGATCTGTAGATGTACATGTATGTACACACGTGGGATTTTTGTGTGTGTGTATGTACTTGTGTGTGATTTACGTGTGTGCGTGTGCACATATAGGTGCATCTATACATGAATACAGCCAAAGGCAGGTGGAGCTCCACCATCACACCTACCTATGGACCCCCTACACGTGTGTGCACGGGGGGTATGATGTGTACGGACAGATGGATATCCATGTGTGTCTGTGCACACACGCTCACCCACTCGTGCACACACACTCACCCCCCCCAACCCAGACCCCAGCC
>VXAK01002019.1:4989-18269 GCA_013399435.1 Arenaria interpres
AGCCCGGGCCTGTCTCTTGCAGGGAGATGCTGGAGGGCGAAGAGCTGCGTTTGGGCTGTCTGGTCCCGCCGTGACGGGACACCCGGCCCTGCTGCGGGACCTGGCGCTACCGGGACCCGTCAGACCCCGCGCCTGGGCCCCAGACCCCGGACTTCTGCGCCTCGGGGTCCCCTGAGCCTCCACTTGCCCACGCCTCGGGACCTCTGCCCCCAGACGCCCAGGCCACAGGACCCCCGGACCGTCTGGACCCCTCTGGACTCCCGGAGCCCTGGTCCTTCTGTCCCCCTGTGCCATGGGCCCCCCGGACTCCTGGGACTCCCGGCTCCCCGGGCTCCCCAGACCCCCGCCCCGGGAGTCCCTGTCCCCCCAGGAGGACGGCGCTCACGGGGCCGCACACTCTCACCAGCCTCTCCGGAGCAGCAGCGGGGCTGTGGTCCCGGCCCCAGCCCGCGCAGAAGCACCTCAATAAAGCCCCGTGGCATTACCCGGAGCCGGCCCGTCTGTGGTGGTGGGGCAGCGTCCGCTGGCTGGGGCCCGTGGCAGTCTCGGGGTCTGCGGCAGAGCCAGGGCTCGCAGCGACTCCATGGGGCACTGGGTGCCGTGTCCCGTGGGGGTTGCCTGGCTGCTGGGTCTTTGTTCCCTCCTGCCTGGCTGCAGCCCCTCGCCCCCGGGGCTGGTGACCCCACAGGGATCCTGAGTGGGGCACATCATGTGGGCCTGGAGGGGACTGTGCCCCAGTGGGAGCCGAGTCCTCCCAGTGCTGGTGGGTGGTCCCTTACCCCTCCCTGCCGTGGCTGTGTCCTGCCCCGGGACCAGTGCTCCTGGGATCAGGCAGGGATCCTGCACCCCAGAAGGTAGGGACAGGGTGCTGTCCCCCAGAAAATGTCCCCTTGGTGTAGGGGGCAGAAGATCCACACCGGGATACCACCCTGGGGCTGGGAATGTAGCCCTACCGCAGACCCCGGAAAGGAGGCAGGTCTAGCGGGGTTGATGAGGAATAAGGGGGTCCAGAGTGCAGCAGGGTCCAGTCTGGGCATCTTGAGCAGAAGGGCAGGGCAGGCAGGAGCCCTGCCTGTGCTGTGCCCAGCTGGAGCCCGCAGAGGCTGGGTGACAGAGAGACCAGCCCCCCCCCCCCCTCCACAAAGAGGTTTGTCATAGTAAAGCCAAGCACAGCTCTTTATCAGGGGTAAAAATCCTCTTCCAAACCATACAAGAGTACGTGAAGGTCGATGTTGGCTGCCTGTGGCTGCCACACCTGGGGGGTGCCCCCTAGCACTGGGTACCCCCATGCAAAGGGAGGGGCAGTGGGGTAGGGGATGGGTGTGAGGGGGAAAGGGGTGTCTGGAGGGGGTGTCAGCGTGCTCGGAGCTGGTGCTGCTGGGCTGCATTGACGTCCTGCCAGGCACTCCAAGGGCTCCAGGCAGGGTTGGCGTAGGGGTCCTGGCAGCTGATGCGCACTCGCTGTGCATGCTCCTGAGCCCATGTCTCCTCCATGCCCTCCACGTACTTGTCAACCTGCAAAGTGGGGCAGGTTGTGGCATCAGGGAGCACCCTGGCACCGGGGCTGGAGGCGAGGCTGCGGGGAAGGTAGGACAGAGCAGGCAGCAGGGCTTGGTAGTGGGGGCTCAGGAGTGGGAGACACCAGCATCTCCCCAACTCAGACAGTGACACTGCCTCGAGTGGGCAGTGCTGGAGGTGGGAAGCAGAGGTGACAGCCAGGAGTGACAATTCAATGCCCCAAGGAGAGAAGCAGAGTAGAGGGGGCCACTGCTGTGCCCCCAGAAAATCCCTGTTCCCAATGGCACCCCTGGGTGGAGGGAAGAATCCAGGCCAGGGACTGGGGCAGGGATGGGGTAGGCACAAGGCAGAGTGGGCATAGGGCAGGTTGGACACAGCAGAGCAAGGACGTGGGGTGGCACGTGTAAGGGCAGGCTGGACATGGGCATCCTGCAGTTACCTGGGTGCCATTGAGGAGCTCGTACTGCAGCCGGTAGAGCAG
Source organism: Arenaria interpres (assembly GCA_013399435.1). Classification (NCBI taxonomy): domain Eukaryota; kingdom Metazoa; phylum Chordata; class Aves; order Charadriiformes; family Scolopacidae; genus Arenaria; species Arenaria interpres. Next base: position 6,989 of record VXAK01002019.1, read on the forward strand.
GGCAAAGTAGGACTTGGGAAGTGGCCAGGAGGCTGGGGGGGCCCAGGCCAGGTGGAGCTGCTCCCCACGCCGCTGCACGGTCAGTTCCCGCGGTGGGTCGGGCCGCACTGCGGGCAGAGCAGGGCTCAGCATGGGGCAGCTCTGCACAGCCCTGGGGCTGAGCCCTCCCACAGGACTCCCAGCACCCCGAGGATCTCCCCACTGGTCTGAACTCACCAATGTCACGTACGAAGAAGCGGATGGAGAAGTTGAGGTAGGAGGTGTCTGAGAGCCCCTCCAGGTGCAGCTGCAGTGGCCGCAGCTCCTCGGCAAAGGGGCAGAAGGAGGGGTCTGCAAAGCTGGCACTGAACCGGCCACGGCGGCCGGCTGCTGGCACCCACTCCCCCAAGGAGCCGTCGCTGCAAGGGGGAGGCAGATGTGAGAGCTGGGTGGCCAAGGGGCTGGGTTCGGGTTAGGGGGGTCCCTGTGGCACCCACCTGCGTGTGAGGCGGGCACGGAAGACAGAGGAACGGGGACCGGTCCAGGAGCAGTGGAAGGAGCCGCGGTAGGACTCAGCCTGGCAGGAGATGTTCATCCCTTTCTCACCTGGTGGGGCTAGAGGGTGACAGCTCAGGGGCTGCAAAGGGTCAGGAGTGGTGCTCCTTCCCCATATGGCACAGGGGGGGCTGTGCCCCCACGGCTGGGCTCCTCCAAGCCCCTCCCCAGCCCTGTCTAGGGCATGCCTGCAGGCCCAGGGGCTGGGCACAAACATCTGCAGATGCACGAGCATCTCCTGGTTCTCAGTCTGCCCCAACTCCCTGTATCACCTTCCCTGCCTCATCACCCCCCATCCACCCACCCTACTCCCTCAGCCCTGGCTCCCTCATCCAGCTGTGACAGCCCCCTCATGCCCAGCCCTACGTACGGGGTCCGTTGACCACGACATAGGTGGTGTCCAGCAGGACAGTGCCGGCCCAGCAGCTGTAGTTGCCTGTGGCCGGCAGGTCCAAGCCAAGGATGGTGAGAGTCTGTCCCTCAGCCACAAGCTCAGCCATGGGCTCCGGGTCCCCGTTCTGCTTCCAGGTTACTCGCTGCTCCGAGGTGTTGCATTTTACCACCACATCCCCATTCAGTTTCCCCACCAGAACTGGAGATAAGAGGCAAAGACTGGGGTCAGAGACTGGCTATGGTGTGAGCAGCCCACCTCCCACACCACCTCATCCCGACATGCCACATCCATCCTTCCCCACAGTTCCCACCCTGCCCCATCACCCCATGTTCATCCCACCCTTCCCATCACCCCATGTCCACCTTGTCTCCAACCCATCATTTTCATGGCCATCTTCTAGCCCCCCACCCCACCAGAAGAGCTCATGTCATCCCATATCAGAGGGATGCAAGTGCTCCCTGCTCCCTCCAGCTGCTGTGGGGGTCCTGTGGTCTCTCCTGCACCAGTGTGTCTCCCCTCCAAGGCCTCCCCTGTGCCCAGGCAGGGCAGGACTCACACTTTGGAGGGAAGGCAGTCAGGGCATCCGCAGAAGTGAGGCACAGCACCAGCCCCACCAGCACCAGCATCTGGGAAGGGAAGGGCAGGGGTAGGGGAAGGGCAGCTCCGTGCTGGGGAGGAGGGGGGCAGCCATACCCCAGGAGAAGGGGAGTCAGCCGAGCTGGGATGCAGCCAGCAGGGCCAGAAAGGGCAGAGAGGAACGAGGGGAGCGTTGGAGTGTGTGGGAAACCCTGCACAGGGCCGGGCAGCCAATGCAACACCCCAACCCTTCCCGCTGCGGCCCCCTAGATGCCTCGCCGGGCAGGGGGTTGCAGTGGCTGCCTGGAGCAGCACCTTCCAGGGGCTCCCTGGTGCCCAGACCCTCCCAGGGCTGCAGTGCGAGTGTCCCCCCGGCGGATCCCATGCTGTGCTTACCTCGTCGCTGTGGTGTGCGCTGCTCCAGTGGGCTCAGCATGGTCTGGGGGCTGGCAGGCAGCTGGGTATATACTGAGCCAGGACCCCATGGGACTGCCCCAAGGTGAAGCCAAACCACAGAAGCATCACAGTTCTCAGAAGAGGAGAAAGCTGGGCTGGGTGGAGCTGTGAGCCAGGACCCGTACTCAGCCCCTGACCCACCCGGCCCCAGCCTTGCTGGGACTCACCATGGGTACTTCCCAGCCCACGGGCAGTGAGGATGGGTCCCCTCTTGGGAACCGCTGAGCACTCAGGCCTGTGCTGGAGCTCTGGGTGCTCCCGGATCCCATAGAGAGGTCTTGAACCCCAGGATTAGCTGAGGGTTTACATATCATCGCCCATGGCACAGAGCACCCACAGCCCCTTGCCATGGGAGGAGCAGGGGCCGGAGCGCATGGAAGGGACCACTGAGTTCCAGCAGAACCTGTCCTGGTGTCTGGAGAGGGGCAGACGCAGTGCTTGGCCCTGGCCAAGCTGGGCTGCAGTGCCCCTGAGGAGGGGAGCAGGTCACTGCAGAGACTCAGGGTGCTGCATCCAGCCAGACTCAGGCAGCACTGGCTCTTGCCCCTTCCCTCCCCTGCCAGGGCCATGCAGCTGCCCAGGCTGCTTGTCCCATGGGATGCTGTGCTGGGACAGGGAGGCAGGGGCAGGGGCAGCCACAGCCACCAGCCTCCGCTTTACCATCCCTGTGACCACCAGCCCAGCTCTGCTGCATGTGGCAGTGCTCAGCCTGGCAAGGCACAGCCCCTGTGCCCACACCGGGCACCAGTACAAGTCCCCACTGCCTGCAGCCCCAGCCCAGGGAGAGGGAACGGGGCAGCCCCCCCACCTCAGGGGCAGGCGGTCCCAGGCCAGGGAGGGTGACAAGGAGTGGGCTGTGCCCTGCTGTTCCTGCTCACGTACTTTCTGGGGTTCCTAGAAAGCGAAGGGGAAGTTCAGGCTCCAAGGAGACTGTGGGGAGGCCCAACCCTCACCTTTCCACCCGACCTTCGAGGCGCTGCGGTGGGGACGGGGCAGCGGAGCCTCCGGGCCCCTTCCAGGGAACAGTGGAGCTCCCACGCGTGGGCTGCGGGGAGGGAAGGGGGAAGGCAAGGAGGAAGGCAAGGAGGGAGACAGGGGGCCCGGCTGCCAGGATGGAGCAGCCCCGTGCCCACACCAAGGGGTCCATCCTGGGGCAGGGGCTGGAGCACAGCACCCACCCTGGACCACCCGGGCCCCCAGGCAGAAACTCAGCCCTTGGCTGTGGTGCCGAGGAACTGCAAGAGGAACGGGATTTGCTGGAAAGCTGGAGTGAACCTCAAGGCAGGCAGGGGGACCCCAAGGAGGAGGAGAGGGGAGAACTGCAACCCCGAGGGAGCACCCGTGCCCTGTCCCGTCCTGGGGGGAGCAGGAGCTGGCTACACATCCAGACTGCCGCCCGCGCACCCCCTCACTGGCCGCAGCTTCCCCTTTGCTTCTGCAGAAGACCACGCGACCGCAGAGGGGAAGACCCGTTGCAAAGGCCAGGGCTGCCCCTCAGCACGTTGGCGGGACCGGGGGCAGCGGCACGCTACCCAGAACCGGAGGTGAGCAAGACCAGGGATGCCTCATGTCCAGAAACTCCCCTGGGAGAAGGGAGGCTTGGGGTGGGAGGGAAGCATAGGGCTGCTCCACAGGGGTGTGGGGGCCGAAGGGAGCCCTTGCCCTGCCGCAGGCAGGACCATGAGGTGGGATGGAGCCCATCCTCGCCAGACCCCTCCTCAGCCGCAATCACGGATACGAACGCAGGAGCAAAGATCACAAAACTTTATACAGGAGAGACCCGCAAGTGGCCCCTCAGCCCCGGGGCACTGCTCCCCAGCTCAGATGTAGGGGGAGCAGGACAGGCAGGGGCCAGCAGCCCCAGCCCCACAGCAATCCCAGGAGACACACGGGGTTAAGGAGCCCGGCAGGGAGGGCCTGCATGACTCCCCCAGGCCTGGGGCCAGCGCTCCCCCTGAACCAGGCTCTGTCCCCAGGGGAGGTGCCGGGGGCTGGTCCTGTGGCCGCTGGCACGACGACTGTGGCGCAGAGCTGTGGTAGCGGCAGGCTCTACCTACGTCTCCCTGGGTATCGGGTCAGCCCCCGCGGGGCTCTCCCGTCCCCGGTGGTCACAGCCAAGCCCAGGCAGCCCCAGTGTGTGGACTCGGGTGGCTCCAGCTCACTGCAGCACACAGACTTCCCTGTCCTCATCTTCCTCGCTAGCCGCCTCTCCTAGCGGCTCTGGCACTGCCGGCACGTCCTCCACGGCCACCACCTTCTCCCGTAGCTCCATCAGCAGGTCACGGCTCTCGCTGGGCGGCAGGTTGCTCAGGTAGTACTGGGGTGCCAGCTCCACCAGCCTGTGGGGACAAAGGGGTCAAGGAGAGGCAGCCAGCCCCAGGGGCAGCCCTGGACCAGCCTCCTTGCTCCCCAGCATGGGGACAGTCCCCCACCTGCTCCACCTGCCCACAGGAGAGGAGGCCAGCGGCACAGTGACAGCTATGGAGCCACACACAGATGCAACCCAGGCATGACCTGTCCCTCCCCATCCCCGAGGTCCTCACATTTGGGGCTGGATCTCCGAGACCACACGGAGGCAGTTGTCCTGCGAGATGGTGAACTCGTGGTAGAGGACCCAGGGGGGCAGGCGCTGGGGGGGCTGCCGCAACAGGTAGCAGCAGGCAGGGGGCAGGTGGGCCACGTGCTTGTGCGTCAGCATCACATAGTTTCCAGAGCCATCAATGTCACGGGCCACCTGAGGAGCAGAGTGGGAGGGGAGTGGAGCTGGCTGGCATGACACCCCACCCCACAGCCAACCCCCTGCAGCCCGCCAGCGAACCTTGAGGAAGTAGCCGGAGATGAGAGCTCTCTGGATGTTGAGCACATTGGCGTCGGTACCGAAGGCGGGGGGCGAGACGGGCAGCTCGATGCGCTGCATCACCTCCAGCAGCTCTGCCCGCACGATGCCCGCCAGCCGCAGCGCCTCCCCGCTCACCGCGTGCTTGCGGCACCAGCCCTCGTCCGCGTTGTCTGCGGGGAAAGCGGGGTCAGCACCACAGGGACAGGGTGGAACGAACAGAAACTCCACGTGGAAGCCAGCGGAGCTTGGAGTTGGGCTAGGACTCATTGGCCATGAAAGCAGGCGCTGCGGCTCCCTTAGACTGTGTCCCCTCAATGCAGCGGGGACAGGGACTGTGCAGAGAGCACGGTCCCCAGGTTGGGCTGGGACCCCCTCGCAACCAGGCTGGGGTGCGGGGATGGGGTCACAAATGTGGCTGCAGTGCTCACTCCTGAAAGGAGTGGGGGACACGCGAGGGAGCTGTGGGACACCCACGGGGTGTGCAGCCCACCGACAGTTGAGCCCCTGCCTTGGCACTCACGCTGCTGGAAGGCATTGAAGATGTTGATGAGGGTGAAGTGGTCTCCATCCGGGTGGAGCAGGGCCCGCCGGCGCATGGTCACCACCTCCTCCAGGTGTGTGGAAGGGGGCATAAAGCAGGGGGAAGCTGGGGATTGTGCAGAGGGAAGGTCACCATGTGCCCCCCAGCACCAACCCAGCTGGCTCTCTGGGGGCTGTGCCGTACCCTGCACCACCAGCAGAGCAGACTCCGAGCCCCTTGGCATGGTACCTGTGAGCATGGCAGCCAGGCTGACCATCTCCTCCACGCAGTCGAACTCACAGGAGGCAATAAGCGCCTTGGCCAGCTGAGGGTCCAGGGGGAACTCTGACATGATGATCCCCACCTCTGACAGGTTCCCATCATCGTCCAGAGCGGCCAGGTAGTCCAGGTCCTCCAGTGCTTGCATCAGTGACTCGGGGGCTGGGGACAGGACATCAGCCAGCTGCCAGGACCAGGCAGCCCATCCTCCTCCTCCACCCGTGGGACCCTCCAGCCCCTCTTCAGAGACAACTCAGGCTGCGGTGACAGCCATGGCCATGGCCAGCCTCCAGCTCCTCCCACACGTCTGTCTCTATTGCCCCCTTCCACTCCAGCCATACCCACCCCCCCTGCACCCCATGGGCACTACCTGGCCGGTCGAGGAAGTCGCACTGGCCCATGTCGGCGATGTCCAGGCGCTTCAGCAGCAGCACGAGGCGGCTGAGACTGGTCTCGCTGACGTGGGGTGCAGGGTTGGGGGGCAAGTGATGCTCATAGAAGGCCTCTGAGTAGAGGCGCAGGCAGGTCCCTGCAGGAGAAGGGTCGTGAGCCACAATGGTGGGAGGGATGGAGCCCAGGCACAGGGCAGCAAGTGCAGGCAGGCAGGGAAGCGTGCTGGGCCATGGGCTGCCTGAAGCCCCAGCATGGCGGGGCAACAGCCCTCTCCCACTGGAGGCACATTCGAGGGACACCTGGGCAGGGGCTCTCACCTTGGGGGCTGCCTGCGGCTCGCTGCATGCGCGACTCTGCCTGGCTCTTGCTGATGGGTCGCAGCACCTGGGACTCTGCCCGGATGCGGGGGTTGTAGACCTGCAGGCGATGCTGTGAGACGGGACACCCACAGACGAGCCCCCACCTTCTCCCAAGGCCCCTCCGCCCTGCTGGTGCAGTGCTGCCACTGCCACCTCCCCAAGGCAGACCCTCCACCCCACACACAGTCCCCCAGCCTGGATCATCACAGCAGGACCTGGGCCGAGCAGACGATGCAGAGCTCTGCAGCCCTGCCACTCCCTCCCCAGACTTGCCTCAGCCCATGCTGCCAGCTGTGCCCCAGAGCAGAGCCAGGCCCCCCGCTCGCCACCGCTGGGCACCCCCGACGCAGGCTGGCACACTCACGTTGCGCAGCTCCAGCCCAGAGTCGATGACGAAGCGCACGGTCCCCAGAGAGAAGGAGGAGTCGGCGAGCCAGTGGGTGACAATCACCCGCCTTTCTCGGCTGTTCTCCTCCAGAACCTCATACACCCTCTGCGCTGCTCGGCCCACACCGGGGTGCAGGGGCAGGACCAGCAGCGGGCCCAGCCCTGGGTTCAGCGCCATGGCCTCGGTCTGGATGGCCCCGCAGCACTCGGCGATCTCCTGCAGGGAAGGATAGGGGGACATGAGTGATTCCTGCTGAAGCCTGGAGAGGCCCCATACCCAGGAGAGGGTGCTGCGCTGTGATCTGCGGCTGCCTGCCGGTGCTCTAGGGGGAAAGACCCCAGGCTCCCCATGGTGCCCACAGCCCCTCCACAGAGGAGGCTCAGCTCCTGCAGTTTACTCCCCAGCAGCAGCCCCCATCCTCTTCAGGGGTCCCCACACAGAGCTGAGAGGGATCCCCCAAACCTTGCCCCCGCCTCGTTCTGGCCTCGTGGCATGTTGAATCACCCAGGAGCCAAGCCGTGGGGTGCCCGCAGCCCACCTGCTCGCTGGCCAGGAAGAGCAGGATGTGGCCGGGCTCCTGCCGCCGGTGGATGTCCAGCACAGCCTGGCAGGCCGCCGCGACATGGCCACGGGCCGGTGGATCCCTGTAGAGCAGCTGGGGAGGGAGACCGGGTCCCGGCACCCGCACCACAGGGGGGTCCCCGCAGAAGGCTCGGAGCCGTTCCTCCATGGCCGGTGAGGTCACCACCACCACCTTCAGTGCGGGGCGCTGGCGCAGCACGTCCTTCAGCAGCCCCAGCAGCACGTCAGTGGGCACCGTCCGCTCCTGCGCCTCGTCCAGCACCACCACCCCATACTGCCGCAGCAGTGGGTCCGACGTCATCTCCCGCAGCAGCATCTCGTCTGAGCAGTACCTGCCATGGACCGTCCCTGTCAGTGTGGGGCAGCCAAGGGGACCCCTGGCACCGGGGGCTGCACCCTCGTGGGCATCCCCGCACACAGCCCCAAGGGAGCACACCTCGCCCCCTCCCCAACGGCAGAAGCCTCCACTAGAGCCTCAGGAGGGCCTGGGCAGCCAGCAACGAGGCCAGGCTGGATTAAGAGATTATGCTGCCGCTGCGGAGCTTAGCGGGATTAAAGTGTGGTGCAACAGGCGCTCCCAGCACAGGCAGCCCGGGGGGAGACACCCCCCCCCATCCTCATACCTGAGGATGGTCTCGGTGGTGCAGCAGTCCTCGTGGGGGACACAGTAGCCGACCTCGTGGCCCAGGTTGAGGTCCATCTCGTCCGCCACGCGCAGGGAGAGGCTGAGGGCGGCCAGGCTGTGGGGCTGGGTGCAGGCCACCAGGCCGTGGGCGAACTGCTGGGAAAGGGCATACTCCGCACACCACTGTGGGATCTGGAGGGACAGAATGTTGGTCAGGGCACAGGAACAGCATTGCCCAATCCAGGAGCGCTGGGACATTCCCCTACTCATCATGGAGTGGTGCCCACTGTACCCCCCAAGAAGGGCACAGGGACCCTCCCCACAGCAGCCCCCAGAGATCCAGCTGTAGGACCTCCCAAGCCAGAGGCCGTACAGAAGCACTTCCCAGCCCAGGGAGGACCTTCTCTCCTTGATATCACCACTTCTGACCCCCAGAGCCTCATCACCCCATCCCTGCAGCTTTCTGCCTCGTTATGGGACACAACAGCCCTGGCTCTTGCATTAAGGACACAGGACAACAATCCTCTCTGCCTCCACCTCCCCAGGAAAAATAGGACTGGAGGGGTATGTACTGCACTGCCTTTGCCAGAGCTGCCAGCTCAGACAGAGCGGTGCCTCCAGCTAATGGCTGCCAGGAGCGGTGAGGCAGTTGGACCAGATGATGGCTGCTGGTCCCTTCTGGCTGGAACCATCCTGCTCTATTCTAACCGCCCCCCTACTTTTCTCCAGGGAAGGGTGGGCAGGCTTCCAGTCAGGTTCAGCACAGAGTAGTGGTCACTGGCTGGGTCCATGAGATCCAGACCTTGCAGCAGCCACAAGGCTGGGGCAGGGGCTCTAGCATCCTCGCACAGGGCCAGAGGGATCACACACCACCCCAGGAAACCCCATGGTGAGAGACAGGGAAGGAAGCCCCAGGAAGCTACCCAAGCACCCAGCCAGGTAGTGTGGGAAGGTCCCAGGGCCATGTGGATGTCCCTTGGACACTGGGGACCAGAAATCTGCTGTTGAGCTGCTCCCAACACACCTGCCCCCCTTGCTCATTCCTCCCACCCCACGTACCCCCAAGAGCAGGTGACAGAGCCCCTGTGTCTGCCCACTGCCCCAAGTCACAGACAGATAAGAGTCCAGCCCTGGGCTGCTTTCAGAGAGCCCAGCTCGCAGCTGGGCAGGAGCAGACGGGTCATCCACGTGCACAGCAGTGACCACAAGCAGGTGTGCAGCCTGCTCTGCTTCTCCACCCAGCCCCACAACTGCCCCATGGATTAACTTGGCTCTGTCTCCGTGCATGGCTCTGCACCCTCCCTTCCACCACCTTCCTGCCTGCAAAGACCATCAAGGGCAGTGCCACAGGACGCAGCCAGCCCTCAGCCATGACAACAGGGAAGGGACCCAGCTTGCACATCAGTTCTTCTCATTCTGGTGTTTGAGGGGTGCTGGTGCACCAACATGCAGGATCAAACGCTTCTCACGGGTCAATTCATGTCCCCTGGGTCTGCTCAGGGGATGGTGGTTGTAGGACCCCACAGGGATTGCAGGCAGGGTGCCTGCACCCAAAAGCAGCCCAACCCTGGAGCCAGACCAGGCCAGGGCCTGCACAAGGGCTTTATTACCCAAATCCATCACCCTGTGGGTTGGCCAGTCCTGCAGGCTGAACCCAGGCCCACATTGCAGAGGGGTCACGCCCAAGGGAGGTGATTTGGGCCCCGAGCCCACTGCCAACACCCTGATAGCCCCAGAGGCCAGCAGCTGCCACGCAGTGACCCAGCCTGCTCCAGCCCCGTGGAGGCCATGGCTGCCCCTGCAGCTTCCAGGTGATCCCTCCCCTGGTCAAAGTCTGCGTGACGACGACGTCTCCGGCTGTTGCGCCAGGGGCTGTCAGATGGGACCAGCTCCCTGGGACAGGCAGGCTGGATCCTGGCACCCTGGACCCACCACCATCCAAGCCTGACTGCCCACACCCACTGCCGCCCTGTGCACCAGGGCTCAGCTCCAGGGAGCGACTGTTTCCCCCGCCCCGTGCCGCCTCTGGTGCCTGCCTGACACCCTGCACTGCTGCGGCAGCCACTCCCGGGGCAGCCATGGCAGCACTTCCCGGCTCGTGCTGCGGCTTTGCCCAGGGCCCCAGCGCCTGCCCTGGCACATCCCAGCATGCGACCGCCCTGGCTCTGCACTAGCCCTGCCCCACGCCAGGCTCACCGCAGCGGCACGCTCCCAGGTACGGTGGCAGAGCCAAAGCCCTGAGGGGCCCATCACCCGCTCTGCCCTCCCCTCAAGCTCAGATGCTGCTGTGCGGTCAGGGAGCTGCCGCAGTCCCGTCCCCATGCTTTCTGCCCACTGCCCCGCAGCCACTCAGGCTCCCACCTCCCCACTCCTCCATGGCCCAGGGCCTGCCAGCAAGCACTGCTGGGGCGAGAGCCTGGTGGCTCCTGTGCCATCGGAGCTGTGGCTTGCTCGGCCTCAGGGCAGGACCCAGCAGTGCCACAGGTGTTTTGAGCAGGAGGGACGGGACGTCCAGCTGGGAGCCCAGTGGGTGCAGAGGGTGCAGAGTCGGCAGAGTGACTGGTACCGCAGCCCTGTGCCAGGCTCCAGGCAGCATTGTGGTCCTGCCCAGCCACACACAGCCCCCAGCAGGGCTAGCCACCCTGACACAAGTCCCCCACTCACCTGGGTGCTCTTGCCAGTGCCAGGGGGGCCGGACACCAGGATGATGCCGCTGTTGCTTTCCAGGTGCTCCATGAAGCTGTACTTGGTGGTCCAGACAGGCAGCTCCCGGCGCTGCCGCAGGAGCTCATAGTAGCGGGAGGAGAAGGGCAGCCCATCGTAGGGGTTCACCTCCAAGTCACCGTCACAGCCCAGGGCTGGGTCGTCATCTTCCTCCTCTTCCTCCAGCGTGGAGCCAGGGCCGCTCTGCCGGGGTGGGGAGCCAGGGGCCCCGCAGCCAGCCATGGCAGGGACGTTGGCGCTGGTGCTGCAAGGGCAGGCAGGAGGTGGAGTGGGACCTGGGGCAGCCCAGCACCGACCCACCCTCACCCACATCCCCACAAGGAGGGAGCCCGGTGCGGCCCACCGTACCGTCCTGCTGGGGTGGGGGGAAGCCAGGGGGCACAGGGGACGGTGACAGGCAGGAGGGCGAGGGCAGAGAGTGACAGGGACAGGCAGGGGTTTGACACGGCCTGGGCTTGAGGAGCAGGGAGAGGCAGGTGACAGGGTGGGGGCAGCTCTCCCGGGTGGGGGAGCTGGGAGAGCATGGCAGGACCGAGCGGGGTTCAGGGGGCTGGACCAGGCTGTGCGCGGGGGAGCAGGCCGGGGCGCAGCGGCTGTGGGACCGAGCAGAAA
>VXAK01002019.1:18836-78547 GCA_013399435.1 Arenaria interpres
ACAGCGAAACTCCGAAGCCGTCTGCTGTTACCGCTCTGCCGCCGCAGCTCCGAGAAGGACCCGCCGGCCCCGGCCCTGGGCAGCGGCTCTCCCTGCTGCCGGCTTCGGCTGTGGCCCGGCCCGCCGTGCCGTCCCACTATGCTGTGTTGGCACCAGGCGCTGCCACCCCAGCCAGGGATCCTGCCGTGCCCCTGCCCAGGAGCGGCCGCCCAGGCAGAGGGGAAGATCTGGCAGAGGGGTGATCTCCAGGTTATCCCCTCCAGCTCTCTGGGCAGAGGCTGCATCCACAGCCTTTGTGCTCGGAGGGCCTTTAAACGTTCCCGGCACACCTCCTTGCCCCTGGGTCCCCCCGTATGCCCGGGTCCCCCTGTATGCCCAGGTCCCTCCACCCAGCTCTGGCATTTCACCCAAACCTGCTCGAGTCCCCTTTCCTGTGGGGCTCCCCGTCCACCCTCATCATCTTTTCCTCAGTTCTGGGGGGTCTGTGAGGGCTACTTGGAGCAGGCTTTGGGCCAGGGGTGTCTGCTCTGGAGCCTGGGATGACCCACGTGTTGGGGAACCTGCACCCGAGGGTGATGCCAGTTGCAGGGTCAGGCTGGCCAGAGGAGATGAGGGCCTGGAAAGGGAGTGCGGGTGACACAAGGAAGGAGCCTGATGCTGCCTCAAAGGGGCCAATGGAAATGCGGTTCAAGCTGTGAAAGCGGGAGCTCCACCTGGGCTGGCCACAAGTAGGGGGATGAGGGGTCCCACAGCAGCATGGCCGGTCAGGAGAAGAGGGCCAGGCCAGCGCTGGCTGGAGGCTGAGCAGGGCCAGAGGACGAGCATACAGTCCCTGTGGACCTGCGGGTGCCGGACAGCCGGGGTTTGCAGCAGGCAGGAGGAAGGAAGTGGTTGATGCTGAACTGTTGCTTTTTCACCGTCCTTGTGCTGCAGGGGCTGGAGGGCTGGGTATGGGTCCACTGAGCCTCATGCACTGAGGGACAGGGATGAGCCAGCACCAGCTGGAGGGGCAGAGGCATCATCCCAGTGGTGCTGGTCTGGAGCAGTGCATCTGGTCCAAACGCATGGCTCCCTGCAGCTTCCTGTGTTGTGGGGTGGCCAGGGCTGCCCTTGCTCTGGGCTCCAGCCCTGTGTCCTGCTGGCTGCTGGGCTCTGGTGGCAGTGCTCAGCCGGAGTGGCTTGCAGTGCTGCAGCATCACCCAGGGCCAGCAGCCCCATTGCACCTCACAGACAGGGCCAGTGATCCACTTGAGCCTGGGTCCCTAGGAGGGTGGCGTGGTGGTGGGGTCCCAGGAGCTCCATCCCCGCCACCTCTGCCCTGGCATGTGGGGGGGTGCAGGGCAGTCGGGTGGGTCCCTGCAGCACCCGGCTGCATGTTGAGGAAGCAGAGGTTTGCACAAGCCGGTGAGATACACGTGACCTGGGGAGCGCAGCAGGAGGAACTATCAGCCGCCCCGCACAGGGTCCTGGTCCGCTACGGCACAGCTGGCCATGGCCCCGTGGCTGCCCACTAAGGAGGAGAAGTATGGCGTGGGTGAGTGCAGGCTTCGGGGCTGAGCAGCCACCGGGCCCTGCTGGACTCCTTGGCTTGGCAGAGGGGCATGGGGCTGGCAGGACAGGGCACCTGTGGCCAGGGTGACACTGCTATTGCCCTTCAACTGCGGTGGCTCTGTGGCAGAGGGCTGTAGAGGGGTGGGCGATGGCGGCTGGGTGATGGTGTGGGTCTGTGGGTTGAATGGTGCCGGTGGTGCTGGGCTGGGTGGGGCTGGTGGCAGTGCTCAGCAGTGTGAGGTGGGCGCCAGGTCCCTGCATTGGCGACCCCGGGTGTGCTGGTGGATGCAGGAATGAGCTGGGTGTGGGCTGCTGATGGGGTGCCCTGGAGGACCAGGGCTGAGCAGGGCAGTTGTCAGTGGGACCTGTGCACCCAGAGCTGAGTGTGGCTGATGCTGGGTGGGGATGAGGAGCTGTAGGGCTGAGTGGGGCTCGGGGCTGAGCGTTTCCTATGCTTGACACAGGATCCTCCCCTCTGAGCTAAGTGTCTAGGCTCAGCCTGGCTGTTGAAGTGCAAAACCGCCTACCCAAGGGGTGATTAGCATGTTAACAGGGATCGTTAGCTCATGTATGACCTGCTCCCAAGCCCAGAACCATCCCTGCAACCACCACCAGCTGGGGCTTTGCTCCCAGCCTCTGTGTCCGTCATGGCAAAGCCCTGGGCAGCCCTGTTCCCTGCACCACCCCCCAGCTCAGGCTCCCCACCTCGACCTCAGCCCCTGTGTAAGCACACACACCCTGTGCCCCGCGCCAGCCCTTGCAGCCCTGTGCCTCTTCCCGTTTCTGGCCAGGGCTGTTTCCCACACCCCCGCCTTGTGCTGCCGGCAGCACCCGGAGGAAGGGCTGAGCCCCTGCGGGGTCCTGGGCAGCACCAGGTGCAGGGTCTTGTCTCGGTTCCTGTGCCCGATTGACACTAACCATCCTGTGGGGAAGCCTGACCCGGCTGGGGCATGGCAGGGGTGGGAAGGGGCTGGAGGGGAGCAAGCCTGGACCAGGGCCAGGTGCTGCTCCAGGTTGGCTCAGGGTCCTTCTGTGGAGAGCAGAGTGGCAGGAGGGGTCCCGTGGGACCGCAGGGTGTGCCGGGGCCAGCATGAGGGGTCCTAATGGGTGGTGCAGGTCTGAGGGTGTTGCAGTATGGGCTGGCCCTGACTGGGGCTGGTGGTGGGTTTGGGCAGTGTCTCAGCAGGGACCCCCTGGGTGCTGGCATGTCTGCAGGGGACTTGTCTCCTGGTGCAGAGTGCAGCCTCTCCTGGGGCCAAGCCAGGGCTGCCTCCACCAGACAGAGCTATCGCTGTCCCCATGACCAGAAATATCAGCAGGACTAACCACAGCCTGTCCTGCTGCAGCCTGTGCTGCAGCAGGAAGTATCTGGCCGCCAGCGAGCTCCTGCACTCCCACTGCCCCGCTGCCCCTGTAACCCTGCTGCCCCCGCTGCCCGTTCCCCCGTCACCAGCTCCTGCTGTTCCCAGGGACTGGGCTGTGTGTCCCTGAGCTGCCAGCCCCAGGGTGGCAGCACTGCTGCTCCAGGCAGGGGCTTGGCTGGCACTTGCCTCCCTGCGCTGTTTGTAGTGAGAGTGGGACCACCGGACTCACCTGGGTTGCGGGTGGCAGGCAGCGTGACAGGGATAACACCAGGCAGGGAACCCCCCTGTGCTGGAGGAGGGTGGGCTGATGGCTCCTGCTGTGCTTGGTGCCATGCAGGCTCTGCTGCAACTCTCCTGGGGTCTGGGGTCCCCTTCCCACCCCTGTTCCACTGTGGTCAGCACTGCTCTGCCTCGTACTGCACCTCCTCAGAGGTCTCATGCCGTTTGTGTGGCACTGGGACCCTGCGCTGTCTCCTTGGAGGCTGGCCATGGGGCATGCTATCCCGAAGGGCATGGGTACACAGAGCCCCAGTTGGGCTGTGCTGGGTGAGGGGGGGGTCTCCAGATGAGGGACCCCTGCTCACAGCTCCCGGCCCCTCTCTCCGCAGCTGTGTGGAACTTCCCGCGTACCAGCGAGCATCACCTCCCGCTGCAGATTGGGGAGACGGTGCACATCCTGCAGGCCTCCGAGGGTAAGGGGGTCCAGCAGCCCTGGCCAGGCCCCATGCCATCTCTCCCTGCCGGGGAGAGGCTGGGGTGCACCCTGACACGGCTCCTCCTGCACCCTCTCTTGGCTGTGCTGCCAGCAGGCACCCAGCCCTGCCCTGCCCTACCACGGGCTGCTGGGTCCCCGAGCCTGGCTGATGGCGTCCCCTTCCCTCCCCTTGCAGGCTGGTACCGTGGGTACTCGCTCAGGAACAGGGCTGCCCGGGTAGGTGAGGGGCTTGCTGGGGGCTTGGGGCATGGGGGGGTGTGTGTGTGGCAGGGTGACTCACCCTGCCACCGCTGGGGGGATGTGCCAGGCACCTTGCGGCACTGCCACGCTGAGACCCTCTGCGGGACCCTTGGTTCTGGGGTGGGGGCTCCCAGCTGTGGCCCCCTGGGTAGGGCTGTCTCCTGCCCAGCCCAGCCCATATGTGATGACAGCTCTGGCTCCCTCAGGGCATCTTCCCGGCTTCGCTCATCCATCTGAAGGGTGCTGTGGTGGAACACAGGGGGTAGGTACNCTGCAGGGCTCCAGGGCTCCCTGTACCTCTCCCCAGGGCGGAGGAGAGTGTAGTCCCCGCCGAGATGCCCATGGTGCAGGAGATCACCACCACGCTGCGGGAGTGGGCCACCATCTGGAAGCAGCTCTATGTGGTGAGGGCCATGGACCGGTGGTGTGGGGGAGCTGGGGGTGGTGGGGGCACACACAGTGACCCTGCGCTGGTGCCCACAGGCAGGGCAGATGGAGCGGTACCGGCAGGTGAAGCAGATGATGTACGAGCTGATGGAGCGGCGCTCGCAGCTGCTCTCAGGGACACTGCCCAAGGACGAGCTCCTGCAGCTCAAGAAAGAGGTGACCGGCAAGATTGACTACGGCAACAAGTGAGAGCGGGAATGGAATGCAGCGGGGTGGGATGGCTGGCGGACATCTGCCCCTGCCTCAGGCACAGGCTGTGCGGTGCCAAGGGACACTTGGCACCTGTGCTGCAGTATCCCTGTGTCCTCATCATCCTGGCTGGGTGTCCCTGGTGCACCCTGTGTCCTTGCTGTGCTGGCTGGCTGTCCCGTGGTGGCTGGGGACAGTGAGCGTGCTGGTGGGTGTGCAAACCACCTAGCCAAGGTCTATCGCCGACAAGCCCTGGCTGGGGCAGGAAACCATCTCTGGTGCTGTCTGGCTCTTGTCCCCTTACCAGGGCTCTGCTGCTGGCCAGGACCTATCGGGATCTGTCCTACCCCCACCCTGTGCCTGTACCCTCAGACTCTGTGCCAGTCCATGTGAACGCAGCAAGGTCCTGGTGAGATGTGCTGGGTCCTGCCTCACCCTGTCCCAACCTCTGCAGGATCCTTGCGCTGGACCTGGTGGTGCGGGATGAGGATGAAAACATCCTGGACCCTGACAGGACCAGCATCATCAGCCTCTTCCAGGCACACAAGAAGGCTGCGCAGACCATCACACAGCGCATCCAGGAGGAGATGGTGAGAGCCAGAGCTGGCCCCAGTGCACTGAACCCTCTGCCCAGAGCCTGCTGCCCCATGTGTGGCTGTGCCATGTCGGGGGCCGCCGTGCCATGGGGGCAAGCTGTGGGGCTGAATGGCCTCGTACCCCACAGAGCCCACAGCAGAACGCGCTGCACTGCAGTGCCCGCCTGGCGGCTTCACCCTCCCACAGCCTCTACCTCTGCGTGCGTAACTTTGTCTGCAACATTGGCGAGGAGGCACAGCTCTTCATGGCGCTGTACGACCCTGGCGAGCAGCGTATGATCAGGTGGGACCCCAGTGGTTGCAGGATTGGCCCTGCTGCCTGAACCCTGACCCCGGCTCAGGCGGGTGCCAGTCATGCTGCTCCATGCAGTGTCTCTTGGTCTTGTCCCCCATTTGTGGGGAAGCTCCTGCCCCTTTGTACCCGGTTGCCCAGCCTTGAGCCCTGGGCTGCCTGTCCTGCCCAGCTCGCCTACCCACCCAGCTCATCAGGAACCAGCGTATCTCACTGAGGGGAAAGAAGCATGTCCCTTCCAGCCAGGTTATCTCCTCTGGAGCAAGAGGGTTTGTCAGCAGCATGCAAGGTGTGCAGCCACATCCCGTGGGACAGCCCATGGCTCGCCCAGCCCAGGGCTGTGCATGCCCAGTGCGTTGTGACCTGTAGCTGGTGTGCTGCCCTGTGCTGATCTGCCCATGGTCCCAGGCAGCCAGGAGCCAGCTCAGCCCATGCCAGACCCTGGGTACCAGTGGCACAGCATGGTCCCCTGCAAGGGACCAGCGAGCTGGTGTGCCTGGAGCACCTGCAAGCTCCCTGAGAGGAAGGTTGGGCCAGTCCGCATGCTGTGACTGGGGCCACTGGTTGGACAAGGGATCTGTGCAGTGGGAGCTGGCAGGGGCTGGGCACATGAATGGGGCACAAGCAGCACCCTGCCCGTGGCCGAAGGGTTCCAGCCCATGTTGTGGTGTTTGCTCACAGGCTGCTTCCTGCAGCCCCTGCCTGGGCCAGTCCCACCCCAGCCCCAGCTCTCCTGTCCTGGTGCCTGGCCCCACTGTGGGCTCCTCACCCCTTGCCTTCCTCTCACAGCGAGAGCTACGTGATCCGCTGGGCCAGCACGGGTGTCCCCCAGGACATTGAGCTGCTCAACAACCTCAAGGCCGTCTTCACGGTGAGCACAGACCCCTCGGGAACAGCGTCGCTGCTGCTGCTGCCTGCCTCTCCCCTCCTGCAGAGCTGCCTGCGCCTCCTTCCCTCCCAGCTGCCTGCAGAAGTGCCCCCCCACCCCCCCCTACCCCCGCAGCATTTGGGATGCATCCAGCAGAGTGCACAGGGCCCCTGAGGCCCTGCTGCAGGCGGTGTCCCCCTCCAAGCAGCCGAATCCCACTGCTCCTCCCAGCTGCTCACTCCTTGTTGCTCGTTTCTTTTGTGCCCCCCAGCCCAGCCAACCCCACAACTTCCACGCAGACCCCAGTCCTGGCACTGGGATGTGGGCACCGGCCATGGGGTTGCCCCCTGTGACCTCCCCTCCCAGGTCCAAGGTTGTTGGGGATGTCGGGGTGCCCCTGCCCCCACCTTCGCTCCAGCCATTGCCCACAGCCAGGCTCAGTAGTCCCTGGCCGAGAGCAGGAGGAGATGCAGGAGGAGACACAGGAGGCGCCTGCTGATCCAGCTTTTTTCCCGCTGCACCAGCAGAGCTGAGCTGACCCTCAGGAGAGCCCAAGAGGGACTGTCGATATGCAGATGAGCTGGGGAAATCAATGCTAATGAGCAGCATCAGCACTTCCAGCCCTGGCAGTTCAGCTCCCCTGGCTCTCACCCACCTCTGACCCGTGCCCGCTGCTGGCATTGGCCGCGTGTCCCTGTGCGCTGCGGTGTGACCCTGCCCTGTGCTGCAGCCCTGCAGGAAGCTTCTTGCACAGGGGCAGCACCTGCGGGACCTGGGCCCTGCAGGGTCCCTGGAGCTGGGGTGTGTGGCCACCCCACCAAGCCCTACACCATGTCAGACCTGCTACCTTCCAGGGCAGTGTGCCGCTCTTGGCTATGCTGCCTGGCCTGTGGGCGCCCCATGGGGCTGTTGGTCTTCACCAGCCCTGGCATTGTCCCCGTCCCTCGGGCTTGGGGCTCCTTGGGGTGCACAGAAACACCAGGCTCCCTGGGGCAGTGGGGCCGTGTGCCTGCCAGCTGAACCCCTCTATGGGGTGCAGTGGTAGGGGTCTCCCCAGGCCCTGAAGGCCAAGCGGGAGTGCTGGGTGCAGGGACACATGGTGGCTCTGCACCTGCTGGTTCATCCTCCTGCAGAGCCCCAGGTACCCTGCAATCACCCAGTGCTGGCAGAGGCACATCCCTGCATGGTGCTGCTGGCACCCAGCTCACACAGCCCCTCTCCCTGCCTCAGGACCTGGGCAGCAAAGACCTGAAGCGGGAGAAACTTTTCCTGGTGTGCCAGATCATCCGTGTGGGACGCATGGACCTCCGGGACACCTTCAGCCGCAAACTCAGCACAGGCCTACGGCGGCCCTTCGGCATCTCAGGTGAGAACAAGGTCTGCCATGGGTGCTGGGAGGAGATGCCCCCAGTGCTGCCCTTGCCAGCACTCCCCAGCACCCATATTTTTGTCACTGGGCTCCATAGGGCTTGCTAGCCATGGGGCTAGTTGTGGGTTGGGGCAGCCACACCCCAGGGCTGCTCCTGCCTCTAGCCAGGCATCCCTCATCCCAAGCATGGACCCAATTCTTGCTTGCCTTTCCATGGCTGTGTTTGCCCTGTCCCCCCAAGCTCTCTGCCCTGTCTCCCCCTCCCCAGCCTGACCCACAACCCCCCATGGTGGTGCAGAGCCTTCCACGCACGTGCCTGGTGCTGGAGTGTGGGGAGGGATCTGGCACAGCCACTCCAGCAGCTGGGAGAGCCTTGGCTCCCTGCTCCCATGACTGCTGGAGCCACATGCTTCCCCTGGCTGCCGTCATGCCGTCCCCCACGGGCTGTCCGTGCCCTACTGGGGCTGCGACGCCCATGGGATCGCAGTGCACCCACCCCAGCAGAGGAGAGAGACTTGGGGGGCCCAGCCATCCCTCCTTGCTGTGTGGCATAGGGCACCCCCAGCCTGGCACTGCTGGAGGTGCCCTTGGGAGCCACCCTGGGGCCCTCTGTGGCGCCTGTCCCTGGTGGAGCGGAGAGCTTCCCCGCCTCCACCCCAGCCCATGGTCCTGCTCTGGGTATTGATCCTCATTGGATGGGCTCCCTCAGAAAGTATTGATTTTACTTGGCTAATTACTGTGTGCTAGGACCTCAGCCACAGAAGAATTACCAGGTGAATTACGAACATATTGACATCTAATTGCACTCTGAGCTGAGTGTATCCCCAGGGAGGGGCCAGATGGATTGTGTATAGTTCCCTGTCCATCCTGTACCAAACCCCCTCTCTGTGGGCAATGGAGAGGTTCTGGGTACAGCTTATTTTGGCCAAAATCTGCCCTGGAGCTCTGAGGTTCATCTGTGGTGACGGGTTGGTGGCTGCACCATCTCTGCATGCTGTTGCCCAGAGGCACACCACTGGAGAGGACACTGGGCACATGGTGTGAGCCCCGAGCAGCCAGGTCTGCTCTGGGGCAACTGGAGAAGCAAGCACAGGGTGAGAAGGGGAGAGCCCAAAGGGCAACTGGTCTTCAGGCTGTGCTCCAGCACAGGACCCTTTCCTGCACTGGGGGCTGATGCTGGAGCTGTTTCTGGCCTCCCTGGGAGTGTTTCCCATGGGTGAACTGTGCTGGGATGCCAAGTCCCACTCCTTGTTGGCAGCATGTCCATCCACCGTGGAGCCATGTGGGTGTGGGGTTTCTCCCTGCTAAGAGCCCCACACAGCTCGGTGCCATATGGTATGGGGTGGCAGAGGGGTATTGGTGGGCCACAATGACCTCCCTATGGAACACTGGGTGACGCACAGCAGTCAGTGCTGGGGGGGGGGGCACAGGCAAAGTGGTGGCTACAGGACAGGACAAAACTGTCCTGAGTGCTGGTCCCAGGAGGATTTGGCATGGAGGCTTCTGGTGCTGGGGGCTGGGGCTGCACCCACGGCAGCCACCCTATGCTTCTGCCTCTGTGCTGCTGCAGTGATGGACATCACGGACATCACCAAGGGGAAGTGTGAGAGCGACGAGGACAAGCAGCACTTCATCCCCGTGCACTTGTGAGTCCTAAGTGGCTGGGCAGGGGGGCAACGGGCAGGGGGGAAGCACTCTGTGAGCCTGGCAAGCACCAGGACAGTGGCTGCAAGGGGACAAGAGGTGCTAGGATCAAAGATAAAAGATTTCTCTATTAAATGTGGCTTTGAAAAGGGACCATGGATCCTTGGGACATGATGTCACCAGGTCCAGGACCTCAGTGAGGTTAGAAAGAGGATATGGGTAACATATCTATGGGTAACAATGTACTCGGAGATACTGAAGCCCCAACTGGAGCTCTGCCTCCTGGTCCCTCAGGACACATGCATGCTTAGGGTCCCAGGTCTGCTGTGGGTGCCCTCTTGCACCTCCCGTATGGCAGGCTGGAAGCTGGCAAGTTGTGGAGCTGCAGCAGGATCCAGGCTGCTGTTCATTTGCTGGTGGTTGGTGCCTGGCTGTGGGGAGCAGCCATGTGGAGTTCCCTGTGTGTCTGGCCGGGGAGCCCCTTCAAATCACCCCACTCTGGTGTTTGCAGAGCGGCTGCTGACAACGATTTTCTTCACAACATGATCAGGAAAGCAGTGGAGGGGAAGGACATCAACCACAAGGGACAAGGTAGAGCCCCTACCCTGTGTGCCCACTCTATGTCGTAGTATGCAGCAGGGGATGGGGCAAGACCCCTCCCCAGCCCATCTCACGTTTCCCTGTGGCTGCTGCTTGTTCTCAGGGACGTGAAGTGCCCCCTGGGGCAGTCCCCCCATGCAGCTCCTCACAGGGTCTATGGGCTTGCTCTGGTCCCTTGCTAGCCCTGCCCCTCTCCGACAGCGAGGGCTTGGTGTGCAAATTGTCCCAGAAATCAGGATTGGAGGTATCCTGGTTTGCTGGAAGCGACCACCCACCCAAACACATGAGGGGGCTGAGCACAGGAAGGGGCAGACACTTCCGCAGGAGGCGTGCATGGCCAGCAGCCTTGCCTGGCATGGCACAGCTCGGGCTGAGCTGGTGCGGGCCATGGGGTGACATCCTGCACTCTGTCCCGGCAGGGTTCTGGGTGTCCCTGAAGATGCTCTGGGGAGACCTGAGCCAAGTGCGGAAGGACCATCCCCACCTTGTGGACCGCAGCACGGTGGTGGCACGCAAGCTGGGCTATCCAGAGGTCATCATGCCAGGCAAGCAGGGTGGTGGGTTGGATCATCCCTGGATGGTCTCTGGGGGTTCCAGTGTGGGGTTACAGGGTGCCATGCTGCAGAGTGGACCTGGTCCCGCTGACGGGGCTGTCCCCACAGGAGATGTCAGGAACGACATCTACCTGACACTGGTGCAGGGCGAGTTTGACAAGGGGAACAAGAAGACACAGAAGAACGTGGAGGTGACGGTGTGCGTCTGTGATGAGTCAGGCAGCGTCATGCAGGTATGGCAGGCACTGCATCAGCCTTGGGGCAAGGGACTGTCCTCTGTATAACCCTATCTTGGGCAGAGACAGCAGCTCCATGGTGGATGCTGGCATTGGTGCTGGCACAAACGAGCCAGAGTAGCCTCTTTGGCTACTGGAGCCCCTGAAGCTGCCCCAAGGCACAGCCCCCACCTCCTTCTCCCTCCCTGATGATGCTATTCCCATGGGGCAATGGAAGCCAAGCAGTGACTGTGCCCCAGAGGGTCATGTGTCCCTTGCTGGCTCCTTTTGAAGGCTGCACCATGCCTGGTGGAGGGGATGGAAAAGCCTTTCATTGCCCTCTGAGCCCATCTGGGAAAGGACAGTCAGAAAGATGACCCTGCACTGTCTGGGTTGTTGTTCAGGGGCGCCTGTGCTGGGGGGGCTCAGGTGGGGGCTGCCATGGCATGGGCAGGGGAGAGCAGCTTGCGGGGGCTGGACCATTCAGGGGCTGGCTCGGCTTAGCAGGGGATGCAAAATTCTTTGGCTCTTTGAGTTTATTTGATCTGTAACAAGTAATGTCAGGAGCTGACCACAAAGAATCTCTTCTGCTGCTGCCCTCTCTGCAGAATGTGATTTACCACGGTGCGGGGGACAAGCCAGCAAGTGAGTACCGCTCTGTGGTCTACTATCAGCAGCGGCACCAGCGGTGGATGGAGACGGTGAAGGTCTGTATGAGCCTTGGGGCACAGGGACTGAAGTGGGACAGGGGCTATGACCCATCGAGGCTGTGTCCCTCGCTCTTCCTTGCTGGACTCAGCTGCCAGAGGGGGACATCCCACCAGAGCTGACTTTTCAGGGGGAAAGGATGTGGAGGACAGGAGATGCTGCTGATGTCATGGCTTAACCCCTGGATGGAGACTCAGGGCGACCCACAGCAGGGAGGGTGTCCGCCACCCCTGCTGATGAGCAGTGTTGGGACAGGGGCTCTGGGTGCGCTGTATCACTGGCAGTGTTCCTGCATCGCTCCTGCCTCTCCCCGCGGGCTCATGGACGTACACCACCAGCCTTGCACAGACACCCGTGTCTCCAATTCAGCCTCACTAATTAAAAGGAAAGCATGTGGGTTTGGATTCAAGCAACTGACAGTTCAGCACAGCTTTTGTCCAAGCAGAGAGGGGTCTTGGCCAACCAAGTCACTCAGCCCATGCCCTCCTGTCCTCATGTGGGCACACATTCTCTCTCTTAGATTGCTGTTCCCATTGAAGATGTCCACAAGACCCACCTGAAATTCACCTTCCGACATCGCTCCTCCAGTGACTGTAAGTATCTCCTTTCTTCATGTCTTCCTCTGCTAACATTCCCAGCAAGGGCTGTGATGGAGGTGGGCTGTCTGCAGCTCAGGAGCTGCAGGAACAGGAGGGCCCCACGAGTGGCCCTCACCTTGTACCGTGCAGGGATACATCAGGTATGCTGGATTCATGCAGGAGAGGAAGGAAGCCATCACCCCTGTTCTGCTCTGTCCCCACTGCCCATGGTGGGCAGCAGATCTCTGGCAAACTGCTGCCTCTTGCATGAAGCTGCTCCTTGAGTGCCTGTGCTTGGCTCTCCGGAGCATCCACTCTGCATCCTGTGGTGTTTGGCTGCAGCACAGCTGCGGTGTGTGGCCAGGAGGATGGGCTGCTCCTGGAGCAGGGATGCTGCTGTCGGTGCCTTCACAGAGCTGAGAACTAATGGGATGTGGTGTGGCATGTCCTGTGACTGCAGGGACCTTCCCCAGGGCCACTGAGGGGACCTGCAGCTGAGGCTGCTGCTTGCCAGTCTGATCCTGTGCAAGCCAAACCCTGCCTGCCCCAAGTCCTGCTTTGCCTCAAACCCGTCTCATTCCCACAGAGGCAGCTCTCCGATGGCCACTTGCCCAGGCAGCACGTGCTGGCAGCCTGGCAGCTCCTCTGGTTGCCCATCAGCTTGTCGCGGCTGCCTCTGCCCCTGCGAGGTTCCCAAACACTGCAGCAGCCACGTCTCCCGAGTGCCCCAGGGGGGTCTCGCTGTGCGTGGGCGCAACCGGTGGGCTCCAGGAAAAGAAACACGATTTCCCCCTAGACCCCCTCCGGCTGCTGGCTCAGGAGGAGCCCCCAGCTGAGCTCCCCTTTCCCTGCCTGCGCGGTGCGTCCTCGGGCTCCCCCTGAGCCGGCTTCACCTCGCCCCGTGTTCGTCTTTTCCAGCCAAAGACAAAAGCGAGCGGATTTTCTCCATGGCCTTTGTGAAGTTGATGCGACCGGACGGCACCACGCTGCGTGACGGGGAGCACGACTTGGTGCTGTACAAGGTACAGGGGCGCAGGCAGACCCCCTGCCTCGAAGCAGGGAGGCTGCAGGATGGCGGCTCTCCCAGTAGCTTCTTGCGTGGGGCTGGGGTCCCAGTCCCTGCTGGAGCTGCTGCACTGGTGGCACGTACCCAAAGTCCCCCGGAGGGTTTCCAGTTCTTCCCTCCCTCCCGTCCTTTCTGTCCTTGATGGTGGGGGCTCCTGCCACGGCTCCCTGCACACAGTGTCTCTAATCTCTATGCTGCTCCTTTGCAAATGACAAGTTTTGTTTAGAAAAAGGTAACTTAAATGTATCTGACTTAGGAGAGAATGTACCCATGAAGATATTTGCTACACTTTACCTGATTTCACCAGCGTTTTTCTGCCTAAAACTGCTTGGTTGCTCTTCTGAGAGAACAGAGAAGGAATGTGGGGAGGGAAAATTCACTATTCATTTGGAAAAAAATGCAGTGGGCTCTGATGCCAGAGTGTGAAAGACCCCCATGAGCAAGCTGCCTCGCTTTGTCTTGGTGTCACCCTCTCCTGGGCTGGGGCTGGCCATGGTGAGAGGACCAGGAGGGTGCAAGCTGGTTGCTGCTGCAGCGGCATTCTCAGGACTCTTCCTCTGTGTGTCTGCAGTGCATTATTGTTCCTTGCCAGCAGTGGTGACCGTCCCACCTCAGCCCCTTGGCTGCTTCTGGTATTTAACTGAAGTTTTCTTTAATTTCCCTGCTGTTCTTGGCAATGTGACCACAGTTACTCGAGGTAGGCCCATCTCCCTTCCCAAGTCCTGCATCTTTCTTGGGTGAGCAGGTCTGCCTCCCACCTGCTGTGGCAGCTGTGCAGCTGGCCTCAGCCAATGCTTCCCATGAGCTTGGTGGAGGAGTTCCTCTTCACTGCTACATTTCCTTTCCTTTTAGGGAAGCTCTTTTAGCACCTCGATGCTGCTTCTGCAGCTACAAAATGTCCTGGTAGCAGATGAGCTGCTGCCAGCACCCACTATGCTCTCTGTTGTGCCACGTCAGAGAACTGTGCTGTGGATCGGACCCTGTGTCACCCTGGAGCGCTCCTGCCCCAGGAGCTGCCCTGCTGGGGGCTGAGCCACCCATATGCCCTTGCAGGTCTCTGCCATCTGGCTGTCCGTCTGTACTGGGGCAGTCCCGTCCACCTCCTGCGTGAAGGAAGGACCAGCCCTCCCTGAGCCATCCTTGCTCGGGCATGCTTCTCCTGACGGGACAGGCTCACTCCACCTGGTCAGCCAGTCTGTCCCAGTCCTGCCATTACTGTTCCTCATCTATAGCTCTTGTGATGCCCAATCTCCCTCCCGCAGGGGTCCCAGCCTGGGCACTTCTCTTCCACAGCAGCTCCTTTGTGTTTGAAATTGTTACTGTGTCCTTCCTCCTTGTTCTTTTTGGGCAAAACACCCAAATTCTTTAAATGCTGCCGTGGCCTGCAGAGCTGCAGACACGATCCCTGGCTCTCCAGGGGACAGTCCCCTCTGCTGCTGTGGCAGAATCACCGAGCACCTTTGGGACTTGCTGGTGCCAGATGGGGCAGCAAGATCAAGCCCTGTGCACATCCCTCCTGGATGCATTTTTTCCTTAAAGGGTTGTTGCTGCCCTTACTGAACTGTCGCATTCACCAGCATTCTCCAGCCCTGAGCTAGTGAAAGCTGGCGTGCCCCACTTCGTCTTCTCCCCGGCTGACTCCTGCTTTTCCCGGCAAACACCGGGGCTCGATTCTGGGAGTCAGAAGCTATTTCATCTTTTTATCTTTGTTTGCCAGAGGAATGTGAATGATAATGCTTTTAGCTCCTCAGACCTCTTGGTCTCACGCTGGTTGAAAAATGTCTGAAATTAAGCCAGTTTACCCTACGTGGGTTTAGCTGCCCTCGGAAGAAGTGCAGAGCCTCCTGCGAGTCAGCTGGTCGCTGTGGGTACGCTCAGTGGAGAGAAAAGCCAACAACAAACAATTTTGCGATCTTTCTTTGACCCTCAGCAGAAATAAGTTTATTGTGCAAGGTTGCAGGCAGGGGAAGAAAAATGTGCTAATGCCAAGCTATAAGTGGGGACTGGTGAGCTCGGGGCATCATGGCTGTAGTCCATGAGTAGGGGACACAAAGAAATAGGCTGTTTTGCTGCCATGAGAAGAGATCCCAGCATGCCCACACAGGCAGGAAACGTCCCATTGGGCTGGTGATAGTGATGCTGTGGTACTGCACCAGCCACCTGGTCAGTGTCCTGCTGTGCGTCCATCCCCATGGCAGTGCTCAGGAGCACGTTTTATTCCCAGAGCCCTGCTGCTTGACTCCAGGCTCTTGTGTGTCACTGGCCTCCCCCCCTGCTTTTCCACCCACCAGTTCTTGTGTCCTCTCTGAGTGGCACCGGCTGGGATCTGGTGTCTCTCCCAGTTGATTGTCCCAGTTGAGCACAAGTTCCAGCAGAGCCTCGCAGGAAAGAGCTTTGTCGGATGCTCTGTTGAAATTAATGTCATGTGAGCCAGCTGCACTGTCTGCGCCGGGCTCTGCACCACAGGGAGCGATTCCCCTGGGCCAGCTCCTCCATCCCAGTGACTCCCGCAAGCCAGAGATTACCAAGCCATAACGATGCTGTTAGATGGGAGCCACCATTACCCGTGTGTGGCTCTGCTGACCTCCTTGCCCTGCCCCATTCTACACAGCAAAGTCCCCCACACAGAGAACTTGACGTGGGGTCAAAACCAAGCCCATGGGGCTCCCATGGGGCTGCAGTGCCCGGTGTGAGCCCTGCTCTGCCTTGCAGGGTGACAGCAGGAAGCTGGAGGACGCCAGTGCATACCTGACCCTGCCCTCCACGAGGAACCTGTCGGAGCCGAAGCTCCTCTCCGGCTCCTCCTTCCGCGTGAGCGGAGGCACATCGGGCTTAATCGTGTCGGCCCGGGACAGCTTCCAAATCTCGACACTCGTCTGCTCCACGAAGCTGACCCAGAACGGTGAGTTCCAGCTCTCCATGGGGGTGGCAGCAGGCCTGTGCTCCCACCCCACAGTGCATTTCTACCCACCAGACCACTCTTCTCCCAGTGGCGGTCTCTCCACTGCTGTCCGCCGGCACTTGCCAGCTACCGTGGGACATGGTGCTGGTGCTGCTGTGCCAGCGCTGGCCCCCTCTGGCACAGTGCAGCCAGAGTGGGGCTCACTCCTGTCACAAATGGCAGCGGGATGGCACGCTGAACATGCAGGGAGAGCGGGAACAGTGAATGCTGAATTAGCATTTTGCTGTGGTCAGGACTGCCAAGGCTAATGGCAGCTCCTGGCAGGGCAGCACGGTCCTGGGGGGCTTTGGGGGCTGCTGTCCCCTGGTGAGGAGTGGGAGCAAGCAGGAACGCCTGCAGCCAGGATGGTGTTGCCCTGTCTACCGCCCCGGCGATTTAGGTTCTGCCCCAGCACCCGTGCCGCTGGAGTGGGATGTGGTTTGCTGCAGGCTCTGTTTGCATATCGCTGGGTCGATAGCTCCAGGCTGTAACTTGGAGAGTTTCTCATTTTTTCCTCCTTTTTATTAAGGTTCTCTTTTGGCTTATCTGTCTCCCGAGCCCTCCTGAGTTAGCAGCAGATTAGTTTTCCAAGGCGGGGGAATGAGAACAAACAATAACAGGCTGCAAGTGTTTCCAGGAGCTTTTTCCCACCTTGGGGGCGTGGAGCCGCTGCCAGCAGCGGTGGGTAGTTAGCAGTTTCTTGGCTGCTGCAGACCCTTGCAGATGGTAATTAATCGCTCGTGCCCTTGGGGGACTGTGCCGTGGCTCTGAGCTGGGAGCTGGAGCGAGCTGCTGAGCGTCGCTGTCGAGGGCTCAGTGACCTTTTTTGGACCCTTCAAAATCAGGGTGGGAATTGGGACTACCCGTTTTTAAACCCTGTCCTCAGTTAAGTAGCGTGGGCTTCCGGCCCCGGGGTGCTTTGCGCAGTTCATTGCAGGGCAGCCAAGAGCCTACGTGCCACCTCAGCACAGACGCATCAGCATTCGCAGATGGGATTTTGCCTTGTACAACATGTTTTGGGAGCTGGCAGAACAAAGAGGTGCCGGCAACCTTGAGTGAGCGCTGGCGGGTACTGAAGTGCTGCACGTGCCCCTCTGAAGCGAGCGGGGGGAGCAGGGCTGGCAGCCAGCAACCTGGCGCCGGCCCTGCGGGAAGGGAGGGCTGATGGGGCTGCCCTCTCCGAGTGCCCTCGTGGGCGTCCAGCTTGGGGGAACTACGGCACGCACACCTCCACCGTAATAGAATCATAGACTTTTAGAATGGTTAGAGTTGGAAGGGACCTTAAAGATCATCGGGTTCCAACCCCCCTGCCATGGGCAGGGTCACCTCCTACCAGACCAGGTTGCTCAAAGCCCCATCCAGCCTGGCCTTGAACACTTCCAGGGATGGGACATCCACGACTTCCCTGGGCAACCTGTTCCAGTGCCTCACCACTCTCACAGTAAAGAATTTCTTTTTAGTATATAATCTAAATCTCCCCTCTTCCAATTTAAAACCATTACCCCTTATCCTATTGCTCCACTCCCTACTAAAGAGTCCCTCTCCGGCTCTCCTGTAGGCTGCCTCCAGATATTGGTAGGCTCCTATGAGGTCTCCCTGGAATCTTCTCTTCTCCAGGCTTAACAACGCCAGCTCTCTCAATCTGTCTTCAGAGGGGAGGTACTCCATCCCTTCGGTCATCTTCGTGGCCTCAGGGTATGGGGACCAGCAGCCTGGCCCTTTGCCTGGTCTAACCATGCTGTGCCGCACAGCAGTGGTGGTGCTCAGGCCACAGCCACCTTTTCAATGTGCGTGTCTGTGTTGCTGCAGAAAGCCCCACAGCCACCCATCCCTCAGAGTGGGTGACATGAATGCCTGGAGGTGACGTCCCCAACTGCCTGGAGAGTTAAATGCTGCACGGGAGCACCGGCAGCCAGCGGGCAGCATGCTCGGGAGGCGAGTGGCAGTGGTGCTTGGCCAGGGGACGAGCACACAGGAAAGTCGGGATTCCCTCCCGGCCAGCAGCGCTGCCTCTGCAAGGCCAGCGGATGGAAACGCTTCGTCCTGCTTTTTGCTGAGGCGCAATGACGCAGCCGGGGAAACCGCAGCCCTGACGCGGGGCTGGGGGCTCGGGGACAACAGCCTCACAGCTCGGGGGACGCAGCGCGCGGTGACTCATCCCTGCTGCGCTAACGGGGTCTGGGGCTGCTGCGGTTCAGTGCAAGCGGGGCTTGGGGCCACTGGTGTTCAGCTAATTCCCTTCCTGCGGCACAATTACAGCTTCTACAGTAACAACCTTTTATTTAGCTGAGTTTCATGCTTTTGTGGTACTGAAGTCAGGAAGCTTTCTGTGCTGAGCAGCAGTTGCACAGGGAGTCGGAGGTCGGCGGGGTCCTGGTGGCTCCTGGCAGCGCTGTGCTGACCACCGGCTGCCGTGGTGCCGTGGCTGCGCTATGCACGTGCCACGGCCACTCCACGGGAACGGTGCTGGCCCATTGGCACAGGGCCCCATGCACATCTGGGGCCAGCGGCTGGCTCTGCTTGGCGCAGGAGAGGAGCCGTGAAGCGGCCACGGCAAGTGGCCATGTGGCTGGGACGATGGGGCAAGCACAAGGGGCATGGAGACCCTCACTGGGTCCCAGACCTGCCATGGTCCAACCAGTGGAGGGCATGAATGTGGGGAGACAGTGACCCACAGCCTCCCTGCTGAGGTCTCTCTGAAAGGTTCGTGGGTTCGTGGGGAAGCCGCAGCTCCAGTGCTGAGACCTGCTGTTTCAGGTTTCAGTTTCTCTCCTGCGGGGTTTTAAAGAGGGTGGCAGCGCCTGCCTCTGCAACCACACGACGGAGTACCAGGAGATCAGGCATGACAGGCACTCTTCCCTTGCTTCACCCGGCGCGGGGCCAGCAGTGAGCGGCAATGCATCCCCCGGGTTGGGACTTCTCTGTGCTGGCTGCCCTGGGTGGTGACGGTGTGACAAGGGAGCTTGGAGGGTGGGTTACGTGTGGGTCTGGCAGCAAGTGAAGGTGTGCTGACTCTCCCCTTCCTCCCACCCAGTCAACCTGCTGGGGCTGCTGAAGTGGCGCTCCAAGCCCAGCCTCCTCTCCGGGAACCTCCAAAAGCTGATGAACGTGGATGGTGGGGAGGTCATCAAGGTATAGCTAGGACCTTCCCCGCTCCCGCAGTGCTGGGATCTTCCCTCCCACCCCCTCCCTTCCCTGCTCATGTGGCTGCTTCCTGGGGGACAGAGGGATGTGAAAGTTCCCAGGGGTGGCAGTGTGGGCACCAGAAGTTTCCTGGCAGCCTGGCCAAGCTTGCCGAGAGCAGTTGCTGGAGCACGGGGAGCCACCCTGGGCTGGGGCTGGACTGGGCAAACTGGGAGCATCCTGCACTGCCTCAACACCTCTTCCCCGGGGAGATGTGCTGCCTTTGCCTGTGGCAATGGCCCAGTTGGCCCTGGGGAGCCCTGCTGGGGCTACTGGGGCAAGTGGGCTGCCTGCCTGGGGACAGGCCAAGCCAGGGAGTCATGTCCTGGCAAAGGGGCAGACACCTCAGGCTGAGAAAGGCAGGTCACTCCCGCACTGAGAGATGGGTCCAGGATGATGCTGGGAGTTAGCGCTTAAGCCCTCACGGTCCTCTTGTCTCTCCCAGTTCCTCCAGGACACATTGGATGCCTTGTTCTCCATCATGATGGAGAATGCAGACACGGATGTCTATGACACGCTTGTCTTTGATGCCCTGGTAAGCAGGACTTGCTTCCCTGCACACATGGAGCATGGGTCTGACTCCACTGACCAGCGCAGGATGGGCCCAGGTCAGACTGGGGTGGGTTTGAGATGGGGCTCACTGATCTGACCAGACAAGCCGTGCTTAGAGCTGTGCAGAGCCTCTGGCTCTGCTATGGTGCCTCAGGACAGTAGAGCCCAGCTGTCCCTCCAGGGGACAATTCCAGAAAGATTCAAAGGCGTTTCTCCTACACTGAAACAAGAGGCACCTCAGTGATGGGACTAGGGGAGCACTGGGGTCAGGGTGGCTCTCATGGGTCACCTGGGGTCGGTAATGGTGTGAGCTCTGTGCAAGCTGGCCATGAAAAACCCTGCAGCAGCTGGGCTCGTGGCTCATTTTTGGCTTTCTGCCTCAGAGGTCTGCCTGTCCCAACAGACTGGGTGGGCATGCAAGGGGTAATGGTAGCTCCAGCAGCCCCCACGAGGGGTCAATGCCCCTCTGGCTATGGCTGCAGGCACCTGGGCATCCTGCTGCCTGCACTGAGCCATGCCTGCTGCCCTCTTCCCCCCAGGTTTTCATCGTGGGGCTGGTGGCTGACAGGAAGTTCAGGCATTTCAACGCCGTCCTGGAGGCCTACATCCGCCAGCACTTCAGTGCCACCCTCGCCTACAAGTGCGTACCCGATAGCCGTGGCACGGGAGAGATGGGGCTGGGATGGCAGCCGTGGGGAGGGAAGGGGCCGGAGCCCGGAGAGCATCTGGCAGGCAGCACGGCATGGCTCAGCCGGTGCTGGGAAGCCTGCTGAGCCCTGGCCACACGTGTCACCGTCCTGCAGGAAGCTGATCTCAGTGCTGACACAATATGTGGACCAAGCGAGCCGGGGGGAGCCCTGTGAGCCACTCACACGCACCTTCAAGGCCTTGGAGTACATCTTCAAGTTCATCGTCCGCTCCCGGCACCTCTTTGCCCAGTGAGTACCAGCAATTGCTCCCACTGCTCCAGGTGCCACACTGTGCCGGGCTACTGTACCAGCCCTGCTGGAGTGTTGATCCCTGGGGGTAGGCACTGCGGGAGGGAGGAAAGGAAAGGTCCCATGGGGGGTCTCTCTGCCACGGGAGAAGTGTTAGTGCCAATTATTGGCTCTGGGGACGCGTCTTTGGCACATTGACCTGCCTGGTGATGGTGACAGCTTCTTGGGTTGGCTGTGGCACCCAGGGGTGGCACCCATGGCTCCCAGCACTCTGCAGATGTGCTGCTGTCTTGGCTGGTCCCCAGCCAGGCTTTCTTCCTCCACTGCGCTTCCTCTCCCTGAGGTTTCCAGGAGTTTTCTGGTGCACAGTGCACTCTGGTTGCTGCTGGAGCAGTCCAGGACTGGCACAGGTAGTGGGCAGTGCCATCTGTTTGGGGATGAGAGAGCTCCTGTGGTGTGAGGGGCTGTGGCAGGATGGGTGCCATCGCACAAACCGCTCTCCGGCTGATGAGCAGCATTTCAGTGTTTGCAAAGTGACCGGATGGTGAGGCAACACACCCGCATTAGGGTGAAGCAAGCCTGTGGTTTGCCGTCCGTCAGGCTAATTGCTGCCGATTCTTGCCGCGTGTGTGCTGATTGAAAGCCTGAGTGCGTGGTGCTGGTGAGATTGGCTCTGGGGTTGCCCGTGAGCCCTAGGCTGGCACGCAGCCCACATTGTCTCCCTGCAGCACCCATGGCTTTGCTCCGACTCTGTACAGTCAGGCCCTGACCTGACCCCTGCTGCCACGTGCCGTGGCATCGGGAAATGCCCAGCCCCTTTGCATACGGCTAACCCTGACGCCATGTGCATAAGGCCAGAGGGACCTGCAGTGACCTCCTGCCAAAGGCAGGGCTGGCTCTGCCCAAGCTGCCCCTGATGGGTGGGTTTTTCCAATGTGCTCTTAAAAACCTCCCACCATGGAGATGGCAAAAATTCCCCGGGCAGCCTGCTCCCCTGCGTAGCCGACACTGTGAGTGGAAAGGTTTTCTGGCATCCAGCCATGCTCTTCCAGCTCCTTCCCGGAGAGCTTCTGCCTGCCTGGCCTGTGCTGTTTGGGAGTTTTTTAGCAGTTTTTTCCTTGGAGAGGGAAAGGGAAACGTTGCACTTACTCTTGTGCTGCAGCAAAATGAGGTGGCATGGTGCCAGCCCCAGGGCCTGGGCAAGGGGTGCCTGGGCCAGCTCCCCATGCCCCCCCCAATTTGTCCTGGCTCAGCGGCTCATCCCTCTGCTCAGCACAAGCTCTAAAGTGGGCTGTAAGAGAGAGAGAGAGACTTTTAACTTGTCCTTTAGTGACAGAACAAGGGGTAATGGTTTTAAACTGAAGGAGGTTCAATGTAGATTGGATATAAGGAAGAAACTCTTAACTATGAGGGTGGTGAGACACTGGAACAGGTTGCCCAGAAGGGTTGTGGATGCCCCGTCCCTGGAAGTGGCCAAGGTCAGGTTGGATGGGATTTGAGCAACCTGATCTAGTGGGAGGTGTCCCTGCCCATGGCAGGGGGTTGAACTGAATGATTTTTGACAGACCTTCCGACCCAAACCCTTCTTTGATTCTGTGATAGCAGGGTAAGGGGGCGGGGAGCCTCCATGGTTCCTTGTTGCTGCTGAGGATAAGGTCAAATCTGCCCTGGGTACCTCCAGACTCTTCTTAGGACCTGGCTTTGTTTGTTCCCCATGGGCACGGGGTTCATGGCTTAATCTGTGTGATCGGACAAACAAGCCTCCCCTGGGCAGGCGTGGGTGAGCCTGGTCGTGCTGCTGGGCTGAAGTAGAAAACCGAAAACACGACTGATTAGAGTTACCAGAAAAAGCAAGTTACGTTCCTCTTTCATTCCAAGTACATGGCACCGAAAGCTGAAGCGTCCCAAGGGAGAGGCGGGAAATGAGGTCCCTCCACACGCAGCATCGCCAGCCTGCACTGGGAAAGCAGCAGGGTTGCCCCATGTTGCGGGGCCACATTTCAACAGGCGGGTGTTTTCCAGGGAGCGGAGCAGGACCCCAGGGTCTGTCTCCTCCACCCGAAGTCCTGAGCGCTGTGCAGAGGTGCCAGGACATGTGGTGGTGTCCTCGATGGTGCTCTGTGCCCTGCTTGTGGTGAGGAGCTGAGTTGGGTTTCCTGGCGTCCACAGGGACTCTCAGATCTCACTTTGCCCCCACTTTGTTTTTGCTGTCTGCCAGGTGTTCCTCATGTAGCTCCTGCTGCAGTGCTGGGTCTGCCAGTGTGCCCTGTCTGTCCGTCCTCACCGCTCTCACCCGCCAGCCCTTCCCAGTGTCTTGTTCGTGGCTGGGCAACTGCTCCAGAGCTCTGGGGTGCTCCAGCATTAGGCTGAGGTGTCTACCTCCTTGTGATATGTGAAAATACAGAACAAATTCCCCAGTTTATAGAACTTCTGGCAGAGAAAATTAATTATATGGAGCACTTGCAAACAGCCCTGTGAATTAGTTTGCATTGGAATGAAGACATCCCTGAAGACATTTAGTGTTTTTATTCATCTTCCCTTTATCTTACTGATCTTAACAGCGCAATAACACGGACTCCTTAGATCTTTTAAATACTTTAAACGGTGCTACAATTTGTACACAGTCTATAATTTAAAGAAATTAGATTGTAATTATAATAAGTTACTGCAGATTGCTGTATTTATTTGATTATGTGTGCTACTGCTGGAGTCGGATGAGCAGCTCAAGTAGCTCATAGCAGGATCCCAGGCTGCTGTGAGGATGATTGAAGCAGAGCCCAGCTGGTTTGGGGCAGGAGGTTCATTGCCTGAGCCCCTTTGCCAATGCTGTGGCCACTGCATGGGGAAAGGGCTCCCTGATTCCCCTCCTGCCATGGGAGCCAGTGGGCTGTGAAGGGGCCGGATCCTGGCACTGGCCATGGAAGTTCTGTGCCCAAAATGTGGGAACGTGCCCCCAGCCCTCTCTCTCCAGGGAGATGCCATGCCACATCTCCAGCCACCTTCCCCTTTGGCACCTCCTGCACCATGGCGGGGCACACAGGGTCTGTTGGAGCCCCCAAAAGCTCCCTGCACGCTTCCCAATGTTGGGGACCTCTCCTGTCTCCAGCCCCAGCTGTGGTAACCCAGACTCCCCTCAGTGCCCCCCCTGGCGCCCGCATGGCTCTGTCGCCTCAGGGATAGGGCTGGGGGAACTGGGGCTTTGATGGCAGGGTGACATGGTCTCCTGCTCGCTGCTTCCTCCCTGACACTTCCTCTGGCTGCTTCTGCTTTTTGGCTGCCACTGAGGGTGGCAAAGTTTTCCTGAAAATGCTTATCGTCACCCCCGGTCTTGTCCCATGCGGGGCCCTGCTCTCCTGCCGCTGCAGGGGGAGCTGGGGTCACTTGCTCTCGCCAACATCCCTCCACAGCCGCCTGCTTTGCCGCTCGCAGCCCCCTCACCCAGCCTCACTCAGCTCCCCCAGTTCCTGCAGGCAACACCTATGGGCTCTGTCCTTGCCCTGCTTGTTCCCTCTCCTGTCCCCACCCCTGCGAGGACTGACCTCTCACTCCCCTGCACCCTCTACCCGGTCACTTGTGCAGCGTTCCCACCGGTCTCCCTCCTGCAAGGACTTTGCTGGAGTCCCCGGTGTCCCCAAAAGCTGCCACAGCTGCTGGGCTCCAGCCACTGTCCGGCTGAAAGCTCCTGCAGAAGATCTCCGGGGGTTTGCAAACAGGATGGCCCTTCCCGAGAGCCGCGCTGACCCTTCCCAAGTAAGTGGTATTCAGCACGGTTTTTATTGCAGTCCGTGCTGATTTGCTTAGTGAGCTGGTGGCTGGACGATTTTTCCTGCCGCTTCACTGACGATGCTTGCGGGATTTCTGTGCTGCGCCTCGAGCTCAGTTACGTACCGGAGCCCGAAGCTGCAGGAGCAGAGGCAGGACCGTACCCACTGTCTTTACACCCAAGAGGCCTCGGGCTCAAGGACCGGGCTCTGCCTGTCAGTTTTCTCGATGAGATCCTCCAAACCAATATGTCGGCGATAAATTAAAGACCGATCTGACCCACGTCTGCTGCAGCGATGCAAATCAGCCGTTATCTTGGTTTAATTGAACTACATGCTCCGACTGCTTTACACCGTGCCGGTTTGAGTCATTACACCCTTAAAAGTTCAGAAATCAGTGTTGACGATATGTCTTACAATTGTTAAAACAGTATATCGTACTCATGCATGCCCTCTTTAAGGTAAAAACAACAGAATTTTGTAGGCAAGAGTTTATGATGGAGGTGAGCTTGCAAATCCATGCCAGTCAGTCAGGAGTAAATGTATTAAAAAGAGGGACTGTGAAAAATCTACCAAATAATTAAATCTCTCATAATTGATGCTCATTGCAATGTATCATTGCTGTGAGAGTAGATGCTGTATGTGGACCTTAATTTCCTTTAGCTTATTTTAACACAGACAGACTTCTTTAAATTTCTTGGCCCCTGGTGGGGTTTTGGGTCAGAGAGAGCAGCTGGACCAGGCTCCAGGACTGCAGGATGGGGTTGCGGGGAGCTGGGGGTTGCCGGGGGCTCCCACTGTTTAGTAACTTTTAACATAGAGGGTGAGAGGGAGGGACCCTTCTTGAGTCAGTCTAAGCTTTGCATTGACGTGGAAGCCGGTGGAGGGCTGTAAACCAGCCGCTGCTCAGCCGATGCGTTTGTCTGAGCACATCTGAGATGCCTCAGGCAGATCAACAGGCTTGTTATCGCTGCCAAACCTGCCATGTTTCCTATGTTCCCCTGGGCTCATTTACCAGAACAGGAAAGATGAATTTGAAAGGGGAACTGTCCGACTGTAATTACGTAAAACAAAGCAGCAGAGTTTTTACAAAACCTAGACTCGATAAAAATAGCTGTTAAGCAAAAAAATGACAGACCTTGTTTGTTCTGCTGCTGTATGCACAATTAGAAACCGAAACACAATTAAGAACTGAACACATTTAGCTTGCCGCGGTGGTGGTCGGTGTGCAGGGCTTCAGCTCGGGCTGGAGGATGTGTCTGTTTCCACAGCCATGGGGAGATCAGTGTTTTATCCCTCATTTCCCCCATCTGTACCTGCAAATCACACCCCAGCAGGGCTCACTGCTTCGTTTGCTGTGTCAATGGATGGGGTGAATTAGCTCAAATACGCCTTTTTTTTCCACAATGAGTTATTACAGTGACTTTATGCTTATGATTATGCATTTGATTAGCAGCTTTGGAACTTTCTCGCAGTTTCGCAAGTCTCATGGCTAAAATTCCCCTTGTGTTTGGTTTGTTCTGCGACTGGTCACTCAGGTTGTGTTCAGGCTGGAGGGCTCAGGAGGTTTCCTGCTCAGGTGGGAAGATCCTAACCTCCTTTGAGAAGACTTTGGTGTACAAAATCATGTAAAAGAATTTTTTTTTTTTTAAAAAGAGTGTATGTATGAGTATGTGTAAGTGGTGTATATATGAATACTGTAAGAGAGCAGATAGCAGTCTTTGATATGGGTAATTCTGCACATCTGAAGCGTTGCTTCTGGCTGGCCCTGCCATTCTGGGGCTCACTGCTGTGGAAAATGGTCACCGAGGACCATTGGGGTTGGAGGTGACACTCATAGTCCCTGGGGGAAGGCACACAATGCAGTGGTGGTGCTGTGACAGTATGGTGATTCTGGCTGTTGCAGGCTCTATGAGGGGAAGGAGACAGCCGAGTTCCAGCACTCACTGCAGCAGTTCTTCATCTCCCTGAACCAGCTAATGAAGTCCCCACTGGAGGGTCCCACGCTGCTCTCCCAGGTATGGCAGGGGGCTGGTGCTGCAGGGGGGCTCAGCTCTGGTTTGTGGCAGGATAAATGATGCCCATGCAGGGGTGACACTGGCTGTTCTGCATGCAGACCTCCCTATGCATGAGGTGTCAAAGTGAGCTGCCACCCTGTACAATGCCTCACTATCCCCCAGGACCCCCACTTTTGCCCCCAGTTCAAAGCTCCCCAAAGCCTCAGACCACAAAATCCTGCATTACGCTGGTGCCAGGGGCCATGGCGTGGGTTGGGATCAGCAGCTTGGGCAAGCGCTTTCCTGGCCAAGCACGTGCCAATTCCTGGAGAAGAGGGTCTTGGGAGGACGGCTCCTGGCTTGTCCCCATCCTCGAGCTGGCCTCGCCCCACTCCCTGCACCCTGGGACCAGGCTGGCATGGGGGGACTAAAGGGGAGCAAAAATGGTGCCCTTTGCACTGTGGATCCCCATGGACACAGCTGCATCCTTTACCAGCAGCTGGTGTCAAGATTCTTCAGCTGCTGGTGTGATGGTGCTGGGGGTGGGAGCTGAATGGAGAATGTGACGGACCCACATGTGCTCTGAGAAGTCAATTAGTGAGAGGAGGCAGGAGCCGGTGCTGGGGCTGAGTCAGTCTCGCTTTGGTGATGTGCCAGTGGTGAGGATCGGGCCACAGTCTGCACCCATGGTCTTCCAGCTGAGAGAGGCACCATAGAGTGCAAGCAGGGACCTTGTCTGCAGGCTGGGACGTGTGGTGGTCCCCGGACAGCTGGTAGGTACTGCTCCTGTGTTGCATAATTTCATGGCATTCTTAGATATACCTTATAAACTAAGCGGTTTTCTTTTTTTAAAGAAAAAAAGGTAGTTTGAAGACCAACAGGACAGCTATCCTCATGGAGAGGAGAAGGGCTGTCCCTCCTTATCCCCTCTCTCATCTAAACACTGATCAGGATTCTGATTTCCACCTCAACACCGTTGCTCTAGAGACTCTGTGCTATGGTAACCCCACGCGCTGCAGTGTTACTGACTGCTGCACGTTCACCTGTGCCTTTTCTGCATCACTCAGCACCTTGTTCAGGGCTGCAGAAAATAATTCTTGCAGATGCATCCAGAGTAGAGCGGCCACTGTCCAGGGCAGAGGGGAAAGGTCTGCCCGCACATCACGTGGTGGTGGGTCCTTGGAGGGTGGCAGAAAGGGGAGCTCATTCCATCAGTGCGGGGCAGCATCGGGGTTGTTTCTCATTAACCTCCTCCAGGGCATTTTTGGTCATCATTGCCTCCCAACTTTAAAGCTGCAATTTTGTCGGTGCAGCTTGTGTTTGGTACTTCTGAGCATGGCTTCGCACTCAGCTGCATCACAGTGCACGGTGTCAACTCGCCCCGAGTGTGGTGTCAGCCGGGTCTCCTCCTTGCCGCCACTTGTCCTCCTCGGTGCTCACCGCCGGCTCTGCTGCTCCATGGATGTTACGGAGATGGCATTTCTCTCATGTCACCAAGAAAGTGTTTCACTGGGGGAGAGAGTGCCCGGGTGAAATTATTCAGCGTGGAAGTGAAAATCAGAAAATGGTCTTAAAAGCAAGAAACCCCTTAACTTTAAATGCACGGTGATGAGCTCCGTGGTCATGTTTCAGAGGGTGCAGTTGAGCTGGAAAACCCCCAGCAAAGGGTGACCAGGTGTATGGGGCAGCTTTCAGGTGGGATCATCTACCTGGCCATTCCAGACCCCTCCATCCTGGCAAAGAGATGAGCAGGGAGCTGCAGATTCGTCTCTGGTCTGGAGAGTAGGGTAGGAGGTGGAAATGGTTCCTCAAGGTCTCTCCTGACTTGGGAAGGAGGGAGCATCTTGTGAAATGAGCAAAAGCAGTGCTCATTTATCTACTGTGTGGTGAAACTGTTAAGCCACTTGTGATGGTCTGTATCTGCTCCTTGGAGCAGGCTGTGGATGCTGAAAGTTTACACAAGTTTGCAAGCAGATGTACTGCTCTGTGGAATTAAAATCCACCCAAGATTACTTAAATATAAGGACATTTCTGACTCAAGGGGCCCTGACCTCAGGAAGAACCACTGTGGGCTTGTGAGCCAGCAAAATCCTGTCCTCTTCCCCTCTGAGCCTCAGACCAGGTGTCTGGCCTCATGCTACCTGGCTCCTGGTGCCTCTGCCCGACCTTGCCATTGGTCCACTGTCTGGAGGGTCCTGTGGTTTCCCTGGTGTCCTGACCCATGGTCACCCCGGCCACAGTTTTTGTGCTGCATCCTGCACTGGTTCCTGCTGGACCCCAGCCACTGGGTCTTGCTATATCCAGCCCTGATGGTGTCTCCTGAACATTTTGAGCAGGTACTCCAAGGAGAGAACTTTTTTTCCCTTGTTCCCTCAGTGGGCTTTGTGGCTGCTTTACAGAACTTGCAGACTTCCTGCATCTCCATCTGACGACCAGCTGCCATCTAGCAGCTGAAGGTGATACCCGAAAGATCTGTTAGTGGGTGATGTAAGCTTTGCAGCTTCATCCGGTTCTGCCTACTCTTTTTGTTAAAGCTGCAATTATCTGATCAGCCCAAGGCAGAGCTGATAATAGCTCCTTAGCTGCAACACTCCTGCAAAGGCCACCTCTCTTGTGGAGAGAGTCGGTCCTCTGTTGGACTGCTTCAGGCTGGGAGGTTTGGGACTGTTTTGACTACTTGGAGCTGTGGAGAGGAGGCTGAGACTCTTTTGGCTCTGTGTACTGGTGTCAGGCTGGGGTCCAGGGTTGAACCCACGGCGTGGTCCCGGCTGGAGAGCAGCAGCAGCTCTTCAGCCAAATACCTCCAGCATCCACAATAAACGCTGTGACTGGAGGGTGGCCCTACTGTGAAGGAGGTGGAAGGTACCTGCTCCCTGCGTGCAGCTGCCTTGCACGGCTCCAGCCAGGAGATGAAGGCTTCTGCTGGAACCACTCCCTGCCATAGCCAGAGGGCCCTTGAAAAGACCTTCCCTCATTCCACTGCTTCCCTCCTGGAGTCCTGGTTTTCTCTGGACCTGAAGAAGTTGAGTTTTGAGGTGGGACTGGGGTACAGACTTAAGCCAACACTTAGGGTCATGCCAGCTGCCAAGGTGCTGAGCAAAGCGGAGCAGAGCGTGATGCTGCTGGCAGCACAGCCTGCTTCAGGGGACCCAAACTGGGTCTCGAGCCTGGAGAGAGCCCACACAGGCACACAGCGATGGCAGGGGGTGCCTGTTTCCCTTTATTCATGCCTTGACAAGGACATCCTGCTCCCTTCCATCTTTCCTTGGTTTATGTCCAGGCTTACCTGCAGCTCAGGGGGGTGGAGTGGAGGAGTTGGTCCCAGCAATCTGCAGCCCCTTGGAGTATTTGGGTTTGCATTTGAATTTCACAGCCCAGATCGGGGGCGGTGTTTTCCTGGGGGTCCTCATGACTGTCTACAGTCAGA
Organism: Arenaria interpres; assembly: GCA_013399435.1. Taxonomy (NCBI): domain Eukaryota; kingdom Metazoa; phylum Chordata; class Aves; order Charadriiformes; family Scolopacidae; genus Arenaria; species Arenaria interpres. The sequence continues at coordinate 48,632 of VXAK01002019.1, forward strand.
GCTTCTCTGAGGTTGCTCTGACTCTTTCCCTGTGGTTGCTGGCACGTGGGTGGGTTTCTGCAGGATAGCCTGCCACCAGCGTCACGCAAAGGTGATGGTTGCTGCCACACACACTAGATGGAGGTCCTCCCCCAGGCTGGCAACTGCTGGGCCCTGCACCCATCCCAGCTCTGCTCTGGGCTCCCTGCCAGCCATCTCCCTGCCCACGACCACCAGGCCCAGCTGTCCGTCGTCCAGCTCCACCAGAGTATCACCGGTGATGGCACAGCTGGGTTGAACGTGTTCTGCAGCTGGGGAGGAACCGGACACAATTTGTACATCGTGGCCAGGCTGACACTCTCACCATGAAAAACCAGTAAGAGGGGGCTCAAAGTCTTGTAATACTGGAAAAATTCCTGAGGAGTGGGAAAAATTCTATATTTTTAAAATTTTTTTAAAAGGTGAATCAGATGACCTTGCTAACTGTTGACCAAAGAGGCTGACCATTGATCCTGGCTCAGTCATGGAGAGGATGCAATCAATTCAGAGTTAAAGGATGGCAGTATAATTAATGTTAATCAATGCAGCTTTACTAAGCATGGAGTTTAACGAAAAAAAATCAAATTTAGCTGTTACTTTTTTGAAGTTACGAATGTGACTGACTAAGATAACTGACATAATAGGCGAGACTAACAAGTGTCTGACTTTATACAGCATTCTGATTTAAAATTAGCATTGTGTAAGTTTATTAAAATAACTACTTTTAATCTCCTTAATATATATCATCTCAGTGCTAAAAAAAAGGTCTTACAAATGGAGAACTGTCATGCTGGGATGGGCATTTCTTTTTGGGTCCCAGGGGAATCGGCTCTCAGCTCAGACATCTCTGTGTGTTTGCTGGTTTGCCAGAGGCTGCCGTGGCCAGTGCAGGGGGCACAGGTGGCAGCGACAGTGCTGGATATCAGGGAAACTTCTGTGCCCTTGCTGCCCTCAGTTGCAACAGGAATCTAAGTATTGGAGAAGGGCTTGCAAGAGCTGCAGAAATGACTCAGGGTCTGGCGTGTTTAATAGAAATTAACACTATTTCAGTCAATTAGAAGAGGCTAATGGAGAAAACAGTCACAGTCTTTGCAAACCCAAAGGGAGAAGATGTTGCTAGGGCATCGTTTAGTGCCACAGGCAAGGGCAGAGCCCACTCCAGCAAAGGGCACTGGACCTCACCGAGCTCACTGGGAACATGGTGCCAGGCAGCAGGATGGGTGACCACCAGCACTGGAGCCGGCTCTGTGCCAGCAGTGCCTTTGAAATGGAGTTTTTAATTGCATCTGGAGATCTTCACAGACCTGCCTGGGCTTGGGCCAAGGGTCTGCCCTGCTTGTTACTGCTCTGACATGGGCAGCAGCCACCCAGCGAGGGGTCAGACCCACACAGAGGTTTTGGTCCTGCTACCGGGTAATGCCAGGGCAAACCCATCTAGGGACTTGCCCAGCCTGTGCCCATAATCTCTGTGTTCTCTGTGCTCCATGAGAAGTCTCCAAAGGGAACGTATCCAGGCACTTTTCAAAACTAGGTGAATTTGCAATAGGCACCAGTATCCCAAATTCCTACTATAACTCAGAGGGAGACAATGGACTCCGTGTCAAAACCACTGGGTAAAAATTCCTGGAGCTGAATCATGTGGCAGTCAGCCCTGTGTGGATCTGCAGGCATCAAGCCTCCTGAAACCGATGTTGAAGTACAGAAGTGTGTGGAGACCGCCTTTGGCACCTGGCTGTACCTGGAGGCTGGAGGGTTCCCGGCACTGCTTTTAGCACAGTTCGAAGCCTGGGGAAGCCTGAAGGACCAGCTACCCTGGCAAAGCTGGAGATAAGCAGAACTCAGCAAGTCAGTTATGCTCCTTAGTCACATCATAAACATAATGAAGTAGATTTTAATGCAGAAAACTTTGTGGTCAGTGTGTTTGCTGTTCCAAGAAATGAATAGCCATGTGTCCCCTACCCTTGCAGCCTTCCAGTGAGGGCATGGAGCAACACAAACCAGGGCCCATATACCCGAGTCATGTTGTAGGAATTCATGTGGTTTCAAAGTAAAAGCTGGAGACTGTTATTCTTATTGACAATGGCAGAGGTGTGTGACCATAGTGGGTGCTTTGCTGGATGCTGGTGGCTTGGCAAGAGGAAGCTGCTCCCAGCTGGATGCCCCTTCCCCAGGGACGGTGAGGGCGATGGACTGCGGCTGTGGGCCAGGCTGAGCACAGCGCTGGGTTAACAAGAGCTGGGACTGAATAAGGATGCTGCTGGCTCAGCACCCACAACCTGGGGGAAGGCAGGAAAGGCCAGGCCTCACCTCCCTGCCCACACGGCATCTGTCAGTCTGTCCTGCCCTGCAGGTGTATAGCAAAGCAGGGCTGGTGCAGGCAGTTCTCTCATCTCTTTGCAGGGAGCAGCCCTGAAGTACCTGCCTTCCATCCTCGAGGACGTGTTTGGGATCTTCGACTCCTCTGTGCTGGGGTAGGGTCCCTATTACCCCCGTCATCTTCAGCCCTGCCCTTGGTGTGCTCGGTACCTGCCCCAGCCACCTCTGCCCTGACTCCCGTCCTGGGGCAACCCCTCGTCCCAGAGCTGCCAGCGGGGATGCAGGCTGACACCGTTGAGCTGAGGGCAAGGACAGGCAGAGTGGTCTGGGTTTCCTGATGCCTGGGAATTGTGTCCTTATCCCCTTCCTAGTTCAAAACTGGGGAAGGGTTTTGCTCAATTCTAGCAGTAGCCCGTGCTTCAGGCAGGGGCTGAGCCTGGAAACCCTCAGTCCTTTTTGGGAATTCAGGCAAGGTTTTTACACTTGGTGTCTCCACACAGCCATCTGCAGTGGGCACAGGCTGCCTTGTGGATTTGTGCGGTGGGACCATCCTGCCCTGTACCTCCCCACAGAGCTCTGCCCTCATGGAGCGGCTCCCCCTTGCCCAGCAGCCCTGTCCTGACCAAAACACGGGAGCAATCTGTCCCCAACCTCTGCTGCTGCATTTGTCTTCTGCAGAAGGAAAGGGGCTGCAGGTGCTGCAAAACAAGCGGGGTTCTTGCAAGCCCCATATTTAACACTTGTTAAATCCTCTCTCCTGGATGGCAGGGCCTTGCTACGGGACTTCATTGGGAACCTGCCACCCCAGCGCCTGCTGAGGCAGAAGCTGCAGTCCCTGACCGACATCGTGAACAGCAAGGTCTTCCAGTCCTACGGTGAGAAAGGGACCTGGGGGTTCCTGGTGGCACTGCCCATGCTGAGCTCTCGGGGGGGCCAGGGCATCACACAGGGATGAGTTCCTGCCTCAGGGACCCTTCCTCTGCCCCTTAGACAGTGCCCGTGCCTGGGGCGGCTCTGCAGAGGGAGGCAATTCCCTTGAACTTGTGATGGAAGCGTGCATTGCCCAAGCCCTCACCAGGGTGCAGCTGGTGCTATTGGAGTGAACCTCTTCTGCTGCCTAAAAAGCTGCCAGGCTGCAGAGAGAAACACAACTTAGCTGAAGTAATGTGCAGTCGGTGTGAGAATGGTCTAGGAGGGGAGTGTCAGACTGGAAGGATGGTTTAAGATGGGGAGGGGGTGTCAGACTGGAAGGACGTACTGAGTAGGATTTCCCAGGTCTGCCCTGACTCTGATGCTCTTTGGCATTCATAGGCATAATCTAGATGATGGAAAAAAGAATAGACTTGGTAAATTTTGCCCTGCAAGGGAGAAGCAACTGGAGACACTCTGGAGGACAGACTCAGGATTTAAGATAATCTCAACAAGTTGGAGGAAAGGTTTTGAAAGACATAGACCATATTTATGTTTAAGAAAATCATGTGAAAGCTAACACTGAGCAAGCAGAGGACAGCCAGGGTGGTGGCAATGCTGTAGGAGGGGTTTGTGACGGAGGGACAGAGGGGTTCAGCAATGCAGCCTTCACAGAGAGAGCATCTCTTGGACATGTGAACGCCCTGCACCCTCAGCGTCAGCGAGGCCTCGGCTGGGCTTACTTCCAGGTGCAGTTTTGGGTGGCACAAGAAACTTGTGGCTAAACTGGAGAAACTCCAGAAGAAAGCAATGAGAGAAGCAGAGCTTAGAAGGCAGGGTGAGGAAGAAATTACTGGGAGACTTGGGGAAGGAAAGGGTGTGGGGGAGACACAATGAGCTGTGAAATATCCACACAGCATCTTCAAAGAGAAGGACCAGTGGGGAGCTGGGCCAGGGGTCCTGGGCTTCAGCCGCAGCAGGGAGGCTCAGGGGAACAGCTCAGCCACGGGCAAGCAGGAACCGTTTTGCATCTCTGCCCATGGAGACTTCCAGAGCAGGCAACATGAGTGTGACTAACTTGACCATTGAGTGGCAGGTCATCTTCTGCTGCCTGCTCCAGCTCTGCTCTGAGCCACCACGATCCTGCGAGTGCTCCCTGCATCCTACTCTGGGTCCTTCCCTGCATCCCTCCCCATACCCCGGGAGATGGTACAACACCACTCCTCCTCACCCAACTATGGCAGACAGTCGTGCTACCAAGAAAACAACAGAGAAACGTTTTCCTCCACTTTTCCCCTTGCCCCCACTTTTGCAGTGCTACCATGGTTATAAGCAGCAACATGTCACTGTCAGTGCAGGATGGTGTCACAAATGCCAGCCCTGGGCAGAGGAAGAGAGTCATATGTAATAGGAAGAGCATGGGTTTTTCATGTGTTCGGCAATAGAGACTCTAGTTTATCTAGGTGGTGTCCAGTTTAAAAAGTCTCCATCTCTTTCGTTGAATAGTAAGCACCTTTAACAGAGCAGAAATGAGGCTTTTCTATTTCAGTTTAGCTTAGCTTAGCAGAGAGGATAAGTAACTGTGTGACAGGGTGCAATGAATTCTCTGCGGTAGAGTCTTCCCACCAGAATTTAATGTTTTTCCAAAGATCCAAGGAGGAAGTTGACAGCTCCATGTGCGTGGGTTGCAGCGCAGACCAGGCATCATGCTGGTCCTGTCTGTCCTGTTGGTCCCTTTCCTTCCCGGTCCTCTCCCATGCTGGGGTGGTGCTGGCGTCCACCAGCCCCGTGCCTCCCTGTCTGCCCCAACAGAGTGCCGGGAGCTGCTGCTGCAGACAGCAGTGCCCATCCTGCAGGAGCTGATCGAGAAGGGGGAAGAGGAAGATGCCAGCATTGAGCTGCTCAGCAACATCCTGGAGGTGCTGTACAAGACCCAGAAGGTAAAATCCCATCTTCTCTGCTGCCTCCTTTTTCCTCTCCACTAATCACCTTAGAAATGACCTGACTAAATCCATTTGAGTAGGGCTAAGCACAAATTACTGGCCATGATATGTTTGGGGCTAATTGTGGTCCATCCAAAGTCAAAGGGGCCTGTGGGTGCCCACCATCCCAGTGGGAACCTGCCTAAGCTGTGGGTAAAAACCTTTTATTTCCACCCCAGCTGGTTTCTGGCAAGTTCCAACCCACCCTATGGGGGTCAGTCCCCATAGGTGAGGAAGAAGCCTCCAAGCCAAGGGACCGCACCAACCTGAGGGCAAAGGGGTGCATTGCTGGCTGTGCCTCTTGGTGTCCCTGCTCTGCAGGCCCAGAAGAAGGGCAAGGGCTGGGGAGAAGTCAGTTGGTCAGCGATTGCTTGCTGGCTCCTGGGCAGCGTTACACTCCAGGATTGGCAGTGATGGTGCTAAACGTACACCAGAGCTCCGTGGCATGCACCACGTAAGCCCAGCACCCCGCAGCAGAGAGCTGACTGTGCCAAGGGTGGTGGGGGAGCCCCACGTACCCCCTTTCCCCCATGCTGCCTGCAGGAGTCTGCCCACTGCTGTGGGGTACCAAAGCAAGAAGTCACAGTAACACACTGCGTCCAACTGCACTCAGGGCTGAGCGTCCAGCTGGGCACGGTCATGCTGTGGGTGCCTCACCCCCCAAATATGACTTGTCCCAGGATGGCTTCTGGTGGGACAGGACATCATCCCGACTTTCTGGGATGCTATTTTTTGCAGAGAGCGGAGGAACAGCAAAGGCAGCACAGCACAGGCGAGGGACGGCACAAGGACCGTGGGAACGCAGAGCTGGTGAGTGCCTCTCTGGTGGCTTCAGCACTTGGCAGATGATGGGAAGGAGCCAGGCGCCCCTGTGCATTTGGGAATGGCTCATCTGCATCTCACTATGGTGACAAACCCTGAGATCAATGCTTAGAGCTGGGCTGATGATGGCAGCGATGCTACAGTGATGGGGTCAGGCCTCGGAGGTGACCTGCAGGACTGGGAGGCTGGGGGTCTGTGTGGCTCTAGGCTGGCTGTGAGCCCTCAGTGCCCCATGTCCTGCCCAGAGGTGGGGGTGTCTATGGCCAGACCTTTGCCCTGGCCTGCTGTGGCCTCGGTGCTTCGCTGAGCACCGGTGGGTGGGCTCAGGTCATTCCAGCTCCTCACTTGGGCAAGGAGTGAGTGAGGTCTTGTAGTTCTTGGGGGGCAGTGGGGCAGCCCAACGACTCCAGAGCTGGTCCATGCTGGGTCACATGGCCCCACCAGCATGCTGGTGGATCCTCTGGGCCCTGCTGGACTCGTTGCTCCTCAAGTGCTGGAAGGATAAAATGTGGGCTTGCATGTGCACTGGAAGCAGCATAAAAAAGACAGAGCACAACTGGTGGCTGCCAATGGCTCCCTTCCTGGGACCCCTTGAGAAGTCTAGATGTCACACAGTGACCAGTGCTGTGGAAGCTGAATTAGACACACGCCACCATGTCCTGGGAGGGCAAGGTGGCTGTGTGACAGTGGCTTGCTTAATTCTCATGGCACTGGGAAGCCCAGGCAGCAGAAGGGAAAGCTTGGAAATTGTTGTTGAAATGTCTCATTTTGGTCTTAACTTTTTAACCTAAAATAGCCTTTAAGTAGATGATGGTCAGGATGTTCCTGGGTGAGGATAATGCTCTCGTTTCAACCCTGCGTAAGCTGAAACCCACCTTTGTCTGCCTAGTGCAGATGCAGCCGTCCCCAGCTGTCCCCAGCTGGGTGGACAGCTTTGCCAGGGAGGTGTACAAGGCCGAGCTGTGCAGAGACCCCGAGCCCCATATTTACACTGGATCGCATTGCCTTGTTCCAGCTCCAGCTCCAGCTGGTTGCCCTGATGCTGCCAGCCCCCTGCACAGTGATTAAACGAGCCATAGTAGCTGTGCTGGAGTGGACAAGTCTTTTGTTTCAGTATTTCATCTAAATCACAAATCTTTAGAGCCAGCTCCAGATTTCCCATCTCCCAAGGTGCCACGAGCCCATCCCTCCTGGCAGCCTGTTCCTGCCTGGCCTCTGCCATGGACCAGAACTGTCTGGTCCCACGGCTGAGGATCCCAGGCACGGGGCTCATCCAACAGCCATGGTCTCTAACGGCTGGAGCAAAGCTGCTTCCTCCCTGCTGCATGGGGCACTGTGAGATGCTGAGGAAACTTGTGCCCTCAGTCCTGGTGCCCGGTCCTCTGCCAAGAATAACTGCAAACACTTTGCAACCTCCTTGCCTGCTTTTTTCACTCAGCCCCAGTATGTGCGTTGGTGCCACAGGGCCGATCGCATGTGGCCTGGAAGGCAGTGTGTCCCCAGCTCAGCCTTCCAGCACCAGGCACCTGTGAGGACTGGGGACTGCGTGCCAGCTCTATGGTGAGGGGTTGATTCCTGTCGGCTGTGGTGATGGTGCTGTCAAATGTGCCCTCCCTCTTGGCACCACAGCAGGTGGCGTCAGGTGCTCAAGCGTGGCTGTGACACCTCTTGCCTTGCAGGTGAAGGTGAAGAAGCACATCCAGCTGATCCTGGAACGGCTGCTGCACACCGTCAATCGGAGGGTGATCGTCCTGGACCGAGAGAACACCCTGCGGGTGAGTACCACCACCACTGCCGCCACTTTGCGCTGTGCCGGGCATCAGGGCTACACCACTTCCCGCAGCTGTCTTTGGGAGATGTGGGAGATGCAAAAAGCGTTGCTGATTTAGGGGTCTGGGATTGGGTGACCAATGCTGCTCCTCAGCTAGCACTGCAGCCTGGTACCCAGCTGGCTGGGGGTGGATGAGCAGGTGTTTAATGCAGCAGGATGCATGAGAAAGCCCAAAAAAGAGAGGGGCAGCCATGCAGTTCTGGAGTAGAGGGGACATTGGAAGGAGCAGGCAGGGTGTTTGTGATGCTGGAAGCCAATTTTGGAAGCAGATGAGGGGTTTGGGCAGTATTCTCCAGAAAATTAGTGACTGGACCTGGTGAACTGTTGCAGTTTTACATTCCAAGAGCACGTGGGAGGAACGTGCTGGGACACCCACCTCTGGTGGGAGGCATAGGCAGGTCAGAGAGCTGCTCAGCCAAAGCTTCATGCAGAGCAGCTGCACTGGGTGCAATGATTTAATCATGAAGGAGGGGGAAACAGAGCTGTGGCCAGTGTGGGTTCATGGGCACTCTGATGTGGACATGGTGGCAGAGCCAGCGTGCTTGGCCGGCAGCAAGGAGTGGGTCTGACAAGCTGCTCTGGGTCATGAGAGTGGGTGAGGAGCTGGGTCCGACTGCGTTGCGGGAGCCTGGAGCGAGCGGCGGGGCTGTGCAGCAGTGGAGAAGTGCCGTGCCATGAGGAAGCACCGTGCTGTGCTGTGCTCGGGGAGGTGTGGGCATCTGGAGTGGCAGCTCAGCCCTTTGCTCGAGCCTTCTTGGGATAAGGCTGCAGTTTTGTCATCCTGTTCTTTGTTCTCATTAATAAATACTGAACTAAACAGGCAATAAAGCCAGTGGGTAGGACAGGGCCTTTATCCTCACTGATCCAGCCCATGCTCTCCAGTGGATGAGGCTGCCCTGGTCTGTGAGCATCCCAGGTGCTGGGATTACTTCCGCCAATGTGCTGAGGCACCAGCATTGCTACTTCCTGCCCAGTGACCCGTTCTTGTACCCCTGGGGGACCGATGGCTGTTGCAGTCCCCGGGCACAGTGGCCTCGCAGCCAGGCAGTGCCACCGTGCCAGATGTACTCCTGGCTCTGCTGCCGAAAGCTGCAGTGGTGGGGCTGTGCCGAGCGGGCACCGCAGGCTCTCGGCGTTGGAGTATGATTCACATGTGAGTCAGGCAGGAGATGTGTACGGGGTTGCATTTGGTATCATCTTGCTTTAGCCTTTGTTCCCAGGCTGCGTAATTCAGTGCCAGAGGAAGCAAGAGCAAAAAAGAGCTGTTGGGCACGCTCTGCCAGGCTGTGACAGAGGCGAGGAGGGATGCTGGGTGCTGAAGCGTGGCCCCATATACAGTGTGGGAGAAGGGGAGCAATCCTTTGCCTGCGCCTCACTCCCACGTGCTGGCCCTGCTGCGCTCCAGAAGTGCTGTCTGGCAGCTTTCCCGGTGTGTTCATGATTTCCATACTGCTGCTGCAGCCCCTGCTTTTGCCATGGGGTCCAAGGCCCCTCAGCCCAGGCTGCTCCAGTAGCTGTGGCTGGCAGGAAGGTCTGGGGCGACCAGAAACCCGTGTGCTTGCCAGCGCCCTGTTGAGCGGGACCGGTGCTGGGCACTGCAGTATCTCCCACAGCTGAGCAGCTGGGGCTCCTCGGGACCACTGCCCCCTTCCTCAGCACTGCTCCAGCCCTACAAGCGCCAGGTGGGTCCCCGGCACAAAGGACAGGGTTTAACATTGTGATGGCTCCTGCATGTGGAAGTGTTCTGCTTTGGGAGTACTGTGGAGTAGGGCACCAACTAGAGAGCTGGTGGCCAGACCTTCCTGTCCTCTGCTCCCCTTCACTGGACCAACCTCTGTGTCTGAAACAGCTGCTTGCTGCAGCCCGGGGTGCCATGTGCTTCCTGGAGGAGGCTGGGCAATGTCCTCCTCTCCAAGGCTGGTGGCCCTGCTGGGAGAGCTGTGACTGCTCCTGCCACGGCGGGAGGCTGAGGTGAGAGCCCCGGTGCGGGGTGCATGCGGCATTGCCTGGCCCCGGGCTCCAGGGAGCACTTGCCCCGTGGCTCCACTCCAGTGGAGGGTGGTCAGGGCACGGTGCATCCCCGTGGGCTAGGGGGACCATGGGGAGCACTTAAAGCGCTGCGCTCGGAGTGTGTTCGCCACCCACTGCTGCTGCCGGCCGCTTTGATCCGGGACCGTCTTAAACTGACGCTGAATTTCTCTTCTTGTGGGCAGCCTTGCAGAGGCTGGAATATTTGAGCTGCTAATTTCATTCTCCCTGTAATTAGCCAGTGCATCCTGCAGCCAGGGAGGCCCTGCCAACCAGCTGCAAAGTGAGAGAGGGAATTTCTAGCCCCCACAGCCACAAGCAGCCCCCACTTCTGTGGCATCCCCAGGTACGGGCAGGCTGTGCAGGGTTCAGCCCCTGGCCCCTTAGCCTCACTTGGAGATGCTTGCTGGAAGGAGAGCCATGTTCCCCAGGACCCCCATCTAGCCTGCCCTCCCCCCGGGAGGTCTCAGGGACAGGTCACTCTCCCAGAGACTCTGACCATTTTCCACTGTCTCTGGTGCAGGAGAAATCCTCGGTGCTCCTGGTTAACCTGCAGGCAGCAGCCGGGGGGACGGGCAAGCAGTCCACACTATGGGGCGCAGGGACAGGCACTGATTTCAGCTAGGGCAGGTGGCCTTTGGGGAGCCCCAAGGCAGACGAGGGCCTGAGACCACTCTTGCTGAGGGGCTGTGGGTGCCTGGGGCTGGGCAAACACTGCAGCCCATGTAGGAGAATGGCCGCCAGCCCCCTCCTTATCCTCATCCAGAACAGAAGCGCACAGGTGGGAGAGGATGTAACAAAAATAGCGTCTCCGTAGAATTTATTGAATTCTCATTAAATACAGCCGTTGTTCCCCTCGCCTTATTTACACAGGGGCTTCAATACATTAAACTGAACGGTTAAAAATATAAAAGCTGGTGCTACCCAAACCCTACCGTCAGAGGGAGGGAGAGGAGGAAGGAGACGTGGGCAGGGGGTCAGTGCTGGGATGGTGCCCCCGTGCTCCTGGCCTGCTGGGCACAGCTGGCTCACAGGAACCAGAAGCATTTGCGCCTGGATTTCTTCGCGTCCAGCTTCGCAGGCAGCTTCGTCACCGGCGACGGCTCTTGCCTGGGCGGCAGGACAGCCCCCGCCACCCCCGCGGGGGAGCTCGGCGTTGTGTCGCCCTCAATATGGCTCAGCACTCGCTGGAAGCGTCCCTCCTGCTGCCGGAAATCGTGCTCCACGCTGTGGGCATGGAAGGGGATGCTGTTAGAGGGCATTGCTCACCGCGGCCCCCCCCGCTGCCCGCCATAGCTCTTCATCCCCCCACAAGTCCCTGGGGACCTCAGCCCTGCTCACGTCCCCAAGACACCCAGCCCCTGGCGTGTCCCCAGGGCATGTCCCCAGGACCTCAGCACCGCTGTGCTCTGGAGGCTGCTGCACCAGGACTGCACGCATGGCAGGGGACCAGCCTGGCTTCAGTGGCTGTCTGGGAGCCTGCGGTGCAGAGTGGTCCTTTGGACAGTTCTCTGGAAGCTTTCTCCAGGGCTCCTCGCATTTCCCGGTGGGCAGACTTCCTGGGGTCACCGTGCGCCCCTGTGAGGGGACGTCCTGCTGGCATGCCTTTCAAACAGCTCCTGCCCACCACCCTCACCTTCAGAGGCTGTAAGTTGGGGGGTAGGTGCCGGATCTATCCCAAACAGCCATCCCGCCTGTGGCAGTGTGGTCTGCAACTGGGCATGTGGCACCATACAGCTAAACCTGCTGTGCTGGAGCACCCAGGGACCTCTCCTTCCAGAGGGACAGACTGACAAAAAGCCCCCAACCTGGTGGCAGGGGGTACTGTGGTATGGGTCACCCTCAGCTGCACCCCCTGTCCCCTCCTGCCCCTGCACCTTCTTTCTTATCCAGCCTCAAAGCCTGGTGCTGCTTCTGCTTTTCTCTTGGGCTTGACTGTGCTTTTTCCTCTGTTTCACCCACTCCCCAGAGCTCCTTCCCCCTAAATGAGGACAAACATCCCAAGTCCCTCCTGGGGAGCTGATCTGCTTGCAAAAGACCTCCCAAAGTGCCAGGGACATGTTCCCGGCACACTGTGCTGGTGGCACTAAGGTGGCACTCAGGCATCAAGCAATTGGGGTTTCCTGCATCAGAGTCCCCAGCTCAGGAGTGCAGTGGCTCCTCTACCCTGATCAGGCCATCAGCAGCAGTGCCTGTTAGTGACCAGTGGCACTGCTGCAGGGGCAAGCGCTGGCCATCCTCAGCAAGGCAGCCCTGCTCCCAGCATGGTGGGGAGGGCAGAGGAAGGCTCTGGACATGCCAGGCACCCTGTAGCTGCCAGCCACAGCAGTGTGCTTCCCTCGCTGCCATCCCCTGCTGCCAGACTGCGACGTGCTCCCCTGTCAGGACACAGCTTCTGGTGGTGCTGCTCCATCCCCCCAGGGCTGCAGGGTCCCTTCTAGCTCAGAATAACACATGCCAAGACCTTGCTCGTGACATGTCCCGGGCAGGGACCTGGAAAACCACCCTAGCTGGGGACCAGTGCTGATGGGAGGGAGGCAAGCCCAGGGTCTCTGGCACCCCGGTTAGCCTGGAGAGGGGCTGTGGGGATCAGGGCCCCTTGTCCCACTGCTGCTGCCACCACCAGCACTGTATCCAGCCCCCATGGGCTGAGGGCAGCTGCAGGATCAGGAGGTGGCACAAGCATGCAAGGGCCATGCTGCTGCCTGTCACACCTCTAGTGATACAAGGAATTAGGGCACCCTGGGTCTGGGTAGGTAAGGGGGAGCTGTGCTCCCCACCTCCCCCCAGTCCTCAGGTTTCCTGCAAGTGCTGGGGTCCTCCGGTGTCCCCGCAGCACCCCGCAGTGCACAGGCTGGCTGCTGGTGGCCACGTGCCATGATGCTTCCTCACACAGAAAGCGCTCTGATCTCCTCACACCAGCCATGTCCCATCGGATCAGCAAGGTGCTGTGGTGTGTGCCTGGGACCATGCACGTGGCACGGCCACCCCACACACAGGGAGCGCCCACAAGCCTCCCCACAGCACGCTGACACCTTCTGTCACCTTCTCTCACCTCCCGTCACCTCGGCCTGCGAGGACACTGATTGTCCCCAGCTATTTCTAGGATAAAGGGTGAGTGGTGGCAGAGAGCCCCTTAGCAGAGGGGGAGCATGGGAGCAACTCCCCAGCACAGAGGAAGGTTGTGGGGCTGCTATGGGGGTGCACAGCTAGTCCTGGAACAGGACACAGGCAGGCAGGTCTGCTCCCCACTGTGGGCGATCCTGGCACCCTGTGCACTCCGCACTTGGTGCTGCCCCCGTTCCCCCCACCCCGTGTCCCACTGGAGTCTGTTCTCATCACGCGGATGGCAGCGAAGCCCAGAGGGAGTCCCCAGCGGGAGCCTGGCAATTAGAGGGAGCCACCTCCCCCAGATGTGACATCTCTCCCCGCCGCAGTGCCGCGTGGAGACAGGCTCGTCAGACCCAATTAGCACTGAAGTCCCCCACGAGCTACAGCGGGGGAGTTTGTGGTGTAAATAAGCAGAGAACAAGAGAGATGGATGCAGCACTGCCATGGTGGCACGGATGCGCAGGGCAGCCGGTGCAAGGGGTGCAAGGATGCCGATGTACAATGGGGGCCAGAGCCGGCCCCCCCAGCCCGGAGGTGTCCCGAGGACAGTTTGTCTGTCCCTCACACAGGGGCTCACAAAAGCACAGCAGTAGCTGAACTGCCCCGTGCATGCACTACGAAGTGCTGCTCGGTGCCAGCTCTGCGCGCTGCATCCCGCACTTCTGAGTGGTAGCGGAGTAAGCCTAATTAGTAGCAAAATGAAAACATGCCTGGGCCAGCCACCTGCACATGCACAGAGAGATGGCAGGCTGCGTGGCCAGAGGGGCAAACGGACACCCACGGACGCTTGGAGGGGCAGGCAAAGATTTGGGCAAAACTGCAACTCCTCGAGTTCCCACAAGGCTGATGGGGAGAGGGCCCCAGCCACACCACTGCCTACACTGGGAGGATGTGAGATGCCTTCCCTTGAGACCAAATGGGCTCTGAGGAGAGAGGGCGTTGGAAGAAAGTGCTTCCATGCCCTGACCCAAAGCTGATGCCAGGGAAGCAGAGCCGATACCCCATGGTCCCCGACTCAGCAAGGGGCAGGAACCCCCTGCACGACCAGCAGCCCCTCTGCAGTCTCTGTGTGAAGCTGGCACAGGGACAAAGAGATGCCGCCTGGACTCCGAGCGAGCGAGGGAGCAAACCCACCCACCAGCCACTAATGAGGCTTTCCCCGATACATTGCTTTTACAGAAGATAAATGCTCTGCCATTGAACTGGAGCAGCTTTCCTTCCAGCTGCAGCCAGTCAGCTGTCCTTTGTGAAAATCACCCCAGCTACTCCTGGGAGTGGGAGCTGCTCTCCACAGAGATAAAGCAACCAGATTCAGACCAAGTAACACCAGGACCCTGCTCTGGCCTTTTGACATGTAGTAGGAGTTGGCTGCAGGGTGGTGAGGTGCCTGCACCCGTGCCAGGAGCACCAGCAGCACTCCAGGGGAAGGGCTGGCACCGGTGTGCCTGAATGGCTCCTTGGCTGGCCCAGTGCAGCTGGAGGGGAGCAGCCCGTAAGCCCTATCTCACTCCTGCAGGTGAGACCCTGCAGCCCCTCGTGGCTCGGGGTGCTCTGAGCATCCACCTTGTCATGGGGACAGGAGATGGAGCACAGATGGGCATGTCCCCTCCATCCCTCACCATGGTCCCCAGGAGCGAAGACTTGCAACTCCCTCACACCTCTGCCTCATAGCCAAATTAGGAATCTGAGGGGTGGAGAAGAGCAGAAGCCCCCCAGGAATGTGCAGGGTGCCAAAGCTGGCTCTTACCTGTAGATGATGCAGGCACAGTCCCGGCAGGTCCCGCAGTTGGCAATGTCTTGCCCTGTCCGGTACGAGTGTCGCCTGTGACAGAGCATAAGTGCTGTGAGCCTGGATACCTGTCCTCGGTCTGCCTGTGCCTCCCCAGCCACCCCCAGGCCCCTCATCTGCATCTTGAGTTCGTACTCCAGCAGCCAGGAACTGCCATCCAGCTACTCTCCTCCCTGTGATCCAGCTCCTCTCCTCCCTGGATCCTATATAAAATCCCGACATCCCATGCCATTTGATGCCAGGCCAAGTGTGATGCCTTTCAGCTCCACAGATTTCTCAGGTGGTTGCAAACCAGAGACAGGCACAGCAGAAGACCCAAATCCTTCATATCTCCTTTCATCTCCATCCCAGAGCTGTACCTTATGCCCGTGGCCACCCCAGGCCACCATGCATCTCCCCACACATGGTGGCACAGAGGGAGCAAGACTGTGGGCAGCGTAAGGTCTGTGCGGGGGCACTTGTGGCACACAGCAGTGCCCTGACAGATGGGCAGAGGGAGATGCTCCAGAATAATCACCAGCCTACGCTAAATTCAGGATTTATGCTTTGTGATGCTTTCGCACCGGAGAAGCATCCTCCTCCAGGGAAGGTGCATGGAACTCAAATTAAGCCAACAAGTCCCAAAGCAGCCCTCCTCCCCGATCTCTACAGAAGGTATCTGCACCCCAAATGTTTCTGCTGCGGGTGCCGATGCATCCCCAGGCCAGCTGCACCCTGCGCAGGGAGCACACACCGTGCTGCCCTGATGGGTGAACACCGGCTGCCTGCCCTGCTTCCTGGGACCAGCTCTCTGCTCCGGTCCTCCCATGCAGAGTGAGCATCCCAGTGTCCCCACTGCCTGCTGGTGCCCCAACTCTGCTTGCTCTCAGAGCTGCAAGAAAAGGACCCTACTAAATGCTTTTGGTCACCCTTGCAGACTCTTGTCTCCACATCTCCATTGCCCTTCTTAAGCAGTGCAGGCTATGGCTTTTGGGGGAGAGCTCAGAAAACATCCCCTGTCCCACATATCAGGCACATTTTCCTGTTTAAATCTTCCTCCTATTACTCGACCTTGATCGTGATTGTTCTCAGTCCTCGAAAACTAGGTCTTTTAATGCGCCAAATTATATATTACAATTGGGATTATACTCTTGGCACATAAATTAGATCATGTGTATATATATATTTATTTATATATATAAAAGATACATATGTATGTGTGTGTGGGGAGTATCTAACGTATAAACTGCGCCTCTCTGCCAGGATGAGATCTAATCCCGAGATAGGTGTTTGGTGTGGCATATTGTCGGCGGGAGATATCTGGACCCTGTGAGCGGCATCGGGGCTGGTGGCACTGCTTTGGTACACGGCGGGTGCCTTGGAGCCACCGCGCGCCTGCAGGACGCTGACCCGTGCCAAATGAGGCCAGGCTGTTCCTCAGCATCAGGACACTAGGATAGCTTTTTTTACACGATTTCCTACCCCATCCCTTATGTCTCCGGGCATCTTGTTTGCTTATTTGACTGCAACAGTATATGGAGCCGAGATCTTAATTAAGCTGCCCACAGTGAAGCTAAATCAGCTTCCCAAGCAGACAAACTCAATTCTGATCGTGGGAGCAAACCTGCCCTCTCAACAGGCACCGCTCTGCACATACCCTCGTCGTACCCCGCAGGGACAAGGCTTGGCACGGCTGGGGGTCTACGGGCACCCCAGAGGGCAGCATCGCAGGCCGGGGGAGTCACTCCATGGCCTTTCTCTTCTGAGCAACCACATAGCCCCTGGGGGCAACAGACCCCTGGGCAACCCTGACAGGCGAGGGGCAAGCGGGCTGTGCAGGGGGCTGCATGCTGATGCCCAGCAGCGGCAGCAGAGATCATGGGGGGAGCGAACCCCAGCCCTGGCCCTGGCCCTGGCCAGAGTCCCCAGCACCGCTCTCAGGTCCCCATCCCTGGGGGGGGACCTCCAGTGCTTCAGCCACTAGAAGCCACTTTTTTCAGCGCAAGAGTGCAGGCAGGGTGCTGGACTCCCCAGGGAGCCAGGCTGTGCAGAGCTGCTGCTGCTGCTTCTCTTTTGGGGCAAACAGGGCCAAACCCCAGACCATGCTCTGCTCTCCTCCTCTGTGGTCACCCGTGCTGTGCCGGGGCAGGAGCGGCCAAGGCACGCACAAAGCTGAGCAGGGCAGGCAGCTCCTGCACGACCAGAGGGAATGGGTGCTCAGAGCACAGGGAAAGGCCCGTGGGAGCCGGCACCCCAGGGCTGCCGGCAACTACCGGCCGGGATGCGCACAGACGGGCTGCACCCATGGCCGGGCAGCCTGTGCCAGGGAGGGAGCATGGTGCTGCACACCCCACCTAAACGTGGGCTCACACACTCTTACTAACCCTCTGTGGGATCCACGCCACCTCTATTGCTCCTAACTGGAAGGAGGTACTTAGCAGTCATCTGGTTTAGATAAAACAATTAAACACATGCACAGGCACCAGGGCCAGGACTACCAGGAGCTGCCCATCTGGCAGGTCCAGATCTCCTCCCATGTGCCACCCTGCCTCCCCAAAATTGCATGCCAAGTCAGACATACCAACACCACTGCAGCACACACCCAGCTCCATCTCCCTGGCAGGCTGAGCGCCTCTCCACCTGTGAGGCCAAACTGACGAACTGCCAAACCAAGCTCTCCTTTCTCAGTGCCCCAGGCTGTCCCCATGTCTCCCCTCGTGGGTGGGAGCTGGCTGTCTCGGGGTGTGGGGAATATGCCCCAGCAGGTTTTACAGAAGGGTGCCAGATAGCAGCTCCTCACATCTCCAGGGAGGTTAGTGGTCCTTGTATGAGATGAGTTTGGAGGGTCTCAGCTCTGCGCCATCACAGACTAATGCTCCATTTGGCAAATCTACCAGGGAGGCCAAGAAAAATTGGCCCAGGGGATGCCCTGCCCCATGGCCCATGGAGCAGGTCCTGTGCAGGACAGGGGTGCATGGGCACCTCCTCGGGGCACAGACACATCAGTCACTGGGGCACTGGCCGCCAAATGTGCACCTCAGGTAACTCGAAGGATGGGGCTGAAAGCGGTTGTGAGAAATAGAGAGGCTGAGGCTGTCCCCAGGGCATGGCAGGGGGGCTGTCCCTGGGGAATGGCAGTTGTCCCCGAGGCATCCACCATGGCTGGGCTGAGCTTGCAGTTGGGATGCGACATCCCAGAGCTCCGCTCCCAGTAACTAATGGGCAGGTCAGCTGCATCAGAGCTGAGCAGGGGGGCCAGCTCCCCTCACCCCCCTGGCCTGCACCCTTTCCCTGGGCACGGGGAGGGCACCCTGGGCACATGTAGAACAAGCTGGGATGGGTGAGACATCACATCAAGACATGGTGTTGCACAAGCGTTGACGGCAGCTCAAAGTTTCTCAGAGGGAAATGCATCCAGGAGGCAGCAGCACCCAAATCTCTGGCAGGGCCACCCACCCATAGTCCCCCAAGGGACATCTGCCCCCCCGGTCCCCGCCTGCTCACCCGTCCCGCTGGGCCTCCTTCTTCTCCAGGTCCTGGATGACGTCCAGCAGCACCCGGATGGTTTGTTGGCTGGTCTCCAGCACCCCTTCCAGGGACTGCAGCTGGGACTGCAGGTCCCCCTGCTCCCTGGGCCCCCGGGGGCCCTCTCCCTGAGATGTCCGGGCGTCCTCGTCCCCTTTGGCTGCCACCACCAGCTGCAGAAGGTCCTGGACGTGGCGCAGTGTCTCCGACTGCTCGGCGGTGAGGCAGGGCTGCCCATGCCAGGGGACCTCTGGTGCCCGCCCGGCTGGCTGTGTCCCCACACCGGGGCCCTGGGGGGCTGCGGGCAGCGGGTCCCTGGGCCCCTCTGGTCCTGCCCAGCCATGCCCAGGCTCAGCAGCACGTAGCCGGCTGCAGACACTGTGGGGGTCTGGATGGCCGAGCGCAGCTGGTGTCTTCTCCGGCAGGGTGGCAGCAGAGCCGTGCCAGCCTGGCGCTGGTGGGATGGGGGCTGGCGAGGTGCAGCAGGGCCCCCCCCATGGCATGCCGCAGAGCTGGTGCTGGGGTGGCGGGGGGTCCCACGGGGGGTTGCCCTGAGCTGGCTGGCGGAGGCCGGGGGTGTCCGTGGCAGGGACGGTCTGTTGGCGGTATGGCAAGGGCTGGGGCGGTGGGCGCCCGCGGGGCAGGCTCCGCTCCGAGTCGCTCCGGCCGAGCCCCCGCGGCTCAGTGGGTGGCCGGGACTGACTGCAGGGCACCGAGGCTGGGCGTGGGGGAGCCCCACGGCTGCCCCCGGGGTTCCCGCGGAGCCGGGCACAGGCAGGGGCTGGCGGACAAGAATCAGGGACGCAGCTCTGTGCCGGGGAGGTGCAGCGGGCAGCAGGGCAGCCGGCTGTGCCCGGATAAGGGGGACAGGGATCCCTGGGCGGTGGTGGCGGTGGTGGCACACGGCACACCACGGCGTGCTGGGCGAGGGCCGCGGCATGGTCATGCACGGGGAGGCTGCCGGGTGCCCGTGGGGGCACAGCCCGGCTGGTACCAGTGGGCACGGTCCCCCCTGGGCACCAGGCACTCCCCGCGGCGGCGGGCAGCACCGCATCCTCGGCCACGTCACAGACGCTCTTGCTGCGGGGCTGGGACGCCTGGAAGGGCTTCTGGAGGCTGGGGGAGGTCTGGATGGCGGTGCTCATGCACGCCTTCCTGGGCATGGGCAGCGTCAGCGAGCCCGGCTGGGCCTGGGGCCAGCTCCGCCGGGAGGCACAGAGAGCCGCCGGCTCAGGGGCGTCCCTGGGGGGCGGTGAGGCACGTGGGGTGTTGGGGCCGTGGGCGGCTGTGGGCCCTGGTGTGGGGCTGGCTGCCCGCTCCGCGCTGCCCTCCACCAGGTCCTTGAAGCGGACCTGCTGCGTGCGGTTGCGCCGGCGCTTGAGGCGGCTCTCGATGTCGGGGGAGTCGCGGTTGAGCAGCACTGAGCGCACCGTCATGGCTTTCTCCTGGCCGCCCTCGCCGGCGGGGGCCGGGCCGGGAAGGGGCTCACGGCTGACCATGGCTCAGGGCCCCGGGGCCGCTGCCCTGCGGTGGGGCGCTGCGGCGGGGCACGGGGGGCTGAGCACCGGTGGCCAGAGCCCTGGGCTGCACCCGTCCCCGGAGCTGCCCGGGGCGGTGGGCGGCCTCATCCCGTGCCACCGTGGAGAAGGGATGCTGCTGTGTGGGAGGTGGGCGAGGGGCTGCTGGGCATGCTGCCCACTGCCTGGCCCTACAGCCCCCGGCACGCCGCCCCAACGGCCCTGCCCGCCCCCATGCCTCCCCGACGGTGCCGGCAGCCCATGGTCTCGCCACCGTCTGCCTGGGCTCAGCGCCGCTCGTCGTGGGCTGCCCGGGTCGCTGGGCGCCGTCCGTCCCTGCCCATGGCTCCTGGGGGTCGCAGACCTGCGGGGACAGAGAGAGGTGGGTGAGCCCCGTCCCCGCTGCTGCAGCCCCCCAAGGACGGGAGCTTCCCCCGTGGGGCCGCTGGCCTCTGCCTGCTCCCTCCCAGCCCCACCATCACAAAACGCAAAGAGACAAGCTTTGATCTCCGGCGCTGCCTCTTCAGCACAAAGAGAGAAGGAAAAAAAGAAACCCCTTTAGCATAAACACGTTACAAGTTCACAGCTCAAATCAAGTGGAAGCAGCTGTTAAAAATAGCTCTGCCTCACTGGGGCTGGTGCCTTGTGTTCGTGGGGCACTGGCGGTGGGAGGGCAGGCGTGGGGCAGGCATGGGGGGGCTCTTGCGTGGGACCGATGGACATGGGGCATCTGCCATACGTGGGGCACTGGCTGGGCTGGACAAGGTGTGGGGTGCCCAACCTGCGTGAGGCATGGCTGGAGTGAGGTCAGGACCTGTTGTGTGTGGGGCAGGGCTGCAGTGGGCACACGGGACCCGTCCTTCATGGAACATGGCTGGACTGGGCACAGGGGACCCGTCCTGTGTGTGGGATGACTGGACTGGGCACAGGGGACCTGTCCTGCACGTGCCACCCACTGGAGGTGTGGGAGGGCTATCTGGGCTGCTGGTGTGGGGTGATCAGCTCCGTGGGCACGGGGTGAGACTGTGGCTTGGGGACAGCGGGCTGCCTTGGGCAAGTGAGAAAAAGCTGAGATGGAGAACAAGCATTGTAGCTAAGACAGCGACTTTGGTGAGACCGGGGGATTGCTCCCTGCCCCTGGAGATAGAGGTCTCCACGGGGCATCATACCTTCTGCCATGGCACAGCCCCAGGCAGCCTGCCCAACCGCAGTTCTCTGCCCACTCTGCCTCATGTGCACAGCTCTCGCTCGCAGGGCCACCACCGGCACCTGGCTGCAGGACCGAGGCCACAGCTCCTGCCTGGGGACGTGTCCCTGACACCAGCAGCGCTTCCCAGGTGGCAGAGGGGCAGGACCCAGGGGGGCTGTCCCTGAGCAGGGGCTCTCACACAGCGGGGATTGCACCCAGCCATGTCCCCATCCCTGCCATCACTCGTGCATAACTATGCAGGGCTCCTCCTCCCAACGCAGGCAGGGCAAACCTCCCTCTGCAGCCCTGTCCTGGCCATACACCCCCCATACCAGCACCGAGTCCCCATGCCCATGTTGATCTGCCTCTCCCACCCTGGTCACCAGCTGCCAGGGCATATGCCACTGCAGAGCATGGGGTGCACACCGGGACCCCTGCCCAGGATGCCCCCAGGGAGCAGAGGAGACTAATGGCTCCTTTCGGGAAGCAGCGCAAGCAGCGGGACAGGGCAAGAGAGATGGAAACATCAGCCCCGACAGGCAGCAGCACTGCTTCACCTGGAACTTCAGTCTCCCAGCATTCAAGGTCTGCAAACATCCAGAGGTACCTGTGGCAAGGAGCAGAGCAATGATGGCTCCCCCGTGGCACAGACTCATGTCCTCGCACTATGCCATGTCCCGCATCCCCGTGATTGGCACTGGTGTCCCCTGCTCCGGACCACATCCCACTGCTCCCCCGGTGCCCCTGCACCCTCTTCAGCACACCAAGACGGAGCCTTTGCGTGCTCCACAGCCCTCCTGCCCTGATCGCGGACAGACAGACAGCCTGACCAGCCCCACCCCGACTCCCCTCGCCGTCTTGCCTTGCTCCTGCTGTAACGAAGCTGCTGACTCAGCGCAGCGGCCTGGAGTCACCCAGTGCTGGTAATGAGCAAACTTTCCAAGTGCTGAGCGTGCTGGTGCCCGGTGCTTCCCCAGGTCGGTGGCTTGCGGAGCTGGGGGCTCACACAGTCCCCTCCGGCCTCTGCCCTGGCACCACACCCTCCAGTGCCTCTGCGCCCCCCGCACGGCGTTAGTCGGGATGCTGCTCCACGCGCCGCCCGACGCCTTCCTTTCCCAAGCTTGGAGCCGTGCCCAGACACCGGGAGATGTTTGTGAGGCAGGACGCGATGGAGAAACAGCGGAGGGATGGGGCACCTCGTTAGTATGGACAGCAACAGGCGGAGGAGAGAGCTGGCTCAGCGACAGAGCCAGTGCCGCCTGCCCCTGCGCCCCG
This sequence comes from Arenaria interpres, assembly GCA_013399435.1. Classification (NCBI taxonomy): domain Eukaryota; kingdom Metazoa; phylum Chordata; class Aves; order Charadriiformes; family Scolopacidae; genus Arenaria; species Arenaria interpres. The sequence goes on from VXAK01002019.1 coordinate 70,923, forward strand.
CACTCACCGCAGGCTGCGTGCGACTCCAGGAGGAGCAGCCCCACGTTCATGCCTGACAGTGGGTGCCTGGCCCGGGGCACGGGACAGGGCAGAGCCCGACGGGATGGCAAGGGGCCACACTGCAAGCCCCTGCCCAAGACTCTGCCGCAGTCACGGGGTCACCTCTCCTCACGGACACAGCAATGGCCAGTGTCCAGAGCTCAGCACCCCCACCCAGGTCCTGCTTCAGCATCCCTGGCCGCCTCCGTGCCGGGGAGGCACACTCCGAGCGGGGCCGGCTGGCACATCTCTGCGCTGGACTGGCCTCCTGGCCACAACTTGGGACCAGTGTGGCTGAGCTGAGTGCTCCCAGAGGGCAGCCTGCATGCGACCAGCCTGCTCCAGAGGCTCCCTTAATGAGAGCGCTAATGGGCACAGGGCAGAGAGTGCCAGAAGCCGCTCCAACAGCCGAGCACGGGGCAGGAGCGCTACTGGCACAGTCCGAGTGCAGATGCAGCCCCCATGAGCCAGCAGCGGGGACCTTGCTGAGCCACGGCCGATGGCAGAGCGAGACGAGGCCGTTCCGCTGCCTACCGCAGCAAACGCGAGGCTGTCAGTCAGCGGGGCCTCCGCCGAGGCACCCTCTGCCTCCCGAACCGCACAGCTGGAGAGATCAGAGACAAACCACAAGGACAAAGAAAAAAGTCTATAAATTATACATGCAGTAACTCCAGTTGGGAACAGCTCGGAGGATGTCAAACACCAAAAGCGAGGACCCTCCCACTCGTCTCTCTGCGTGTGCTTTACGGTACAGTTAGATTTAGTGCCGCGTTCGGGCGCTGTTTGCAGCGTGCCCACATCTTCCAGTGCTGATAAAGAGTCCCGCTGTAGGATGGAATCAGGACTGTGCAACCCAGCGACTGTGGTGTCTGATGGCCTCCCTCTGTACTGCAGCTGGATCCAAGGAAGCTGCTCTGCTGATGGATCTGTCTGGAAGCATGGCTCCAGGGACTTTTTGGATGCACAGAAAGGGCCACCAGGAAGGGGCTGTGCAGGAAGCAGAGGCACCCAGCACCCAGCCACACCAGCGTTTTCCAGCTGCTATCCTCAAGTACATTTACTGGGAAATGGCACTCAGCTCCCCGTTCCTGGGGCCACACACTCACACACCCACCCACCGTGTATTTGGCTACCCCAGGGGATGCACCGTGTATCCAGCACTCAGCCATGCTCCCCGCTGACCACCCCAGTATGGGGACCTGGGCTGGTCAGACTGGAGGAGCAGAAGTAGAGACATCTCCTACTAATACCACCCTACCCCAGAACAAGGTACCTATAAGTCTGGCCAGTCCTGCAGCACTGAGAGCTGTCAGGAGGACAGCACTTGAGAAACAAGGACTCTGAGGTCCAGAACCTGCAACAGCCTGTTCCAGGGTCTGGTTTGCCAGGAGCCCAGGGCTGCAATAGCTCCTCTGTCCTAGGGGACTATGGGGATCAGGGACAGAGTCCAGCAGGGGAGGGGATGGCTGAAGCAGACCTGTCCTAGCTACTGTGTCGTGGCTGATGCTCGTCCTCAAGCACCCTGCATGCAGACAGCTCTCAGGAGATCCCTGCTAGTGACGATGATGAGGAGCAGGCAACCCTGCCAGCGGGCTCCTGTCTGCCCTGCCAGTGCTCAGCTGGGGAGCGGGGCTGTGCAACCTCCTGAGGCTGAAGCAGGAGGTGGGGGGCTGAGCCCCGGTGCTCTTCTCTCGCGTGCCCCACTGGGCTGTGTGCCTGTGGGACAGGGGACATTGAGGTCCTCCCTGCATCTGTGGAGAGTGGCCTCAGGAGAGCCTGAGCATGTGGGACAGGACAGCAGCAGAGCCCTGGCACAGGGGGGCCAGGAGAGGGTGGGTGGGCCAGTACTGGCCGAGGCATGGGACCACCAGCCTGAAGCAGCAGTGGGAGAACAGGCTCAGAGCTTGACTAGTAACAGCTGAAGGACAGCAGCATGTACCAGCCATGCCAGTCAGCACAAGGCCATGGAGAACACGGCTCATCAAACCAATTTGCCGTCTGTTTTGATGAGGTTCCAAGTTTGGTCGATGAAGGTAAAAGCCTCGATGGAGCAGACTCGGATTTCTGTGAGGCATTTGACATTTTGACAAAGAAAGCAGAATAATATGAAAGCAATGTGGCACGCATTAAATGGATTAAAAACTGGCTAACCAGCATGTCTCAAGACATAATCATCCAGTGATCATCGCCAATTAGCTGTGCTTCTGCCTAGGTCCTGTGGAGGGGCAGCCGGGCCCCGCGTGGGCACTGTCACTGACCTCACAGGGGAAAAAACCTTGGCACGGAACAAATGGGCGGATTATACCAAGGCCGAGAGAAAGGCAAGGAAGGAAAAAGACAAACACAGAGCCATGAGAGGAGCACGGAGCAGACGCTGTGCAGGAGGGGTCTTCTCTGCTGCGGGAGCCTTGGGCAGCTCCAGCCAAGCAGGCAAAGTGCAGTGAAACCCGGCGGCTGAAAATCGGGGGTCAGTGCAGCCAGAGGAGCGACTTCCTTAGACAGTGAAGCCAGTCGGCGCTAGAGCAGCTTGGAAAGGATTTGCACAGTGGTGGATCCTCCACCTCGGCAATTTTTTAAGGTCTGAGTGTTTTTCTCCTCTAGTTCATACGGGAATTACGAGCGCATGAATAAGGTGAGACAGCAGGTCACATCGGATGATGTATAGATAAAACCAGACGACGCCACTGTAATGCAATAGATGACACGAGTACTTCAGCGGTGGGCTCTCTGTTTCAGCTGGATGCTCAGCGCAGTTGCAAATGTTGTCTCCTCCACTGAATAAGCCCAGTAGCTGAGGAAGCATCAGGGACCACTTCCTATGACCTGGCCATGGACACCACTGAACTTCAGGTGCCGACTCCCACCTGATCCTCAAATTGTCTTCACTTCCTGCAAACATCAAATACTCCTCAGAATGACTGGGATTTGTAAGCAGTGCCGGAGCATCCCAGCTGCCATCTCCACCCTGGACCCCTTCAGATCTATGAACCTGCCATGCCACTTTGGACGGTGAGATCCAAAACCTGGTCCTGCACCACCAGCCCATGCTTTGCTGGTGTGCTATCAGCTCCTACCTGCAGCCTGTAAAGGGCTTGTGAAACTCCCCCTGGAGAGCCAATGGCCCCATGACTGGGTTACTCCTCTTTGGCCATAACTGATTGATGGTGAATTTTGTGATATGGAAGCATTAAATCTTCTGGTTTTGTATCTTGAGACTCATCTCTCATGGGCTGCAGCACTGACCTCAGAGGAACAGAGCCCTGTTTCACGCTGTCCTATCCGGAAAGCTACCTGCATCCACCAAAAATACTGCAGAACTGCTGCTCCTCCTCTGGGGCAGCAAGGCCCAGCTCAGGTTTTCCTCCTGACTCAGTGGACATCAGTGTCCTGTGGGAGAGACCAGCCTGGACTGATGGGGCTGCTGGGCAGACCCCCGCTATGGCCATCGAACAGCTGGCCTGCAGGCACCAATGGAGAGTCCAGCTTCCCTCCACACCCTTGAACAATCCTGCCCACCTTTGGGCAGCTTTGGCCCTTTCTCCACCCATCCTCCACCTCGTCCTCCTGGCAATGGCAGAGGGAATGGCACCTCTGTCTCATGGCTGCGCAGCCAGGGAGCAGACACATAAATCTTCTCAAGACGCAAGAAGCCAGGAGATTAGATTTATGAGAGAGGAAGTCATATTCTCTGGAACTGCAGAAGAGAACAGCTAATTACCCAGCTCCACTCACTGGATACAACGGCTTCTCTTGGGACAAAACCTTCACTTTTCCTGATCTCTGGAAAGGAAAGAGGTGCTACTGGTGCCGAGAGGGGTGGCACCAGAGGATGAGGCATTTGCTCTCAGCAGAGGACCACGCAGCAGCCAGGTTCACGACACATCACTCAGCAGCAGAGCTTAATCCCGCTTTGGCTCTGAGAGGACTTGACGCGTTTGTACTCGGATTGGAGCATCTGTGGGACCTGAGGATGAAGAACTAAAAGCATCTCCTTGGGCAGCTAGGAAACCTGAAATCTGGTTCCTTGCTGAGGAAGCTCCACCATGAAGCCAGCTCATGACCTACCCTCATGGTTCTCTTGGAGGCTCTTCCATAGCCTGGCTGCCTGGAGGCTCATAGACCTTCTAATTTCCTGCAAGCTCTTAATCGCAGCCAGTTTATATCTGACTGTGCTCATGCCAATATAGAGCTTCCGCTTGAACAGCTCTCCTCCCTTCTCAGCGTTCAGCCCTCGTGTGTTCACAGCGAGGACACACGTTCTTTCTCTGGCCAGGCTTTGCAGAGCTCAGCAAATCCAGTTCTGGCAGCGTCCCCCAAGGCCAGCTCCCCGTGTCTCTGATGATCCTCGCAGCCTCCCTCCACACCCGAAGCGTTTGACCTCCTCCCTCCTGGCAACATTCAAGGCAAGATCTTAGGCTCTGTATGAATACTGTGGGGCTCCACCACAAACACCCGGGCTGGCCCGGCTAAGGACGCCAGGTGCAGTCCCCTGCAACTGGGGCGATGCCCTGGGTGCCTCATGCTCCGCAGCACCCCAGCGAGCATCATCCGGGACCTCCGGGGAGCGTCGCTGACACACGGGTCCTCCCCTGTGTCAGCCGGGGCCCTGTGCAAGCAGCAGCTCGCACGAGCCAAGGGATCCACATGCATCTCTATTTAGGTCACTGGCTGAAGTGCTCTGCAGGAAAATTAGTCACTCTCCCAGCCACAGGGCCCAGGAGAAGGCTCTCGTTGCCCGGCTGGATCAGAGAGTCCCTGCCACCCGCCTCTCCACAGCACCAGCACCCGCACCCCCAGGCACGTCTCCAGGGTTGCCTGATGCTCCCGGCCACCTTCACCACAGCTAACGCCCCATGGAAGGGATCCCATCAACTGGGGAAGAAGCAACAGCATCCTCTTCCTGGCATGCAGAGGTCGTTGACTCTCACTTGCATCGCTCCTCTCTCTTTCAACTGCTTATATGTTGGCGCTGTCAGATGGAGACTTTACATGGTCAGGAGACACAGTGAAGTACAAAGCCTTTGCACAAAACCTTCAGAAGCCTGCAGAAGCCAAATTATTCCCTCTGTCTCCCATGGATGCTAATACAGCTGTCACAACAGTAGTGTCTCTGTCCTTACTGCTACCTGCTTGCTTTCTCACCTCTCTTTGCCAGACAGAGGAGCACTAATATCACCATTTAAAATGATACATGGAGAGGTAGGGTTACCTACCCAGGGGAACACGGGCAGACAGCCCATATGGAGTTGGATGAGGTCAGGAGGAGTTTGCTTCCCTCAGTCGCCTCTGTGGAAGAGCGGGCGAGCATCCCTTGCACAGTCTGCAGCTGCTGCTGGACACTGCGGTTCAGCACCTTTCCTAGGGGCTACAGAAGAGACCACTGTAGGAGGAATCAAACACCTTGTTTGGCTGCTTCCTTCCCAACAACTTTGGTGTGGGCAATATCACGTTCCTCTGAGTCCCAGAGATGCCTTGCAAGGATGCAGGAAAACTCCCGATACGGAGATCCGGCCCAGAGAGCAGGAGAACTCGGCCAGTGCCCAGCACTGAAGCACACAGGCTCTGCCGCCGCCTCCAATGTGGGCTATTCCTGCAGTGATTACAGGACAAGGGAAGCAGGACACAGCCCAGAGACTTTCGGCCACGGGAGACGCAGCTCATCACAAGACTTCCTGCAGCTCCCTGCTTTCCTAGGGAGGAGAGTCCCACCTCTTGGAGAAGCACGCTCAGGCACCCATCTGGAGTCAAACCGCCCCAGCGAGCGGAGCAGCCGGCCGAGCTGGGGAGCCCTGACAGACTGGGACTCCGTGTGCTCCTTCGCATGCCAGAAATCTTATTAGAAAGCCACAAGCTGTCCACAAAAGCACATTTCTGGAAAAAGCTAGAAAGGCTTCGCCGCCCAGCAGTTCACAGAGGCGACCACAGTGCCCTGGTCAACCCTGCGTGCCCCAGTCCAGAATCCTGGGGGCTCGGCTCCGGGTGCAGGCAGTGCCCCCACTCGCCAGGGAGCCCCCCCGTCCCGCCGGTGCTCGCCCGGCCGCAGTCCTGGCAGCAAGCACGGGAGGCCTCTGCGGCGGCAGCCTCCCAGCACAGATAGGGAGAATGTCGTTTCAGAATACAAATTCCTGCCTTTAAGTGGATTTCCAATGCCATCTAGCAGCCGCCCCCCCCTTTATCTTTATGCGCTTTAGACAACACTGGCTACCAGGGGAATTTAGGAATTAGCAAGTGTCTTTCTTTGCCGTGTACCTCGGTTTCCCCACCCACCAAACAGCCAGGATGATACAGACCAACTTCGTAAACATGCAAGAAAGACCCTGTCCAAAAGCACCAGTTAAGACTGAATTAGTATTGTTACTACAGAACGGAATAGACCCAATAATTATTTGTGGCCTCTGGATGCTACCGTACTATTAAATAATTATAATAATTATAATTCATAAAGAAGATAACCTCAGTCTAAAGGAGCTTCCACGTTTAAATCCACTCCACTCCTCTGAGCGCACTGGGAGGACTGAATGCTTCCCGCAGAGAGGAGACACACTGGGAAAGGACGGCGTTGCCAGCCTAAGCCCGGCTCTGCCCGGGAGCCACTTCCCCAGCAGCTCTCCGGCCCTTCTCCTCGGGCAGCATCAGCAGGGAGGGAACACAGCCGGCAGTCCCCAGCGTCCCCTGCTTGCCACGGCTTTCCCAAGGGGCTTGCTCCCATGCCACCCGGGAGGTGACGAGACCACCGGGAGCTGCAAGCTGGCAAAGAGCACTCTGCGCCTCTGAGAGCACACAGGCAGCCCGGCTGACGTCCACCGTCCCCACGCGGGCACACGCTGGCAAAGCCTGGGTCCCGGCAATTACTCATACGTGTCCACCTCGTGCTCCGAGCAGAAAAACAGCTCCGTGGAGAGCCTTCCTATTTCACGGGGAGCAGCTAGGGCCGGACCCAGCTCTGCTCTTGCCTCAGCGGCTGCTGAAGCCCCACCGGCAGACACAAAGGCCTTGAACACAGAGCACGGCGCTGGGAGCAACGTGGGCTGAATCCCTCCAGCGCGAGCAGCCGTACCCTCGGCAGGCGTCAGCACGACGTGCAGTACAGAAAGTGACATCCCTGGGATCGCGTGTGTGCGTGTGTCAACCAAGCACAGCCCTGGCTGATGGACACGTCTCCTAACGAGGGGGAGCAGAGCACCAGGCAGCCGGGCTGAGCCAGGCAGGCTGCTCCAGGAGCCCAGCTCCCTCCCCGCATCTCCCACACGGAGCTGCTCGCAAGCGGAGGTGCCACGGGCCGGGGCGGCACAGCAGGGCAAGCGGAGCGGGCAGCGGAGCAGCAGCAGAGGGGGAGCTGACCCTCGGGGGTCTTCGGCCCCTCTAACACAGCAGCTCTCAGCACAGATTTCTCTCCCTCGGCTGCACACCGCGCCATGGCCGCGTCCCCCAGAGACCCCTGCTATGGCAGCCAGCGGCTTGGCTGGGCGCAGGGTGCCACCGGCCACCTTGGTGCGGGGTGCCACTGGCCCCCGTGCCTCCCACGCTTTCCCGGGCAGCTCCGGCTCGGCGGCGGGGCAGAGGAGGGCAGGACCCGGGGAGTGCCG